>CM035848.1:224465284-225037784 GCA_020510985.1 Pholidichthys leucotaenia | reverse complement strand
TCTTTTTGGGCGCTGTGATGTTGTTCTGTCAAACAGAGTGCTGTACATTCCATTCCGCTACACACAAGGCTGCTGTTATCCTCTTCTTTTGTCTTCCTGCTCTTAGCTTACTTCCTGCTCTTAGCTTACTTTTTGCTCTTAGCTTACTTTTTGCTGCCTGTCGGAGTGTGAACAGATCAGCTTAGACCTTGTTGGCGACGTCCGAGCCAGTATGAGTTGCTTTCTGACTGACCATTTCATGAAACTGCTTGCAAAGTATTTGAGTACCACTAGCTTTTGCTGGACTAGCAGCACATTCATTCAGGAATAAGACAAGACAATTCATTTTTGGGTGTTAAAAAAATGAAAGGATACTTGCCTTAGTTCCCGGAAACTGGTGGTTGCTGCTGCTGCTGTAGGGCTGGATAACTCCCTCTTGTTCGCTGCAGCAGGTGAGGGCACCAATGTGGAGAGTGGAGGAGCCAGCCCTGCAGACCTGAGGATCGTCGGATTCTCAGCAGCGAACGAGGATGTTGTGGAGGAGAGGGGGGCAGCAGTGGCAGACAAGGAGGACGAAGCTGATGAAGAAAAAAATTCTGATGTGAGGAGGCGGCGGCTGCTGCTGTGGTTCTCAAATGGCAAGGGAGGAGCTGCTAGGGAAGCCGAGGAGTTCCTCAGGTGGGATGCTGCTGAGTGGTGATGAGAGGCTGGAGATGCCCATTCCAGGGGATGCTCTTTCGTCGGCACAGGCACAGATGGGGGAGAGGTTTTCCCCAGCCTGCAGAGCATGTACTGTGAGTCGGTGATGGAGACCAGATCCATGAGCTCCGGATGGCCCCACAGGCTAGGGCATGCCTCAAGTACCTGGGTATTATTGAATGCATGAAGAAAAAGAGGTGCAAAAGGCATAGAAAGCCAAGAAACCAGCTGAAGTCCATCAACATTTAGGAAGCCATCCCCATTCAGTGCAAATTAATTTCAGTTGGTTAAGTCCTGATTGATAGCCTTTAAAAATGTCTGAATATCAGATTGTCACACCACAAAGAACTCATGATGGGTAGAAGCAAAGGGCTCTCTCTAGACCTTTGCAACCTTATTATGTCACGTTCAGGTGAGTGCACTCTCCCCCTCTCTTCCTGTTTGACTTTCCCCCGGCTCCACAGGCAATCACCACACCTGCATGATGAAACGCACCTGCTGCCTCACCAGCACTTAAAAGGACCTTCATGTTAATGCTTCAGCGCTGGCTAGTTGGGTATACTACCTGCAAACAAGCAAGTAAGTTTATATTCTCTCTCAGAGGAAAATAAGTAATTCCTCTTGTCCTTTCTCCTACAGGTTGCTACCATCTTTGTGGTGCGTCTCCGGGGTCGTTGTGCTCACACTTGCCCCATCATCACCACTTCAGCTGCTTTATCCACACGGTCAGACACCTCACCCAGCTCTAGTCCTGCCATTCAGCATCCTTCCTTGGTTTGCCATTGTGCTGGGTTTCTCTGCTGGAATCTCTGTTTTTCCCATGTGAGTGCAGTCCTATTTATCCCTTTGCTGTCTCCCTCCTTGTCCAACTTGCTCTCGTCTCTCCTTCCAGACTGGGTGTTCCTCTGGCGAGTGACATCTTTCATTAACGAAGTTTTCCTTTTTTGAATCAATAAAAATTTGATTAATTTGCTTCTGTGTTATCGTATATTTTCTCTGGTGACACTCCTTGCACGTGAGCTGTTAATTATTACCAATCATGACATTGTTGAAAAACAATGATGGCATTGGTTTCAGGCACATTTCTAAACTGCTGAATGTTCCAGTGAGCACTGTTGGAACCATCATTTGGAAGTGGAAAGATCATCATTTTACCATGAACTGGCCACGACCGGGAGCTGCTCACAAGATTTCTGACAGAGTCAAAAGAATTATCAGAAGAGTTATCCAAGAGCCAAAGACCACTCGGGGAGAGCTCCAGAAAGACCTGGAGTTAGCAGGTACTGCTTTCAAAAAAATGAAAAGTAATGGACTCAGCCGACATGGGCTCTATGCCCACTCACCGCACATTAAACTTCAACATTCTTTTTCTTCAGCAATGGAGTTTTGTGTGATGACTCTTGGAGAGAACATTATTACTGTGTTCAATACGATAACTGCTATCCAGGACGATATGGCAGCGATAAAGACCAAACTCAGCGACACACCTCCTCCAGCTGATGTTGTGGCTGGGGATGATGTGGACGACAGTATCCAGAGTGAGGACTGCATCATCAGCGATGAGGAGATCGAGGTAGCAGCTGACGACCATGCCTCGGTCACCGATGCTGCCCGTGGTCCACCACCTGCTGCCACGATTGATGGTGAGAATGCGGAAGAGGCCACTGACACTGCAGAGGCTCGTGCTGATGACACTGATGACAGCAGCCCTGTCGGAGATGCCCCCACTGCTGAAGTTGCCAAAGAACATGAGTGCGAGGAAGTTGAGAGTCGTCATACTAAGAAGAAGAGGTCCTACGCCAACGTGCTCCAATTGACTGCTAAGCAGACCGCGAACCAGCCACGGGTTGTCAACAAGGTGCGCTTCCACTCACAGCTATGCGTTGTACCAAAGACTGGTAGGATGTCTGGCGGTCATCATGGTCAAGGTCATCAGAAGCACCAAGTCTTCATCAGTCAGCTTGACCCCACCACCAGACCCCATCATGTACGTTCCTATCTCAAAACTCATTCTAAAATTAATGACAATCTCAGGATTGAGCAATTAGAAACCAAGCATGATGGTTATGCCTCATTCAAAATTACTGTACATGTCCTGCCAGTTGTAGCAAGAAGTTGCTTGGAAAAAATGTATGGCCATCTGGTTTATACTATAGACAGTTCATTTCTTCTCAAAAAACTATTTGTGATTGTCATTATTGTGTTTGTCAGCATATCCATTTAGTAGTAGGACCAACTCAAGAATATGTTCATTCAACTGTCAGAATGTAAAAACTTCAATTAATGAGCTCTCCAGTTTGTGATAACCATGATTGTCTTGTTGCAGGAACACTGGTTGTTTAAACATGAATTGTCTATTTTGAGCCGAATACATGGTGATTTTACAGGTCAAGGTGTTTCTTTTATGGATACAGAAGAAAGTGTCATTTTAGGTTGCCCCTATGGCGGCGTTGGCATCCTATGGCGGAAGTCACTTGCTGACCGTTGTGTTGTGAAAACTTAGAAGTGTGAAAGAGTTACAGGTATTGAAGTTAACCTGGGTGACTTTCACTGTCTTATATTGTGTGTATATTTCCCCTGTGATAGTGTTGAAAACTTGGATGAATATTTGCATTGCACGAGTTTTGTTAAACAAATCACTGAGGATTTTCCTACTCCACATGTATATATACTTGGTGACTTCAATGCCAATATATTACGTTCAAGTAGTTTTGGAAATGAACTGTTGTCTTTTTGAGAGCTATTCTTTATATATCTCGGACAGGATTATTTTACCAGGTGATACTTTTACTCATGTTAGCATGGCCCATGGCTCTACATCATGGCTTGATCACTGTGTGACTACTTCCTCGGGTCGTGATAATGTATCCAACATCAGAGTTCTGTATGGTTATGTGAGTTCCGATCATTTACCTTTATCTGTGGATATTGAGGTATCAAGTGTTGTAAGTGGCTCTCGGGGAGCTTCCTCGGCTACAGCAGGTAGGACATATAAATGGCGCGATGCTACAGTGTCAGACTTGTCCAGGTACAAGGAAGTTACTCGTAGGAAACTCTGTAACATCCGTGTTCCTACGGATGCCATTAGATGTCAGGACCGTAATTGTGAGGCCCGATAGATTGATAGATAGGTTTTATGGTGATATTGTTGGTGTTTTAATTTTTTGTGTGAGTGAATGCATTCCTAGTCACAATGTATCTACCTAATATAACGTCCCAGGCTGGAATGATGTTAGCGAGGCTCATACAGCTGCTCGGGATGCTTTCTTGTGATGGAGGAGTAATAGCAAACCACGTTACGGTCCAATATTTGATAACATGAAAAGCTGTAGGGCTAGGTTCAAATATGCTCTGCGTGCATGTAGGTGCAATGAAGAAAATATCAAATGTGACCAGTTAGCTAGTCATATGAGTGAACTGAACATGGTAGAATTCTGGAAACAAATGAAGCGTATGAGTTCTTCCCAGTCTGTTAGATCAAACACTATTGATGGTGTGACTGGTGATGTTAATATTGCTGAAAAGTGGAAATGTCACTATGAAGCTATTTTCAACTCAGTTAATGTTTCTATGAAGGATTCTGTTATGCATGATGTTCACCTGTATGATGACATGTTTGATATCTTTGATATTTCTGTTGTTACTCCTGTTGAAGTTGTTTCACTGATCAAAGTTCTCAAGAAAGGCAAATCAGCTGGCCCTGATTGTCTCACTAGTGAATACCTTATCAATGCTGATTTCAATTTGAGTATTCTGTTATCATTGTGTTTTAACTGTATGTTTGTTCATGGTTACATGCCAGATATGTTGATGGATTCTGTTATTATTCTCTTGGTGAAAAACAAGTGTGCTAATCTGTCTGACATGAACAATTACACACCTATAGCTGTTGCAAATGTTATATCTAAATTGTTAGAACATTTACTCCTGAGTAGAATTGAGGATTATCTGTGGACAAATGATAATCAGTTTGGTTTCAAGTCAGCTCATTCAACTGATATGGCTGTTTATCTACTCCATGAATTTGTTGACTACTTCAGAAGTCAATCCACTAGTGTTTATGTTACGTTTTTAGATGCTAGCAAAGCCAAAGATTGCTAATCTGTCTGACATGAACAATTACAGACCTATAGCTGTTGCAAATGTTATATCTAAATTGTTAGAGCGTTTACTCCTGAGTAGAATTGAGGATTATCTGTGGACAAATGATAATCAGTTTGGTTTCAAGTCAGCTCATTCAACTGATATGGCTGTTTATCTACTCCATGAATTTGTTGACTACTTCAGACGTCAATCCACTAGTGTTTATGTTATGTTTTTAGATGCTAGCAAAGCCTTTGATAAGATTAACCACTCTTGTTTGTTTAGAAAATTGATTGATCGAGGCATTGCTATTTATATTGTTAGCATCTTGTTATATTGGCACAGAAGGCAGTCTATGGTTGTTAGGTGGGGCAATGTTACCTCATCTAAATTTTGTGTGACCAATGGTGTTAAACAAGGTGGTATACTGTCACCCTTGTTGTTTAATGTCTATGTTGATGATCTCAGTGTACTGTTGAACAATACTAATGTTGGTGGCTCCATTGATGGTGCTTTGTTAAATCACATTTTCTATGCTGATGATCTTTGTTAAGTTTGTCTACTGCAGCTATGCAACATCTCCTCTCGGTATGTGAGAAATTTGGTGAAAAAAAAATGACATCTTGTTCAACTGTACTAACTGTGCATGGCATTCAGACCGAAGGGTGTCAAAACTTTGGATCCTGTTATGCCACTTTGTGGTAATAGTTTGAACTTTGTTGAAAAAGCCAAATACCTAGGTGTGTGGATTGAATGTGATAAGACTAATGTTGATTGTAATAGGCAACTCAGGAAACTCTATGCTCAAACAAATTTACTGTTGCGGAATTTCTATAGGTGTTCTCCTGATGTTAAATGTATGTTGTTCAAGACTTTCTGTACCTCAATGTATTGCTCGCCTCTATGGTTTAATAGCAATGTTGCTGTTAGGAACAAACTCCACATTGCATATAATAATTCCCTAAGAAGGATGTTAGCTATTCCTCGTAGGTCGAGTGCAAGCGAGATGTTTGTGTCCTTGAATATTCCGTCTTTTGGCGAGTTGTTACGAAAGAATTTTTATAGTTTTATGAGAAGGTTGCTGGCATGTAACAACCATTTTTTATCCGTATTTGTTAATTTGTCACTCACACTTTATTCCAGTATTTGGAAGTGGTGGCGTTCTATTTTATATTGAGTTCATTATTGTATTCTATTGTTATGAGCGCTGTGTGATTGCTGAATCTTATACACTTTTTTTTAACACGTTTTGTATATACTATGAACCCTGAGTTCAAAATAAACGTTTGAATTTGAATTAATGTTTGGTGCACAACATTTGGGCAAGCCAGTAAAATATAGGAGAATATAGTCTGGTCAGATGAGACCAAAATTGAACTTTTTGGATGCCACAACACAACCTGTTTGGAGGAGAAATGGCACTGCACATCAGCCCAAAATCACCATTCAAACAGTGAAGTTTGGAGGCGGAAGCATCATGGTGTGAGGGTATTTTTTAGCACACATTGTACAGGCAGACTTCATATAATTGAAGGAAAGATGAATGGACAAATGTACAGAGACATCCGTAATAAGAACCTGTTGCCATCTGCCAAGATGCTTAAGATGAAACAAGGGTGGACAATTCAGAAATACGATAATCCCAAAAAACCCAGGAAACTCAACTGGTTCCAGAGAAGGAAAATAAAGTTGCTAGAAAGGCCCAGTCAGTCACCTGACCTGAATGCAATTGAAAATCTATGGAATGAACTGAAGATCAGAGTTCATAGAAGACACCCACGGAACCTTCAAGATTTGAAGATGGTTTGTGTGGAAGAATGGGATACACTAACTCCTGAGCAGTGCCTGTGTCTAGGTTTCTCTATACAAGAGGTATTTGGAAGCTGTTATTACCAACAAAGGCCTTTCAACTTATTAAATGAATTTCACCAAGTGTGTTCAATACTTATTCCCTGTGTCATTCCACTTTGTCAAATATAATTTTTCACTTTATCAAATAATTTTTTTACTTCCGGCACCACACGAGTCGGCTGCCTTTTGCAACAGCGGCTCAATTCTGAGTCTTTTTTCCCCCCCTTCCTCTCTCTTTTTGATCCGGTTTTCACTCCAGTTAATATCACGGACACACAGATCGTCCCAAATGTCTCCTGAGCCGGTGGACGGAGCCACTGTTTATAGCAGGAGACGGTACAGCAGGGAAGAGCTGCTAGCACTCAACCGCCACCCGGTGCTAACGGAAAAACTTGACATACCGGGGGAACTGAGGCAAAAACGCCGTGGTTGCCGGGCTGGAGTAAGGTGGAAGACAAAGAATATAAGGTACAGACCCTCTCTGCCATCCATTGTCATGGGGAATGTACAGTCGTTACTGGGAAAGGTAGATGAGCTAGCGGCTATCTCCCGCTACGATAGCATATACTGGGAATGCTCTCTCCTTTTGTTTACCGAGACATGGCTATCCAAACTAGCAGCAGATGCTAACATTGAACTGGAGGGTTTCCACGCGATACGGGCAGACCGAACACCAGACAGTGGCAAAGCAAGGGGCGGTGGAGTGATAATGTATGTTAACAACAACTGGTGCAGACCGGGACATATCACTGTTAAACAACGGCACTGCAGCAAAGACATTGAGTTGCTAGCTGTTAGCATGCGGCCTACATATCTCCCGAGGGAATACTCACACGTGATCTGCATTGTTGTTTATGCAAATCCGACGGCGAACGCTGGGACAGCGCTTGACGTCATCCATTCAGTAACCAGCAGGCTGCAGACAGAACACCCAGATGCTCTTCTCCTCATCTCAGGCGATTTCAACCATGTTTCACTGTCTCCCATTCTACCCACGTTTACCCAGTATGTCACATGCCACACTAGTGACAATAAAACACTGGACTTATTCTACGCAAACACTAAGGAGGCGTACACCTCATTACAACTCCCCCCACTCGGGAGATTGGATCACAACTTGGTTCATCTCCGGCCGGTGTACAAACCCCTAGTGCACAGACAACCTCCGGCCATGCGCACAGTGAAGTTATGGTCTGAGGAGGCAATGGACACTCTAAAGGGCTGTTTTGAAACCACCACCTGGGAGCAGCTCTGCGAGCCACATGGTGAGGACGTCGATGGCCTCACTCACACCATCACGGACTACAACTTCTGTGTGGACGACACCGTTCCCCCCACCAAGACCATACGGTGTTGCTCAAACAACAAACCCTGGATCAACCCTGAGATAAAAACACTTCTGAGAGAGAAGAAGAGGATCTTCAGGTCAGGGAACAGGGAGATGCTGAAGTCCGTACAGAGGGAGCTGAGGAGGAAGATCAGAGAAGGCAAGGACAGCTTCAGGAAGAAGATGGAGGACAAGCTGCAACAGAGCGACATCAGCGGGGTCTGGAGAAACCTTAAAACCATCTCTGGGCTCCAGAATACCTCCCCCCAGGCCACGGGGGGCAGGGAGTGGGCGAACAATCTGAATCTGTTTTTCAATAGGTTTGACCAACCGCCCTCCCCACTGACTGCACAACAACCACTGCTGCCTCTAAAGACATCAAGTCCTGCTGCCCACTCCCCACTCCACCAACACCCCCCCACTCCCAACACATAGCCCCCCAACCTGACCCTCACTAAGACCCAGGTGAGGACAGAGCTGAGGAAGATCAAGGCGAGGAAGGCGTCGGGACCGGACGGCATCAGCGCAAAGCTCCTCAAGTCCTGTGCAGACCAGCTGTGTGGGATTGTGGCGTACATCTTCAACCTGAGCCTGAAGCTGGGGAGGGTACCACAGCTGTGGAAAACATCTTGTGTGGTACCTGTACCAAAGACTTCCCGCCCCAAAGACCTGAACAGCTACAGACCAGTGGCCTTGACGTCCCACATGATGAAAACCCTGGAGAGACTGCTCCTTGCTCACCTCCGCCCCCTGGTGGGACCAGTGATGGATCCACTCCAGTTCGCCTACCAGCATGGCATTGGGGTGGAGGATGCAGTGATCTTCCTCCTTCACCGTTCTGTCCCACCTGGAGAAGCCCGAGAATGCGGTGAGGATCATGTTCTTTGACTTCTCCAGTGCTTTCAACACCATCCAACCGATGATCCTGAAGGACAAGCTGCTGTGCACAGGGGTGGACCAGCACCTGTCATCATGGATCCTGGACTACCTCACTAACCGGCCTCAGTTTGTGAGAACCCGGGACTGTGTGTCCGACACGATCATCGGTAGCACGGGGGCCCCCCAGGGAACGGTTTTGGCTCCCTTCCTATTCACCCTTTATACTGCAGACTTCTCACACAACACAACACACTGCCATCTACAGAAGTTCTCTGATGACTCTGCGATCATTGGCCTCATCTCCAACGGAGATGAAGCTGAGTACAGAGGGCTTATCCAGGACTTCGTGGACTGGTGCCATCGGAACTGCCTCCAGATCAACGTGAGGAAAACTAAGGAGCTGGTGGTGGACTGCCGCAGGCAAGGACAACCCCTCACAGCACCAGTGCACCAGTAAATATACAGGGAACAGACATCGAGATGGTGACATCCTATAAGTACCTGGGTGTTCATCTGAACAATAAACTAGACTGGTCACACAATACTGACGCACTCTACAAGAAGGGACAGCGCAGGCTGTTCCTACTGAGGAGAGTCAGGTCTTTTGGTGTACAAGGGGCACTGCTGAAGACATTCTATGGCACGGTGGTGGCATCAGCCATCACTTTTGGAGTGGTCTGCTGGGGCAGTGGCATTACGGCAGCTGATAGGAAGAGACTGAACAAACTGATCAAGAAAAGTAGCTCTGTCCTGGGGCAGCGCCTTGACCCAGTGGAGGAGATAGGAGAGAGAAGGACGGTGGCTAAACTGTCATCTCTGCTGGAGTCCGAGTTCCACCCTATGCAGGACATACTGAACGCACTGAGGAGCTCATTTAGCAGCAGACTACATCATCCTAGGTGCACAACCGAGAGGTTTCGCAGGTCCTTCCTACCAATGGCTGTCAGACTGTACAACCTAAGCAGGGCTGCTCGCAGAGATAGCAAAAAGACGTGACAACCTAATAGTTTTGAATGCAAAAGACGCAATAGACTTATACAATGGTCCCCTCTGGCATACAACTAGGAAAATACCGGTCACTATGGAGGTTGAGAATATGTATGGGTAAATAATCATATCATGTAGGATAACTAAGTAGACGGTTGTGCCATTTCATCCCATCTAGCAACAATGCTCTGCACTGCGTGTGTTTATATATTTACATATTTATTCCATCTAACTACAATGCTCCGCACTGGGTGTGTTTATATATCTACATATTATTCCATCTAGCTACAATGCTCCGCACTGTGTGTTTATATATTTACATATTTAGTCCATCTAGCTACAATGCTCCGTACTGTGTGTGTTTATATATCTACATATTTATTCCATCTAGCTACAATGCTCCGCACTGTGTGTCTATATATATATGTTTATATGTACATATGTATACTTGCTGCTCTTGTTTCTTTTTTTTTTCCTCTTGCCTTCTGATTGTTGCTCTGAGTGTTGCTATCCCTGTGCTGTTGCAATCCTGGAATTTCCCCATTGTGGGACTAATAAAGGCTTATCTTATCTTATAACTTGTTCCCTAGTGTGTTCCCTAGTGGGAACACTAGGGGCGCCACTAGGGGCGCCACACGAGTCGGCTGCCTTTTGCAACAGCGGCTCGATTCCGAGTCTTTTTCCCTTCCTCTCTCTTTTGATCCGTCTTTTTTTTTTCACCCCACTTATATCACGGACACACAGATCGTCCTAAATGTCTCCTGAGCCGGTGGACGGAGCCACTGTCTATAGCAGGATACGATACAGCAGAGAACAGCTGCTAGCATTCAACCGCCACTCGGTCCCATTGGAAATACTCGACATACCGAGAGAACTGAGGCGAAAACGCCGCGGCTGCCGGGCTGGAGTAAGGCGGAGGACAAAAAATATAAGGTACAGACCCTCCCTTCCATCTGTTGTCATGGGAAATGTACGGTCGATACTGGGAAAGTTAGATGAGCTAGCGGCTATCTCCCGTTATGATAGCACATACCGGGAGTGCTCTCTCCTTTTGTTTACTGAGACGTGGCTAACTGAACTAGCAGCAGATGCTAACATTGAGCTGGAGGGTTTTCACATGATACGAGCTGACCGAACACCAGACAGTGGCAAGGCTAGGGGCGGTGGAGTGATCATGTATGTTAACAACAACTGGTGCAGACCGGGACATATCACTGTTAAACAACGACACTGCAGCAAAGACATTGAGTTGCTAGCTGTTAGCATGAGGCCTACATATCTCCCGAGAGAACACTCACACGTGATCTGCATTGTTGTTTATGCAAATCCGACGGCGAACGCTGGGACAGCACGTGACGTCATCCATTCAGTAACCAGCAGGCTGCAGACAGAACACCCAGATGCTCTTCTCCTCATCTCAGGCGATTTCAACCATGTTTCACTGTCTCCCATTCTACCCACGTTCACCCAGTATGTCACATGCCACACTAGAGACAATAAAACACTGGATTTATTCTACGCAAACACTAAGGAGGCGTACACCTCATCACAACTACCCCCACTCGGGAGATCGGATCACAACTTGGTTCATCTCCGGCCGGTGTACAAACCCCTAGTGCACAGACAACCTCCGGCCATGCACACTGTGGAGTTATGGTCTGAGGAGACAATGGACACCCTAAAGGGCTGTTTTGAAGCCACCGCCTGGAAGCAGCTCTGCGATCCACATGGTGAGGACATCGATGGCCTCATTCACACCTTCACGGGCTACCTCAGCTTCTGTGTGGACAAATCCGTTCCCACCAAGACCATACGGCGTCACTCAAACAACAAACCCTGGATCAACCCTGAGATTAAAACACTTCTGAGAGAGAAGAAGAGGATCTTCAGGTCAGGGAACAGGGAGATGCTGAAGTCCGTACAGAGGGAGCTGAGGAGAAAGATCAGAGAAGGCAAGGACAGCTTCAGGAAGAAGATGGAGGACAAGCTGCAACAGAGCGACATCAGCGGGGTCTGGAGAAACCTCAAAACCATCTCGGGGCTCCAGAATACCTCCCCCCAGGCCACAGGGGGCAGGGAGTGGGCGAACAACCTGAATCTGTTTTTCAATAGATTTGACCAACCGCCCTCCCCCCTGACTGCACAACAACCACTGCTGCCTCTAAAGAAATCAAGTCCTGCTGCCCACTCCCCACTCTACCAACACCCCCCCACTCCCAACACACAGCCCCCCATCCTGACCCTGACCAGGACCCAGGTGAGGACGGAGCTGAGGAAGATCAAGGCGAGGAAGGCGCCGGGACCGGACGGCATCAGCGCAAAGCTCCTCAAGTCCTGTGCAGACCAGCTGTGTGGGATTGTGACGTATATCTTCAACATGAGCCTGAAACTGGGGAGGGTACCACAGCTGTGGAAAACATCTTGTGTGGTACCTGTACCAAAAACTTCCCACCCCAAAGACCTGAACAGCTACAGACCGGTGGCCTTGACGTCCCACTTGATGAAGACCCTGGAGAGACTGCTCCTTGCTCACCTCCGCCCCCTGGTGGAACCAGCGATGGATCCACTCCAGTTCGCCTACCAGCATGGCATTGGGGTGGAGGATGCGGTGATCTTCCTCCTTCACCGTTCTCTGTCCCACCTGGAGAAGCCCGGGAATATGGTGAGGATCATGTTCTTTGACTTCTCCAGTGCTTTCAACACCATCCAACCGATGATCCTGAAGGACAAGCTGCTGCGCGCAGGGGTGGACCAGCACCTGTCATCATGGATCCTGGACTACCTCACGAACCGGCCTCAGTTTGTGAGAACCCGGGACTGTGTGTCCGACACGATCATCAGTAGCACGGGGGCCCCCCAGGGAACGGTGCTGGCTCCCTTCCTGTTCACTCTTTATACTGCGGACTTCTCACACAACACAACACACTGCCATCTACAGAAGTTCTCTGATGACTCTGCGATCGTTGGCCTCATCTCCAATGGAGATGAAGCTGAGTACAGAGGGCTTATCCAGGACTTCGTGGACTGGTGCCATCGGAACTGCCTCCAGATCAACGCGAGGAAAACTAAGGAGCTGGTGGTGGACTGCCGCAGGCATGGGCAGCCCCTCACAGTACCAGTAAATATACAGGGAACAGACATCGAGATGGTGACATCCTATAAGTACCTGGGTATTCATCTGAACAATAAACTAGACTGGTCACACAATACTGATGCACTCTACAAGAAGGGACAGCGCAGGCTGTTCCTGCTGAGGAGACTCAGGTCTTTTGGTGTACAAGGGGCGCTGCTGAAGTCATTCTATGACACGGTGGTGGCATCAGCCATCACTTTTGGAGTGGTCTGCTGGGGCAGTGGCATTACTGCAGCCGATAGGAAGAGACTGAACAAACTGATTAAGAAAGCTAGCTCTGTCCTGGGGCAGCGCCTTGATCCGATGGAGGAGATAGGAGAGAGAAGGACGGTGGCTAAACTGTCATCTCTGCTGGAGTCCGAGTTCCACCCTATGCAGGACATACTGAATGCACTGAGGAGCTCATTTAGCAGCAGACTACATCATCCCAGGTGCACAACCGAGAGGTTTCGTAGGTCCTTCCTACCAACGGCTGTCAGACTGTACAACCTAAGCAGGGCTGCTCGCAGAGATAGCAAAAAAGACGTAACAAACTAATAGTTTTTTGAATGCAGAAGATGCAATAGACTTACACAGTGGTCCTCTCCGGCATACAACTAGGAGCATGCCGGTCGCTATGGAGGGTGAGAGTGTGTATGGGCACATAATCATACCATGCAGGATAGCTGGGTAGACGGTTATGCTGTTTCATTCCATCTAGCGGCAATGCTCTGCACTGTGTGTGTTTATATATTTGCATATTTGTTCCGTCTAGCTGCAATGCTCCGTACTGTGGGTGTTTATATATTTATATATCTACATGTTATTCCATCTAGCTACATTGCTCCGCACTGTGTGTGTTTATATACTTGCATATTTATTCCACCTAGCTGCAATGCTCCGTACTGTGGGTGTTTATATATTTACATATTTATTCCATCTAGCTACAATGCTCTGCACTGTGTGTTCATATATTCATATATTTATTCCATCCAGCTACAATGCTCTGCACTGTGTGTCTGTGTGTGTGTGTATATATATATATTTTATAGTAATACGTACATATGTTTATTAGCTGCTCTTGCTTGCTTGTTTTTTTTTTCTTGCCTTCTGATTGTTGCTCTGAGTGTTGCTATCCCTGTGCTGTTGCAATCCTGGAATTTCCCCGTTGTGGGACTAATAAAGGCTTATCTTATCTTAACTTGTTTTGTGAACACAGTTGCCTTGATTTCTTTGTGTATGTGTATGTATTACTTAGGGTGTTACTGATATCTGGTGAAAATATCAGGTCAATGGCTCCATCAGAAATGTTTAAGATGTTGATGTGTTCAATACTTATTTTTCCCACTGTATGTCTTTTCTTGTCACACAACTTCTGATAATGCTGAAGTTCTTTTCTGACCTATTGCATACATTAGGTCAGAAAAGGTGTGAGCATTGCTCCATGCCATCTAACAGGGAACCAGTGTTGTTTTTGTTTTAACAAAGTGGGGACTTAAGTCATTCTCTTCAGTCCAAGTGGGGTAGCAGGGATTATTACATGCAAAGCCAGGGTGCCCTTGGCTAAACTTTGTCTTTCAAATTTGAAACACAAAGGAATCCTATCGCCCTCTTCCCCTCCTCTCACTTTTGCCTGATGTATAGGGAGAGGGCTCTGATTTGGTCAGAGCTTTGAGCAGCAGCTGAATCCAGAGTTATTAAAGGAGTATATCTGTCAGAAAGCAACTCATACCGGCTCGGACGTCACCCAGGTTAACAAGGCCAGGAGTTCCTGGCAGCAGAAGGCGAAGGACAGAGCTGCGTGGAGGAATCTGATCAGACTTAAATGAAAGTCATTGTTGCCCCCGACAGACGATGATGTCTGCAAATATTCGATATTTGAGCCCAGTATATACAGTGGTGTGAAAAAGTATTTACCCCTTCCTGATTTCTCATGTTTTTGTATGTTTGTCACACTTAAATGTTTCAGATCAAACAAATTTAAATATTAGACAAAGAAACACAAAATGCAGTTTTTAAATGAAGGTGTTTATTAAGGGTAAAAAAAATCAAAACCTACATGGCCCTGTGAAAAAATGATGCCCCACCCCCCCCGTTAAACCAGTTAATTTTTTTAATCACATCTTTGGAAAACTGAGTTCAATTTCTGTAGCCACACCCAGGCCTGATTACTGTCACACCTGTTCTCAATCAAGAAATCACTTAAATAGGACCTGTCTGAAAGTTTATTTATTTATTTAGCGAATGCAAAGTCCTCAAGCCAAGCAGTTGCCTCCTGGTTTGCTGTATGGAGGGTGTGTAATCCTCCTTCCAGTCTTTGGAGCGGGCAAGCCTCTATGATGTGTTCCATTGTTTGCTCCTCTCCACATGCGCACAAAGTGAAGTAGACCAGAAGATCCTCAAAAACTAGACATCATGCTGCAATCAACGAAATTCAGGAACAAATAAAGAATTTGAGATTTATCAGTATGGAAAAGGTTATAAAGCCATTTCTAAAGTGTTGGGACTCCTGGGAAGGTTCACTGTTCCATGTTTTCACCATTTGTGGATAATGGCTTTCACTGTGGTTCGCTGAAATGGCCGGCCTACCAAAATTACCCCAAGAGCACAGCAACGACCCATCTAAGAGGTCACAAAAGACCCCACAACATCATCCAAAAAACTGCAGGCCTTACTTGCCTCAGTTAAGGTCAGTGTTCATGACTCCACTATAAGAAAGAGACTGGGCAAAATTGCCTCCATGGCAGAGTTCCAAGATGAAAACCACTGCTTAGCCAAAAGAACATAAACACTCATCTCAGTTTTGCCAGACAACATCTTGATGATCCAAGACTTTTGGGAAAATATTCTGGACTGACGAGACAAAAGTTGAACTTTTTGGAAGGTGTGTGTCCCATTGCATCCGGTGTAACAGTAACATTTAAAAAAGGAACATCAAATGGGTGATGGGTCAACAGCTCTGTGATCTCCTGGATTACTGACTACCTGACAGGAAGGCCACAGTTTGTCCAGCTTGGCAGCGTCTTGTCTGATGTGGTGGTTAGTGATACGGCAGCTCCACAGGGGACTGTGCTCTCTCCTTTTCTCTTCACCTTATACATCACTGACTTTCAGAACGACATTGAGTCATGCAACCTGGAGAAATTCTGATGACTCAGCTGTTGTTGGGTGTATAAGAGGGGGAGAGGAGGGGGAGTACAGGGCACTGGTAGACCAATTTGTGGAGCGGACCGAGCAGAATCACCTGAGGCAGAACGTCAGCAAGACCAGAGAAATGGTGAATGATTTCAGGAAGAAGGACACCTTCACATCCATTGCAGATTAGGAGGGAGGATGTGGAGGTAGTTGAAGACTACAAATAACTGGGTGTCATGATCAGCAATGGACTGGACATCCAACACCGACGCTGCGTCGACCCTTCAACAGGATGCTGGAGCTTTTCTATCAGGCCATTGTTGCCAGCACCATCTTTGCTGCTGTCTGTTGTGGTAGCAGTATCAGAGTCGGCGATACCATAAGACTTGACAAGATCATCAAGAGGGCTGGCTCCGTAATTGGTCTCCGGCCGGAAACTTTTGAGACTGGTGGAGAGGAGGATACTAAAACTGTGCTCCATCATGGACAATCCTGATCACCCCCTCCACCAAACACTGGACAAAGAGGAGCACTTTCTCCAGCAGACTGCTACAGCTTCACTGCTGAACAGTTAGGTACAGGAAATGTTTACTGCCACATACCATTTCACTGTACAATAACACCGTTTTATTCTGGTCATAACTATGCTACCATACATGCTTCATGGTTGTAATTCAGCCACATTGGAGGGTTTTCGAGCATGAACCGCCTTTTTAAGGTCATGCCACAGCATCTCAGATTCAGGTCAGGACTTTGACTAGGCCACTCCAAAGTCTTAATTTTGTTTTTCTTAAGCCATTCAGAGGTGGACTTGCTGGTGTGGTTTGGATCATTGTCCTGCTGCAGAACCCAAGTGCACTTCAGCTTGAGGTCAAGAGTTTTTAGCAGTTTTACTTTCCATGGACAATCCCTTTGTCTTTTATGCTGTGTGTGTTTCTGTCATTTGGTCGTCTACTTTCATGCTGCTGTTACACTGTAATTTCCCAGTTTGGGATCAATAAAATATCTATCATACCAACAGTAAAATGATGGTGGTAGTGTGATGGTCTGGGACAGTTTTGTTGCTTCAGGACCTGGAAGACTTGCTGTGGTAAATGGAACCATGAATTCTGCTGTCTACCAAAAAATCTTGAAGGAGAATTTCAAGCCATTCGTGACCTCAAGCTGAAGTGCACTTGGGTTCTGCAGCAGGACAATGATCCAAAACACACCAGCAAGTCCACCTCTGAATGGCTTAAGAAAAACAAAATGAAGACTTTGGAGTGGCCTAGTCAAAGTCCTGACCTGAATCTGAGATGCTGTGGCATGACCTTAAAAAGGCGGTTCATGCTCGAAAACCCTCCAATGTGGCTGAATTACAACAATTCTGCAAAGATGAGTGGACCAAAATTCCTCCACAGCACTGTAAGACACATTGCCAGTTATCGCAAACGCTTGATTGCAGTTGCTGCTACTAAGGGTGGCCCAACCAGTTATTAGGTTTAGGGGGCAATCATCTTTTCACACAGGGCCATGTAGGTTTGGATTTTTTTCCCCCTTAAAAACAAACACCATTTGAAAACTGCATTTTGCATTTACTTGTGTTACCATTGTCTAATATTTAAATTTGCTTGATCTGAAACATGTTATAAACATACAAAAAAAAAAAAAGAAGTCAGGAAGGGGGCAAACACTTTCACACCACTGTATAATTCACATACAAGTTACATTACTGACAACCATTTCCCCCCAAACATAATACTTAAATGGTAAGTTTTAGAATGTCCTCCCCCACAGCAAGTTGGCCTTTTACTCCAGATTTGAGTTACAAAGGACACCTATCGCCTCCAGAGTTCTCCCCCACCCATTCACCTCTGCCCCAGCTACAAAACACCCTTCACCGTTTGCTTTTAAAGATAGATAGAAAAAATAACTTCATTCTAAAAGTTTATTCTAAAGTTTCTCCAACTCATTCAGAATGCAGCTGCACATATCCTAATGATAACAGGGAGAAGAGATCACATTACTCCAGTTTTAGCTTCTTTACATTGGCTCCCAATAAAATATAGAATTGAATTCAAGACATTGCTCCTAACTTATAAAGCCCTTAATGGTATGGCTCCTTATCTGCAAGAACTCATATGCCGCTTTTCCACTAGCCCAGCTCGCCTCGCTACTACTCGGTTCGGCCTCGGTTGTGTCTCCATAGCAGCCGGGTAAAGTGGGGTTAAGCTGTGGTGGGCGGGATTTTTTTTTTTTTTTACAGCAAGGCGGCACTACACTCCCGTGACGTAAAACACGCGACCCAAGCAAAACATAACACATGGAGGCTGTACAAGGCGACTCCTCGGTCTGTGGCTTTTTTCACCGTAAATGCCAAAAAGGACCGCCAGACAAGGGGCAGGCAGCGAGACGAAACACTCTGGAATAGTGCTGCAGCTTCTGGGAGAGCTGAAGACGTGAGGATACAAACTAGGTCATATATGACGGTAAGCTAATGGTTGCTAATGCTAGTTTGCTATAAGTACGTCGTACTACACTGTAATGTCTGCAAGTTATCGCTGTTAGGTACCAATATGTATGCTGTGTGTGCGTTTCAGATGGCTCTGTTGTGGGAAAATTACCGCTTCAAACGGTCGGTCTGGCGTTCAACACAGCCTGTCACTGATGTCACCCCAGCTTCACAAACGATCAGTGGTTGTAGAGCTTAAGAATGTCTGTAGAAACGTTTATTTCCTGTGCAACAAATTGCTCTGCTCTGAGTGAAAATCATGGAGAGACTGTTGAGACATGTCATACCTGCTCCAGCAGCGCCGAGTCTGAGGTGGTGTCATAGCAAAAAATGATCAGCTCACATAACTTGATCGCCAGGTTAATAACTATATTAGCCACAAAATATACATTCGAAAAGTAAACAGTACTGAGTTAGGTATAATAAGATATATTTGACAATTATGATGCATTTTAGGCCAAAACAAACTTAATCTAGGATTAAAAGCAATTAAAATAATGCAGCCACAAGGTTACATGGAAAATACTTGATTTACTAGATACATGTACTGTAGAAATATATATTCTCTGCATCAACAATGTACTATACATGCATTCATGTAATATTGCACTGGGAATTGCACTGACAATAAACCTCTGAAGTTTTTGCAGATGTCTCTTTTATATGTGAAGGTTACCACCATGTGGCACAAATTAAATACTAACAGATTGGAAAAGCTGTCTAAGAACAATCCAGCAGTTTGAGAAATCACTTTTGGTTTGGTGCAAGTCTGTCAACAGAATTATAAACCATGAAGCAGTTTGTGTTAAAATGTTAAATCCCATTAAACCCTAAACCGGGGGCTTCCAATCATGTGTCATGGGGGTCAAGACCCTGCAGGTTCTCTTCTACCCAGTCTCTTCAGCAGGTGTTCTCACTGATCAGTCAGTGGAAGAAGTTCAGCGGAATCTGCTGTTGAAGACACTGGTTGGAAGTAAAGCCTGCAGGATCTTGGCCCTCCATGGGACATGATGGGACACCCCTGCCCAAACCCATTATGAAGAGCAGATGCTAATATGACCCAGAATTCCTCCATATACTGGTACTGTCACTAAAGTATGCAGGGTCTTCTGCGGTGGCACATCCAACAATACAGTCTTCAGTTAATAAAATAATTGTTTTACTTTTTTCTTAAAAATGAGCCATTATTTTCAAGGTCACCGATAAATGCTTTGTACTGTTGATTCTTCCCACCGGTGTCTTAACAGACAAAATAGAAAATTATGATGCAAACACATAAGTCACTAAATTGTTTATTACAATCAGCAGCAAATTCCAGATTATTCAGAATGTGCAAAATTCAAACTAAAAAAAAAGAAACTGGAATGGGTCACACACGCCAGCCACGCTGCCTCACTGAGAAGCAACTGGATCGGCCCCTCGTACTGGTCCTGGTTCAGCAGATCTTCAGCCTGCATCACTGTAAATAGTGAGGCAAGGTCCGATTTGGGTGGATCGTTTCCCTCTTGCCTAGACAAAAGACAGAAATGGGTGGTGGTTAAAGCAAGTTTAAAACATATGTGGGAAATACACGTGTTGCTAAAAGCCAGTGGTGGAATGTGAATGAATGAATCTTTATTTTTGATAGATTAAAAGTAAAGTTTAAAAGAAAACAGAATAATATAACAAAGGGGAAAAAATCTAACAAGGTCAAATTAAACTAACTCCTGATTATACATTTCAACATAGGTTATCAGAAATGGGTGATGGCTGAAGCTGCAGCTTATATTGCCCACCATATTCCATCCAAGAATTCAATAGAAAAACAAAACAGGAGTAATTACAATTTGAATGTGACAATAAAGTACTTTGTTGTTGTATTTAACCACAGTTTTCATATAGCTGCGCTTCAGTAGAGTAGATGTTAAGGGCTGGGTTACATTTAAAATCATCTGTTTTTACTGTGGCCTCAGCAATCAGAATGAATTAATACATTCACTTAAATGAAATCTTTACTTTAACTGAAGGTGTGCATCACCGAGTATGGAGTTGCTCAGTTAAAATATGGAGTTTTTATCAATAAAAGTTTGTCTCATCTGTAAAAGTGACGCTTGTTGCCCTGGCTTCAAGTGTGGGCGGTGTTTTGTACTTGTATTGCTAAAATATAAAAGGATGCACTACAATGGGTCTCAAATATTTGTAATGTGTCCTGTTACTGCATGAGTTTATTGATGATAGCCTATAAACTACACATAAAGTAAATTATATTGATGACTAAACAACTCCCATTCCCCAAAAGATACAGTTATGAACATAACTCAAAGGATCACATGTGATCTGAAAAAAAAAAATACATTAACAAGTGGTTTATTTTACAGTTGATGTGCCATTCATTTTCAATTATTCTGTCCTTAATATTCACACTGTGGCGGAAGAATAATATACAGCGAACTGAGAGTTTTTGAGGGTGTTTATTATTATTCATCCCGCCATCATAGAACTCACTCCAGCCCTGTGCAGGCGGGCTGGAACGGGTCCTCAGGCTCTCGTGAGGAGACACAGAATGCGTGTGTCAGCAGCAGTAGTCAGAGAGAGTGAGTTACAGAGCAATGCGGCTTTTATACCCAACTACAGACAATACATGAAAGGCATGGGACATTTGCATCACAGTAAGAGCAGGAAGCATGAACACAATGCATGAATGGCACATTAACATCACAGTACTGAGCAGGAAAGAGCTAGACGAAGCGAGGCTGCCTGTTGACATTAATACACACATTTCACTGTTATGTTAATTGCTCTAGCTGAGCGCTCTGCTTGTCCCAGTCTGTTGTGGGGGTGCCCCACAACACAATCAAATAAATCTCAGTTCAGTCCCTTTTATATTAAGTGGAAATTGTGCTACTTTGGTTTTGACACTACCTATAAAAGCAAAGGATTTCAGTACGTTCCACAGTGGCGAGGTCCGTTGTGGGGCAGCTGCTTTCCCCTTGCCTAGACGAATGACAAATGGATGGTGGTTAGTTTCAAGCAAGGTCAACACTTATTCTAATTTTTGAGATGTGCCTGTATATCATGAAAAAGTTTAATATTTTTGTCACTCATTTTAGAGAGTGAAACCCATATATAGATTCATTACAGGGACAGTGATATAAAGTGTTTATTTTAATATTGATGATTATGGCTATAGCCAATATAACCAACACCTCAGCGGCCAACATTTATATTTAAAAACTATTTTTTAAAGTTAATTTTATGTAATATTCTAATTTTTTGCCAAATTGAATTTGGGGTTTTCAGGGGCTGTAAGCCATAATCATCCAAATTAAAATACACGCTTGAAATATGTCGCTGTCTGTGTAATAATCTATATATAGATTTCTCTTTCTGAAATAAGTGAAAAAATATTGAATTTTTTCATGACATTCTAATTTTTGGAGATGTACCTGTGTTAGGGAAATAAACTTGTGAAAGTCAGTGGTGGGATGTGACAAAAATGCTTCGTTTCCCTGACAAGCATCGCAGGAGCCACTCTGAACATGTACAAGTACATTATCAATCCAGGGATTTATGGTGGAACAGCACAACAACACTGTTCCAACACCTTTTATGGAAAATCCACAGAATAGGTCTGTCAGAATAGACCCACAGACCTATTCTGATGCTTTAGAAAATTATATGAATGACTTTATAAATCACTGGTTTGAAAAAGCACTTTTAATATGTTGAGACTTCGGCTCCTGGGCTCCACCTGACCTGCATCCACAATATAAACACTGAGGGAGGCTAAACCCTGGCATGTGGAAACACATTCTAGCATTAAATTGCACACAATTTAATGCGCAGCACCAAAGTGCAATACGTACACAAACCAGGACTTTAACCAGGATTAACATATTTCATCATTTTGCTCTCACAAGCGAATACTTAGGACAAAACAAGCGCGAATCAGCAGAGTTGGCTACTAGCTAGCTACTAGCTAACACTCGTTAGCCAGCACAGGACGGCGCTGTATGGCTCAAAAAAAGTGAGCTTACCACCAACAGGATAAATAAGCGAACAGATGCACAATATTACAAATCACTCATCGATGGTTCTCTCACGTTAGTCTTCAGCTTGTCCGTAGTCCGGTTCTATGCCGAGCTGCATCTGTATCGGTGCAGGTCGCTCCTCTCACTGTAAATCTGCCACCAAGCAAAGAAAACTCCGCACCTCTTTGTTGGACCACGGTGTAGATTTCCGCAAAACCTACAACGCTGTCTGTATTAATATTGTATTTACTCTGTGACCGAGTTAGTCCGTGAAATATTGCAAATGGCGGTCGTGTAAATTCCACTGAAGACTGACGCTTTCGTGACGTTACGCACTGACTAATCAGTGGCTCGCAGTCTGTTGACGTCACATCTCGGCTTGACTCAGCACTGTTGTACCCTGGCCTCAATCAGGAATGAAAATAGTGCCCGTTAACCGGTGCTGGGTACAGTGGAAAAGGCTAGAAAGCGAGTCGAGTCAAAGTGAGTAAGGCCAAAGCGATACTAGTGGAAAAGGGCTTATAGTTCCCCATCATCCAACCAGAGCTCTGCGCTCCCAAAAATCCAAACTACTGGTTGTCCCCAAGGTCTCTAGAAGTAGATTGGGAGGTAGAGCTTTCAGTTATCAAGCTCCCTTCCTGTGGAACCATCTTCCCAGTTCAGTTCAGGGGCAGACACTTTATTCAAGAGTAAGTTGAAATCTTTACTCTTTGATTAGGCCTATAGTTAAAAATGTTGCCGCTGTCAGGCCTTCGCTCGCATGTGCAGCCCAACCAGTCTTGATACTGGAATGTATGGCTTTGAATATTGTATTTGTTGTTTGATTTGAATATAGCTACTACCAGGCCTACTTTTTATCTCTTTTCAACCCGCCAGTCGAGGCGGATGGCTGTCCTCTGAGCTATGGTTCTGCTCAACGTTTCTGCCCGCTAAAGGGAAGTTTTTCTGAGTCGAAGTGAGTAGGGCCAAACCAGTACTAGTGGAAAAGGGCCAGGTGTCTTCTGAGAGCAGAGGTGTATCAGACTGCTCTTCCTAGGGATAATCAGGGTCTGTATGATGCCATTTTCCAAGTCATCAGGTGACAAAATTGTACATAAGTTTTTGCAGTAGTGCCTTACATGTAGGAATGCCACATGTCAAACAGTTGGCTGGTGCTGTGCCATCTGGGCACCTGAAGCAGCAACCTCAGTGCATCGCTGTAGGCCACAGTCAGCCTTCTCATACCATCAGTCCTGTAGCTGCTCCACAGGTATGTAGTATACAGAGGAGTACAGTCAGCTCTGAACAGAAAATTTAACATTTACAGAGCACATACTAAACTTTCTCAGTAACATATTGGCTTGGCCAAACAATTTACAGCATTTCCTGTAGATATCGCTGTCATCTCTCAAATCAGTGATGTGACCCAAATATTTTATTTCCTTGCATGTCGCAAGCGAAGTATCACAATTTAAAAGAAGGAAAAAACTAGTTCCCTGTCCTCTCTGCATCTCACAATCATGACATTCTTCCTAGCATTCAATTTGATGTTGTGATCATTGCCATATTGTGAGCCAACTCAATAGCTGGTGCAACCCAGCACTATAAGGACTCATTACTAGGTCATCTGCATACATGAGCTGATTGATGACAGAGCCACCCACAACAAAGCCTGTGTTACATTCAATTGTCTCGACACATCATCCATGTATGTTAGAAAAATACCAGATTCTTTTAAACTGAAGAAATCTCCAGCTTGTTCTTGGATCTTTCAAAGATGAAACATTTATTTAGAAGTCACAAGTAAAGCAAGCAGCGCTGGGTGCAGCGTGATGCAGCTCCCTCTGGAGCGTCGCCACACTGACCACAACTTCCGGGTGCGTGTTACAGTTATCTTCTCGGGTTGGCGAGTTGGACCAATCCCCTGTACAATAGGATGGGCTTGTACGCGACCATCTGATTGGCCAGTTTAACCCTAACGTAAACAGGCCATCTGCTATTCACGTTACCGATCTCCTAAAATGTACTATTAAAAGTGTGTGTGTGTGCGCGTGTGTGTGTGAATGTTGTTTTGGGTGTGTAACTAATGTGAAAGACCTGACTAAAAAGAGATGGAGAAGAGAGAGAGAGCGCTCTATAGCTTTACCTCTTTCCCGTTTATCAGTTTACCATAACATTTGTTCATAAGCATGCAAACAGAATATGTATGGAATCTGTGTAGAGCATAATGGGAGAATACCTATAGAATTGTTTTGGCACTAACTTTCCATTAACCCTTTCACTCCCCCCTTTGACATGATTTTATCATGTCAACCATGAACGGTGTGAGAGATGCTAGCGATTAACAGATGGTGAATAAGGCAGGTCCCTGCATTGTGTGTCAACCCAAGAGGCTTGCACCATTGGTTCTGCTACCCTTGCCTCCCCCTCCCCTTGCCTCCCCCTTGTGGACACCTTAGCATGGTGCAGCAATGTCTAAGAGGTGACCTGTCACCAGGTCCTGTACCCCCATTGAGGTCTCCTCCTGATCATAGTTCTTTGTCTGGTGGAGTGGACCATGTGGGGGTCACAGGGTCGAATAGGGTCAATCCACAAAGTCTTTGTTCACCGGTTGACCCTTGCCAGGGCTCGCATCATTCGGTTGCAGTCATCACACGGTTGCGAAAGAGGTTTGACCTTCCTCTGTGTCTGTTTCCTGTATCCGCAGCTATGGTGTACAGTCCCATCTCGTTGACACACACCGGTACCATTAGAAGCCAATCAACTGTGTGCCCATCCTCTGAGGGGCACATCTCATCCCATGAGGTCTATAGGACAGTCTGGTGGGTGCAGCAGAGGGTATGTAACATCCAGTCCAGCCGGTGAACAGTTCAGTGATGCTGTCCCAGGGATGCTACCCCCCGTCGCTGGACAGAGGTGGAGATGTTGGTAAGGCTCGAGCTCCTGGCTCCACCCTGGATGCTGGAGGTGCGGTGGATGCACTTGGGTACCAGTCCATTATTCTTCTGGGGACTGAAATCGTACAGTCACTCGCCCTACGACATTTTTCTACGTCGCAGGCACACGTCGTGATGGTCTGGTGCCCTCCGGCATGCATCTTCCCTGTACCCTACACCTTTAATTGAGTGCCGATACAAAGGGCTCAGCCGGGGAAGGACCAATAATGGCCTGAGGGGTTGCCATCACAATGTATGGAGCCTGTACAGTTTTATCCTTATTCACTACATCTGTAGTTATCTATGTGCTGTTGTAAGTCGTCTCCCAGTAGCCTTGAGTGTGTGATTGTTGACTATATGAAATCTGCAAGCGGTGGTTGTGTTGTGATGAGTGTGTTGGGTGATGGGACCTATATGTTCAGCAGTGGGTAGGCAGTAGATAACATCGTTTAACATTAGGAGACATCCTTATCCATGCTTGTATTCAGAGCTTCTAACCTTCACCCTTATCCAGACTGCCTAACCGTAATTAGCATAATGGAAATAAACACGCAAGAGTACTATAAGTCTCACACCCGTACCTATGTGTGGTGAGCTATGTATGATTTATGCATCATCAGTAGCACAATGTGTTTTCAAATAATCTGTGATGGCAGAATGGTCCTCCTCGCCGTCCTCCATCTTGGGGTCCTCAGCTCTTCCTCTCGACCCAGCAATTTGTAACCCAGTGTTAAAAACGTGATTAAAATTATGAATGTCAATACCGCTTTAAGAAGAAGGGGGGACATTCATTTCACAATGGGAGTAGATAGTTTAACGTGAATTAAATTATAAATATTGATACCGCTTTTAAAAAGAAAAACACCCATTTCACAATGGGAATACATAATTTGAATATGAATATTTAAATAAATATATATTCATAAATAGTTAGGAACATTTTGTAGAAGGTTCTGATAAAGTTCCTAGTGTTGTGTGTTGATATTTTGAGTAACCAATGGCTGTGCCATTGCTGGGTCACGCCAGCCAGTGGGTTAAGCGCTCTCTCCCTGGGTCTGGGATGACTTGCATTTTTGGCTCAGTCACGCCAGATGCCGAAAGACACAGACCAGAGAGAGAGAATGTTCTTGGTGATATGGCGACGCTAGCGTGCTGGTAGCAGCCTTTGCCTGGATAAAATCCTTGAAATTGATTGGGATCTAAAGGTTGTCGATGCCGTTGAGCGCGGGAACTCCATTGAAGCACGAGCCACTTGGCATGGTCAGGTTCTTTTTTTTTTTTCTCCTTTGGACTGGTTTGACCAGAGCGTGGATCTCCAGATCTGGATGGCGAGCCGAAGCCCGAACCCTATGAACTGCTAAAGGTGACTCCACTAGTCACCTGGAAAGGACCAAAAAAGGACTGAACACATTGTAAATACACAGTGCGATAAAATGGAAAAAAAAATAATCCATAAACTCACATATTTATTTATGTGTACATAATTGTAAATATACATAGTTGCAAGTTCCATATACGGCTGTGTATGTGTCATCTGTTGTTGCACCTCCCAGGCTCCTACGAACCCAGAGTCGGTCTGACCTGGCCCAATTATCCCTTTTCCCTCAGGTAGTAAAGTTAAGGTAACTACATTGCCATAACAATACTACCAAAAAGGGTACTACACCTAAAGTGAGTAGGGTGAGTGGGTGTTAGTAAGGGCACAAAAATCTGGTGAGCGCAGGTGTTAGTGGGTATATACCCAATTACCCAATCCCAGTGATATTATACACACAGAAAATATACCCAATGTATTACAGTGGCATATTGTTACAAAATTTGGCGAGACAAGTGTCACATGGCTACAGAAAAATTTGGCGAGCACAGCCAGGAGCCTGGAGCGTTGCACAACAGATGTGAATTCTGTTTTGACCCCTGACTAAACAGTTAATATATGGCCAAAATGGATTTTGTGGAAAAACATGGTGTTAAAATCCCTAATGCAGTCATTATCAGTGGTGTTGTTGACAAAGAAAGACTCAGACATTTTTGAATTTCTAGAGCAACATGGCACTATCCGTAGGGTGCTCAGTATTAATGATAACTCATCTGACTTTGACAAAAGTCATATTGTAGAGTTTGAATCTGGATTAAGCATTGAAGCATTAGCACCTACGTTGCCGTGCTCCTTTCCATCCACTGACAATCCTGAGATTAAATACTGCATTCAAACTAACTGATGTCTACACTAAAACTGTAGGGGGCAGTGTTACTGAAGCTTATATTAGCAACCTGAGGGGTTTAGCTAAGCTAAGTGGAAAAGGTTTTGAAGAGGTGTTGCGGGAGGTCATGTCCACAATAGGGAAGTCTATTGAAGCTGCTGAGACAGCTGAAACGGTCTCTGCTGATGTTGATCCCGCTTTCCCTACTGTAGAACCCACACAAAGTGGAGTCTCTCCTCCACTCCAAGTTGAAGTGCCTTGCACCCCTAAAACCACTCCAGTTTGGTCTAAGAGGGCTTTGGAAGAGTGCTTGACACCTCAAGTGTTGAGCCCAGCTGATTTTAACCCACCCGAGGTTCAGAAAATCGTAGTCAAGCATGTCATTAAAAATGCAGAGAAACCGTCAAACGCCCATTCCTTTTGGAGAATCAGAGCTTTCTCTGGCAAAACGCCAAGACCGTATACTGAAGCTGACTATGAAACATGGCGTTCACATGTTGACTTGATGATGGAAGATACTTCTTTGTCTGACTTGGAAAAATCTCGCAAGATCTTTGAAAGTCTTCTTGCTCCTGCGTCTGATGTTATTCGCCATCTTGGGTCTGAAGCCACCTCTGCCGACTATCTTAAGCTGTTGGATTCAGCTTTTGGGACTGTTGAAGACGGTGAGGAGCTGCTTGTGCGATTCATGAACACTTTCCAAAATTTTGGAGAAAAACCCTCTGCATATCTGCTTCGTTTGCAGGTGGCGCTCAATCTCAGTGCGTAGAGGCAGTCTGGAGCCCCAGGAAGCGAACAAACAGCTTCTCAAGCAGTTTAACAGAGGCTGTTGGGATAATCTGCTAAAGGAGCTACAGCTGGAACTAAAAGATAAACATCCACCTGAGTATGCAGAATTATTGCTTCACCTTCGCACTGTTGAAAACAGACAAGTTAAAAACACACGCATGAAAAAACACTTGGGTGCCACAAAGCCAAAAGCAGCTGCCTACGAACAAACAGTCACTGAAACAAATACAAATAGCGAAATCGAGTCGGACAGTCTGAAAGAACTGAAAAAGCAAGTCGCTGATCTAAAAAGCCAATTAGCTGCTGTCGTGAAACAAAAACAAGCACCACCGAAGAAAGACCCAACTAAAAAATCTGAAAATAAAAAACCTGACCATGCCAAACCTGAAAACTTACCTTCGTCCAGCCGTCCCAATACTAGGCCCAAACCATGGTATTGTTTCCGCTGTGGCGAAGATGGGCATATTGCAGCCACTTGTGAGTCAGAGCCAAACCTTGCACTTGTAGCTGCAAAACGCAAAAAACTAAGTAAAAAGACAGATTTGGGACAGTCAGAACCCCAAATCCTCTTTACAACTGAAGTCTACCACTGTTGCGGGACAAACAGAGGCTAGTTCAGAGATGACCCGTCCCAAACCGAAAGCTCCATTAAAGACACATGCTAAACTGAAGTCACACTACAAAACAGACCCCTTTAACTTTCCTAATGGTCTAATTGGTACAAAAAGTACAGCACAAGCAAAAGTGAATGGCTGTACTGTGAGCTGTTAGATACAGATTCCCAGGTGACTACTGTCCCCGAGTCCTATTACAGACAGTACTTATCCAACCATGAGATTAAGCCACTTTTTTGAGCTGTTAGAAGTGGAGGGAGCTAACTATCAAAGTGTACCTTACTAAGGCTGCATTGAAATGCATGTCACTTTCCCAAAAGACTTTCGGTATTGAAGCCGAAGTGCCAACACTTGCCTTAGTGGTTCCTGATGAACGTACAGCTGATTAGTCCTTAGTGTTAATAGGGACAAACGCATTAGATGTACTTTACGAGCTGTACTCTGATGCATGTTCTGAACTGCAGCCAACCATGTCACTTGGTTATAGGGCAGTGTTAAAAGTCCTTGAGCTACGGCACAGACAGTCCAAAGACCCTAGCCTTGGTTTAGTGACCATGCACAACAAAGAGCCACAGTTAGTTCTTGCAGGCCAAACAGTTGTTCTAGATGGCGCTGTAGCTGTGTCAGCTGGCAATAGTGAAAAATCTGTCTTGTTAGAACACCCGTTAATGTCAGCCTTATCTGGTGGTATCCTAGTAAAACCATGTCTCAGACTTACCTGAAAGAGCACCTTACCTTGTTCCAGTTATACTCACCAATGAATCGGAACATGACGTGATAATCCCTCAGAAGTGTGTCATTGGAGAAATTTGTGCATATCAACGAGTCCCATCACAAGAACATTCCGTGAAAGTTGCAAAGTCCAAAACTGAACCAAAGTCCACTCCGAAGTTCAACTTTGACTCTTCCCCCATTAGCGCTGAATGGAAAGAGCGCATAACAGAAAAACTCAAATGCCTGAAGTATTTGCACAAAACGATCTTGACTTTGGCAAAACGGATCAAGTGAAACACATAAATTATCAGATGAAACACCGTTCAAACACAGAGCACGTCCCATACATCCAAATGACCTGGAAGCGGTCCGTAAGCATCTCAAAGAACTCCAACAAGCAGGCGTGATAAGAGAGTCTACTTCCCCATTTTCTTTGCCTATTGTAGTGGTGTGAAAGAAAAATGGCGACGTCCGTCTTTGTATCGATTACAGGAAGCTTAACATTCAGACTGTAAAAGATGTTTACGCCTTCCCAACTTGGAGGAAACGTTTTCCACCTTGGCCGGTTTGCAGTGGTTCTCCGTCCTTGATTTAAAATCGGGGTACTACCAAATTGAGGTAGAGGAGCTGGACAAACCAAAGACGGCGTTCGTATGTCCCATGGGCTTTTGGGAATTCAATAGAATGCCCCAAGGCATTACAAACGCCCCCACCATGTTCCAGCGCCTCATGGAGAAATGTATGGGTGACATGAATCTGCATGAGGTGATTGTGTTCCTCGATGACATCACTGTATTCTCCAAGACGCCCGAAGAATATGAGGCTCGCTTAATGAAAGTTCTTAATCGCCTAAAAGAGTATGGGCTTAAACTCCCCCCTGAGAAATGCAGATTTTTTCAAACTTCTGTCAGATACCTCGGTCACATTGTGTCCAGTAAAGGAGTGAAGACCGACCCCGAAAAAGTGAAAGCCCCAAGTACCTGGTCTGTGCCCCGTGATCCCAAACAGCTCCGCTCGTTCTTAGGCTTTTCAGGGTACTATGTGCTTTTGCGCAAAGGAGGGTAGCCTGCTGTCAAGTCAGTGAGGGGCTTAACGATGCTGGACTAGTTCTTAATGAACCGCCTAAAGCCCAAAGCTAAGTCTGTCCAGTACCATGACCCAAAGACACCGTTTGGCGAGCGATGGACTTCTTCCTGTTATTTTGCATTCAAAACCATCATTGAAAAGCTCAGTACTGCGCCTGTCCTGGGTTTCGCTGACCCTCAGTTGCCATATACCCTCCATACTGACGCCAGCACTACAGGGCTTGGCGCCGCCCTCCATCAAGAGCAGGAGGGCCAGACTAGGGTCATAGCTTATGCAAGCCGGGGGTTGTCTAGAAGCGAGTCCCGTTACCCCATCCATAAATTAGAATTTTTGGCTCTAAAGTGGGCAGTAACAGATGTAGCATCATCTCACTTTGGCTCAGCAATAATTATTTTTCTGCTTAAAGACATTTTTGTTTCATCCAGGAATAATGCAAAGAAATGGATTTTCTTCCCCCAGGCCACAGCTGAAATCTCCTTTTGTTAAAACCAGCCTAAGGAATTTCCCCAATGTCCGGCTGCACTTTTATTGCCCCCATAAAACCTACACAGATCCACGACTCAGTTAATTTCCTTAAACTGTGAAAACGCTGGATTTAAACAACTTTAAAGTACATTATTACAAACTCAATTCTAAACCTTCATTCTTTTCAGGACTATGAAAATGCAGATGGACTCTGATGTTTTTTTTGATGTGGAAAATCAATAATATGTGTGAAATGCATTAATCTGTGATTTTATATATATATGCATGGTAATGTTAAATGAATGTTTATTCCTGCATGTTGATTTAGAAGCACTGCTTATAAGATACACTAAGGTTAGTTTAGTTATACATAAATGTGTAACAGTACATTCCAATGTACGTATTTAAAACTGTGTATTCCTGTGGACTGATATCATGTGTCACCAGTCTTCATAGAACCCCAGCTTCTTCATCCTATTGGTCCCTCACAGACAAGGCCTGTTATTGGACTAAAGGTTCATCGAGCCCGCCCACGAAGGACTCTCATTGGCTGAGATTCCGGTCAGGCCGGAATCCCGCGAAACTCAACAGAGCTTATAAAAAGGAGAGAGAGACTCGGTTTCAGCCCCTTTTTGCCTTTTTCGTCAGACACCACTCTCTTTCTGCTCCGGATTCTCTTTTCGCCTGCTCCCTTCTTTCTGATCTCCTCCATTGTCTACACACAGCAAGGGAGAACAAAGGACCACATGGCGCTTTTCTGAACACAGCAGATAATTTGTTTATGTAACTTTGTATTTTCTTCTTCTCTTAAATGCCTAGGAATTCTTTTCTTTGAGCTCAATTCTTAATCGGAGTCAAACTCCAATTCTTAATTTATCACTTTGTGTTAAACTTTCTGTAAACCGCCGTTTGTTTAATTTTAAGGTAAACTTTAATCTTGACTATTTTTATAATATTTTTCTTGACTAAGCACCTCCCAAAACTATTTTTATCTAAAGTCCGAAAGTTCCTTTTCTAATTTGAAATCGGATTAGATATCTCTTAATTATTACCGAAGACCTCTTGAAGAAAGACGCAGCTCCCACATAACGTGCAGCTGTAGGATCAACACACAGCTGTCCCACATCACTCTGAAGAGACGTCGGCACCATCTGGCTAAGACCCGTTTCAACTGTGGGTCATGCAGCCCAGAATCCAGCCTCCTTCGACCGCTTGAATCTAAAGGTCGAGCTGTGAACCCTTGAAGTATCTGCTGGCAGATATTTCCCTCACATCCACAAAGTCTTGGGCTGAAAAAGGACGACAGAACTGCCATCACTGAGGATCACGTGAGCTGAAAAAACTTTAATTCATCTGCTGAATTAAACTTGAGGTTCGGTACTAATTTATATATCTAATCAGATGCAAATTAAGAAGCCCTTAACATAACTCTCCTTTTCATTAAAATTCCGTTTTTATTTTCTTAAGATTAATTTAGGACTTTTTCATAATTAGCAAACTTTCTCCATAAATTTGCGTTGTTTTTGATAATCTGTTAACTCAAACTGATAGAAATTCGTTTCTCAGTTTAACCCTGGTTCCGAAAATATTGACATTGTTAATCTATCATTTACAAGATTGATTTTATGATTAATGAAATTATTTCGATGTCTATTAATCATTTTGTTTAATAAATATTTAAAAATGAGAAGTTGTTGGGAATTTATTTCATTCTGAGTCTGTTTCAAGCCCAGGTATCGAATTCACGGAAAATTTTTGAGACTGATTATTGATTAATTTATTGAGTGATCAAACAGGTATAAAGTGAAATTAAAGATCAAATTGCTTCTTAAAGATAGAAGCTGGTGCCCCTTACGAGTGTTATTAGCTTTTCTGATGTATATGAAATGAGATTTGAGCTCAGATTCCAATACATCAATATAAATTAAATAATTCATACCTGATCATATTTATTATTTATTAATATTCCCATATTTTACGTTACATATATTGGTACCTCGCGTGAAGGCTTGGTTGAACTTGAAACGACTCGGAAGGAAATTAATACATAAGCTTGTGTGTGATTTTGGTCAATTTTAACTCACAAAGGCGGTTCATTGTCTGCAGCCAGTCTATTGTCTGTCTCTGTGTCACGAGGGGGAGGGGGTGAATTCGCCCCCCTGATTACTCCTGATAACTGCTGTGTGTCTGCTGACCAAAGTGGGGGTGAAGACCCCCACTGCACCCTAGTCAGTTTAGTTTTTGTTGTTTAATGCATGCTTAAAAGTGATTACACGCTGAATAATTAAAATAGGCCTGGAAACAAAATAGCGAAGAAATCCTATTTGTTTTCCCCGTTATTTCAACACCCCACAGGCGAAGCAAACCCTTAGGGATTTAATTGAATTAACCATTGTATAAACTTGTTGAATAAAGTTTAGGGAGACGGAAGTTTTCCCGCCTTTGGAAAGCAAGGCGTGGTTTTATGGACTGAAGCTTGAGCTCTGCATCCACGTGGCACGTGCACGCTCAGTCGCGCACGCGACCGTCAAGCTGTGCATGAAACTGCGCATGTGTAGATCGGTTCAGCGACGCCATCTTAAGTCTAGGTAGAGTTCCCTGTAGCCGCCATTTTGAGTAGAGATCCTTGACTCCTTGCGACGTCATTGGGTTTCCTCTTCTGGAAGTGCAGACGAAAACTGCCTCCATCTTGTGGTGAAACATAGGGACTACAATTTTATTTAAACTTATAATCTTTAAAGACGATTTATAACCAAATTAAGTCTTCAAAGTAACTTCAAAGCCGTTCATATTATTCGGAATAAACTAAATTTAACACTAATCCAAACTTTTATGCCAAGAATAAAAGGAAAAGGACCTGTTGGCTTCTGAAAGTTTTTTTTTCTCAGTGGTGAAACCCCACTAACTGCATAGACACCTATAGCAGGAACATATACAAACACCTCTATTGTATTTAATCACTTATATAACCACATATTATAATCTTTTAAGCTAAAAGCAAACATATTTACACACTTTTAAGCAAAAGTTACAAACTTTGAAGCTATATGTGTGCTTATTTTGCTGTTTTTAAATGTGATATGGTGTGATTCCCTTCTCACAGAAACCCAGTTTTAGCTTAAGGATTCTAATGCTGATGTTTACTCAAGAGTAACATTAAAGTAGGATTAATCCTGTGCATTTTGACAAATTTACAGACTTACAGACATTTACAGACATGGTGGCAGATATTGAAAAGAAGATCAAGACATAATCGCTGCGTAAGACGTAAAACTGCTCCAGAACGAGCTGCTCCGCTTGACAACATCAAGTCCACCCGACCGCTCGAACTTGTCTGTATGGATTTCCTGTCCATTGAGCCCGATCAAAGCAACACAAAGGATGTGCTAGTGTTAAATGATCATTTCACGAAATACGCTATAGCCATCCCTACCAGCAATCAAAGCTCAGACCGTTGCAAAGGCACTTTGGGACAACTTTATAGTCCACTATGGGATACCCGAACGGTTACATAGTGATCAGGGTCCCGATTTTGAGTCCCATATTATAAAAGAACTTTGCTAAATCATGGGCAGTCGCAAAATCTGGACGACACCCTATCACCCCAGAGGTAATCCGGTAAAACGTTTAAATGGAACATTGAGCATGCTGGGTACTCTGGAGGAAAAGAACAAAACTCAGTGGCACAACTATGTAAAACCACTTGTACATGCGTACAATTGTACGAAGAATGACACTACTGGTTTTGCCCCGTATGAGTTAATGTTCGGTCGTCAGCCGAGATTGCCCATTAACCTTGCATTTGGGCTCCCGTTTCACAACAAAAGTTTCAAGTCACATTCCCAGTACATTGTAACTTTCTTGCAGAGTTGTCTTTAGTTTTTCAAACTAGCAACAGAAAATGCTAACAAGATGGCTGAAAGAAACAAAACAAGATTTGATATGCGAGTAAAACCCTCAAAACTAGAACCAGGCGACAGAGTTTTGGTACGTGCAGTCCGCCTCAGAGGCAAGCACAAACTAGCAGACAGGTGGGAAGCTGAAATTCACATTGTGATGAGCCAAACAGGTGACTTGCCTGTTTACACTATAAAACCTGAGACAAAAGATGGTCCTGTTCGCACCGTTCACCGCGACCTCTTGCTTCCCTGTGGTTTTCTTGCCCCTGTTGAAGGAGAACCTGTCCAACCAAAACGTGTCCGCAAACCTAAGACAAGACAATCACCTGAACAAAGTGAGGAATGTGAGAATTCAGAACCGGAAAATGAAGATGTTTATTGGTACAGAGAAGAACCAATCCAAATGCCCATAAAGCTCACTCGAGTTTATGAAATTCCCCATCCAAAGACATTCTTTAGGATGCAGAGACATGTCCGCCCATGGTACACCGGAGTGCAAGAGGTTAGAGCGCACGAGGGCACTGCGTCCTAGAGCGCACTGGAAAAAAAAAAGCTGCATTTCCGTTCTTCCACTACAGACAGCTGCGAACAGAAAGCCAAAGGAGTGCTTTGATTGGTTTAGATGTGATTGACCTCTCATTCGACTAATAAGAGCCTTGAATTGGGTTTCTGAAACCTTGAAGAACCAATGACTGAAAACCTAGCAAGAAGGACCCGCCTACCAACGGCTGCGAATACAGCCAGCCAATTGAAGCACAGAGGTTCGAAAGCTGTTTTGTGTAAGGCTGGGTGACACACAGGCATTTGCCAGTCTTTTTTTCTTACTACTGTTCTTATTTGTTTTGAAAAATCGTTCGCCAAAACTGCAATCATGGAAGCGCAAAACCGCAATAATGGAATTGTGGTTCTGGTCACGCGACCCGGTCACACCATGAGTCCGTAACAAGCGGAACAGCGTCATGTTCGTCTGACAATGAGGAAGAGAAGTTCGCCAGCTACTCTGCTGCTGTGGACAGGTAAGTGTTATAAGCTAAATTATTCTTTATCCCTGAAAATTGTAATCCAAATGACTTTTGACCGATCGGTAAATTACAACTGTGCGTTATCACAACATGACGGACCTGGACCGCACCGTCACCACTTTCCGTCATGTAGCGATGGGTGATGTCCGTCCTCTGTAGTGGGGGGGGGGGGAGTTTTTATCTTCTACATTACAGATATTTTAGCATAATTTTTAGTGCACTGTAGGTTATTTTTTCTTGAAAAAAAAAAAACAACCCACACATTTTTTTACGTGGCATGCTTCTTTGTGTGTGGGGGCTTGTTTGTTCATGCACTCATTCATGAATGAATAAACAACCCCCCCCCCCCACACACAGCCCTTCACCTTTCATTAGAGCCCAAGATGAAGCTTCTATATTGAATCATTCAAAAGTTAGACGTTTTTCCAAACTGTGCTATTTGGCACAATTAGGTTGTTCATAGGCGTTTTGGAACTGTGCCAAAGAAAAAAGCTGTGTAATATATTCATTTTTTGTGGTATTGTTACAAAATTTTGACCTCAGCTGGATAACACTTGGTTCTACATTTCTGTTGCATTTTCCAGCCAGTATCTGAAGCTGTGTGTTATTTGCCAGCATTTGTATCCAAAAAAAAAAAAAAAACAAAACACCCAGGCGAAATTTATTTTCTTCAAGTTCAGTATGTTTAGATGACTGTTACTCAGTGGCAGGAGCACTTAGAGATTATGACTGTTTTGCCAAAAAATTCAACGTGTTTTCTTTTAAATGAGATCAACCCCATGAAGATGCTGCAAAGGGTTGAAGAACAGCTTTTGATTTACTTTGGGTACATTATTTTTTTTGGCGTTTTTAGGGAAATTGACCAGAGTACAAGGGGTTAAAGGAGACATTCCTGCTGAAACTCACTTACCTGAGAATGACAACCAAATGGAAAATGTCACTTCACCTGGATGTGACAACTTACCGAATGATTGAAACCTGGAGGAAACTGAAACAAATGTGGAACCATCAAACAATGACAATGGAACTGAAAGTGAAACCAACTCACCTGATAAAAGTACCTGTGATGAATCTGTGGAAGAAAAAGAACCTGAAAAAGAAGTCCCACAGACTGTGAGATGCTCCGAGAGGACAACCTCCCAGCCAGAAAGACTATAGTATAGTCAGTTGGGAAACCCTCTCCTAACTGTTGCCTAGTCCCTGTTTCAAGGATTAAACCTGGCTTTTACCAGAGCCTTAACAGAGACAGATCCTAAGATTATTCAAACCTGGCTTTTACCAGAGCCTTAGAGTCAGATCCTAAGAATATTCCCATGAACACTAGTTCTCCCGTCATTACTATTTAGCTAATCCCATGCCAAGGGACTTGCATGATTCTAAGGGGGGATAGTGTAACCCAGTGTTAAAAACGTGATTAAAATTATGAATGTCGATACTGCTTTAAGAAGAAGGGGGGACATTCATTTCACAATGGGAGTAGATAGTTTAACGGGAATTAAATTATAAATATTGATACCACTTTTAAAAAGAAAAACACCCATTTCACAATGGGAATACATAATTTGAATATGAATATTTAAATAAATATATATTCATAAATAGTTAGGAACATTTTCTAGAAGGTTCTGATAAAGTTCCTAGTGTTGTGTGTTGATATTTTGAGTAACCAATGGCTGTGCCATTGCTGGGCCACGCCAGCCAGTGGGTTAAGCGCTCTCTCCCTGGGTCTGGGATGACTTACATTTTCGGCTCAGTCACTCCAGACGCTGAAAGACACAGACCAGAGAGAGAGAGACGATTCTTGGTGATATGGCGACACTAGCGTGCTGGTAGCAGCCTTTGCCTGGATAAAATCCTTGAAATTGATTGGGATCCAAAGGTTGTCGACGCCGTTGAGCACGGGAACTCCATTGAAGCACGAGCCACTTGGCATGGTCAGTTTTTTTTTTTCCTCCCCCCCTTTGGACTGGTTTGACCAGAGCGTGGATCTCCAGATCTGGATGGCGAGCCGAAGCCCGAACCCTAAGAACTGCTAAAGGTGACTCCACTAGTCACCTGGAAAGGACCAAAAAAAAAAAAAAAAAAAAAAAAAAAGACTGAACACATTGTAAATATAAGTTTGAGTTTATGGATTATTTTTTTCTATTTTATCACACTGTATTTATGTGTACATAATTGTAAATAATATACATAGTTGCAAGTTCCATATACGGCTGTGTATGTGTCATCTGTTGTTGCACCTCCCAGGCTCCTACGAACCCAGAATCGGTCTGACCTGGCCCAATTATCCCTTTTCCCTCAGGTAGTAAAGTTAAGGTAACTACGTTGCCATAACACAATACTACCAAAAAGGGTACTACACCTAAAGTGAGTAGGGTGAGTGGGTGTTAGTAAGGGTTACACACAAAAATCTGGTGAGCGCAGGTGTTAGTGGGTGTTACCCTGTTACCCCCAAATACCCAAATAGCCAGTGGTATACTGGTATTATACCCTGTATTATTACAGCGGTGTTACAAATTGGTCTAAGACTTGCTGATGACTCCCACTGTGGAAAATTGCATTTGTTAACGCCCTTCTGGGCTTCTGAATATATGGCCTATAGTGTCGTACTCTGCTCCTTTTATTAGATCTACATCTAGTTATCCTTTTACCATAACCAATTTGGAATTTGGTCCAAATTTTCCTCATCCCCTCATTTGTTAATGTTTAAGATTGGTCATATAGGAGATTTCTGGGCGTCAATGTGCGCCACCTTTTGTGCTGTGGTTACCCAGTTAAGGGACAATGCTTATGGTTTTATTTTGGGAGAATATTCTATGTTAAGGTCAGGTATTTGTTTTCCATAGATGGCTCCATTCCACAGTAGGTGACAAAATGTCCAACATTTTCCAATCCATGTATTTGGGTCTAACCAGCGGGATGTGTGGAACCCCCCCATAGGTTGAAATGTCTTATCCTCTTTAATTAGGACAATGGATGCTTCCACACATTTCTTTGTTTCAGTCCAATTTTATGACCAATCTGGAGGATGGATTTTCAAATAATGTAGTTCATAATTTGGATCAGATCCGTTCAATTGCCTATAGTACATGGGGTACAATGCTACTTTTACAGATGTTGATAGGTGTTCTACTGGTAGCTTGCCATTTGCAGAATTTGATCGTTACTTTTCTGACCTTGAAAAGTCCTGTATGTCATTACCTGGAGTTCCTACTTTACATGAAATAATTTAATTTTTGCTAATTTTCTGCATACATGTAGAAGTGAGTCCACTTATCTGTTCTAGTCTTTAAGTATGCAGTCCAGTTTTTCCCCGTGGTGGGTGTGGGCGCCCCTGTCCTGCCAACAGCGGCCATTGTGGGGCGTGCTCCCTCCTCCTTGTTGTCCTCCCCCTTGTCCCTTTGGCCTCCTTTTATAAGAGAAACAGATTCATGGGGAGCCCCAGGCTCCCCGTGTGTCAGCCATTCCATAAATAAGTGTGTGTTTTTCCTTCAAATTTTATTTTCCCTTATTTAGATTTCCAACCTTGAGTCAAGAACTGCTTCAAAGCCTTCATTTAATTTTGCTAATTAATACAAGATGGGATAAGATCAACTCTCCACCATGCCAAGAGATATTTGCACTACAGTAATTGAATGCCGTGTGGATTTTTGTTTTTGTACTACATACACCTTCATGTTGCTATTCATTTTTGCCACTCAGTGTTTTTATCTTCCAAGAGTTATGTTCCTCCCCAATAGAGGGTATGCATAAGATGCCATTGAACAGAACTGGGGTGTTAGACTGACTTAAAATGACTGCGTATATAGTAAGGCTATAATCTTTGCTGTGAGTGTTTGCTCATTAATGGTAATATTCACAACTAAAAGTGTCACAACTCGCCGCTCCCTGTCATCCACCTCAGCTGCGTGCACACCTGCGCCTCATCAATCACGGGCTATTTAGCCCACTCGGCCCAGAGCATCGGTCTGGGGCCGTCTGTTTCTACGCGCTCAAGCCCTCAGCTTACGTGCTGTAGAAAAGGTCGGCAGGACGGGAAGAGACAATCCTGCTGTTTAATCACTTACCTGTCTACCAGCCTCTCTCCTGTGCACAGGTGGATTCCCTGGTGGCGGATTCTCCCGTCATCGCCATCTCCTTTCCTCTCCTCATCGTATGTGCAGCAGAACGCTGTCTTCCAGGACGAAAATCCTCAGCCAACGCCAGCCACCGTCCCACCTGCAAGTAAGCCTCATTCAGCATCTCTGGTTTAGCCCAGCTCATATTCCCGTCTCCTCTCTTCCCAAAGGGTTGCCTGGCTGCACGGCGTGCTGTTCTGTTCCCGACTCACCTCGTCCACCCACAAACCATAAACATATCACATACATGCACCCAAACACCCTTGCTGTTGAATAAAGCTATTGAATCTTACCTGAGCCTGTGTGTGTGTCTCCTGGGCTGATAAATATGTCAGTACGGCTCCAGCGGACAGCGGGCTTGCACACCGTTTTTCCACCCTCGAGGTTCGGGTGGATTTAATAGCTCATCAACAGCAGGTGATACTAAATCAGTTGACCATGATAACTCACTGGTTGGACCGTCTAGACCCCCAGCAGGCGTTCCCCCCGGCTCATCATGGCAGATCAGCTCCAGCTGCCTCTGCGGCTGGCCAGCCTAGCTCGGGAGCACCAACCCGGCTCACTCTGATCCCAACTCCTGCTCGCTTCAACGGGAAGCTCGGTGAGGCACGGGGGTTCATCTTGCAATGCGAGTCGGTGTTCCTGCACGTTCCCGGGGATTTTCCTTCAGACCACAGCCGAATTGGTTACTTGGCTAATCTCTTGGAGGGGCGAGCGTTAGCTTGGGCTTACGCCGTCATGTCGAAGCCCAGCTACGCGAACCTCTCCTATGACCAGTTCATGCGGGTCTTCCTTGAGGTGTTTGACCACTCGCGTCATGACAGCGTCCTCGCTGACCGGCTCCTTAGCCTCCAACAGGGCAGCCGGTCGGTGGCGGATTACGCTGTTGACTTCCGGGTGGCAGCGGAGGAGGTTGGTTGGGGGGGGAGGCGTCCCTCTGCAGCATCTTCCTCCGCAGCCTCAGTTCTGGTCTGCGGGATGAGTTGGCCAGCCGGGATTTTCTGGGGCGACTGTCCGAGCTAATCTCTCTGACTATTAGTTTGGACAACAGGCTGCGGGAGCGGGCCGCCGAGCGGAAGTCAGTCAGCCACCCGCACGGATTCTCCGCCCGCGCCCCTCAGTCTCGCCCCCTGGTGTTACCTGCTCCGGAGTCCGCTAATGAGCCAGAGGCGATGATGGTCGGGCGAACCAGGCTCCCTCTAGCGGAGAGTCAACACCACTGGGAGCTGGGACTCTGCATGTATTGCGGAGGAGACCAGCATACTGTGGAGCTATGCCCGGTCAAGCCAAACGGGGGGGGGGGGGGGGGGTCCACGAGTCACTGTAGGGGGCCTCGCGGACACAAATTGGCCTAATCCCCTCATGAATTGCTCCTTGCCCATCAGATTTTGCCACAACTCCACGGGGCACCTCACACACGCAGTGGTGGACTCGGGGGCAGAGCAAAGCTTTATTTCCAAGCGCCTGGCAACCCGTTTGGGTATTCCCTGCCAACCGTTGTCAGCACCCCTCAACCTTGTCACCCTTTCTCGCTCGCCCCTGGGAGTAGTGACACACCGCACCAGGCCGGTGCCAATTATAGTTTCTGGCAACCACCGAGAAGACCTTAGCCTGTATGTCCTGTCTTCCTCTGCGGCCCCCGTCATCCTGGGTTACCCGTGGCTGCGCCTACACAACCCTGTGCTCGACTGGCAATCTGGAAGCGTCATCTCATGGAGTTCCTTCTGTATGGGCACCTGTCTCCAGTCTGCGGCTTGTGCCCCATCCTTTCCTCCGCCTGCTCCAGTCTCCTCTCCTCCGGACTTCACCTTGGTGCCCCCGGAGTTCCATGACTTTGGGCTCGTGTTCAGCAAGTCCAAGGCGATGTCTCTTCCTCCTCACTGTCCATATGACTGTGCCATAAACCTCCGCCCGGGGGCGCCATTACCATCTGGCCGCCTCTGCAGCCTTTCTGCTCCTGAACGTGAAGCAATGGACACATCAGGGAGTCGCTCAGTGCTGGGATCATTCGCCCCTCCTCGTCCCCGCTCGGTGCCGGCTTCTTTGTCTCAAAGAAGGATGGGTCCCTGCGTCCGTGCATCGACTTCAGAGCCCTCAACGACATCACGATGAAGGATAGGTACACCCTGCCACTCATGAACACCGCCTTCCACTCCCTCCAGGGGGCCACCTGGTTCACCAAGTTAGACCTCCGCAGTGCCTACCATCTCGTCCGGATCCAGGAGGGCGATGAGTGGAAGACGGCCTTTCAAACGGCCAGTGGCCACTTTGAATACCTAGTAATGCCGTTTGGGCTCACCAACGCTCCCGCCGTCTTCCAGCGGCTCATCAACAATGTCCTGTGAGATTTCCTGGGGATCTTCGTCTTCGTGTATTTGGACGACATTCTCATCTTCTCCAGGTCTCGGTAGGAGCACCAGGCCCACGTGAGGTGGGTTCTTCAGTGGCTGTTGGAGAACAGACTCTACATCAAGGAGGAGAAATGTGAGTTTTATGCCAAGACCACCTCTTTCCTGGGTTTCATTTTTTCCCATAACCAGATCCTCCCCGACCAGGTTAAAGCGGTGGTCGAGTGGCCCACACCTACCTCCAGGAAACAGGTGCAGCAGTTTATCGGCTTTGTCAATTTCTACCGTCGCTTTGTTCCCAACTGCGGTGCCATCGTTTCTCCCCTGACCCGCCTCACCTCTCCCAAGGTGCCCTTCCAGTGGACTGAGGAGGCAGCGACCGCGTTCGAGACCCTGAAGACGGAGTTCTCCTCCTCCCGGGTCCTGACCCAGGTTGACCCCGCGCTGCAGTGCCTGGTGGAGGTGGATGCATCTGACACGGGTGTGGGGGCGGTGCTTTCCCAGCAATCGCCGGTGGATGGAGTCAAGCGGCCCTGCGCCGCCTTCTCCTGGCACCCGTCGGCGGCTGAGCGTAACCGACGTCGGCGACAGGGAGCTCCTGGCTGTTAAGCTCGCGCTGCAGGAGTGGCATCACTGGCTAGAGGGGGCGGCTCAGCCTTTTGTGGTTTGGACGGACCGCAAGAACCTAGAGTATTTGAGGTCAGCCAGACGTCTGAATGCCCGCCAGGTGCGCTGGTCCCTGTTCTTTGCTCTGTTCCAGTTCACGATCACCTACTGTCCAGGCTCCAAGAATGGGTTGTCTGACGCCCTGTCTAGACAGTTTGCCCGTGAGGCCCCGGAGGAGCTGGATCACACCATCCTGCCCAGTTCATGTGTTGTGGGGGTGGTTTCCTGGTCCATCAGGGACAAGATCCGGAGGGTGCTGGAGACTGAACTGGACCCTTGCAGCAGCCCAGATGGGAGGCTCTTCATTCCATCAGCTGTTCGGGGGGTAGGTCATTCACTGGGCCCACATGTCCAAGCTTGCCCGTCACCCTGGCGTCTCCCGACTGGTGGACCTCCTTCAACGCTCTTTCTGGTGGCCTGGTCTCCAAAAGGATGTTGCCAATTACATCCAGGCTTGCCCCCAGTGTGCTACTAGCAAGACCCCGAATCCCCCCCCCCCCCGGCGGGCCTACTTCAGCCCCTGCCGGTCCTGGCCAGGCCCTGGTCACACATCGCCCTTGACTTTGTTACTGGTCTCCCTGTCTCCAACACCTACGACACTGTTCTGATGATTGTGGATCGGTTCTCCAAGGCCGCCCACCTTGTGCCACTCCGGGGTCTCCCTTCGGCACGAGAGACGGCCGATCTCCTGGTCCAACATGTGGTCAGGCTGCACGGGATCCCAGTTGACGTCGTATCCGATCGGGGGCCCCAGTTCGTGTCCCAAGTGTGGAAGTGCTTTTGCAATGCCCTGGGGGCCACGGTGAGCCTCTCCTCCGGTCACCACCCTCAATCCAACGGGCAATGTGAGCGCTCCAATCAGGAGCTGGAGGCTGCCCTGCGCTGCGTCACCTCCTCCCATCCATCCTCCTGGAGTTCTTACCTGGCCTGGGTGGAGTATGCCCACAATTCTACACGGTCTTCGGCTACAGGGATGTCCCCCTTCCGGGCGTCGTTGGGCTACGACCCCCCCCTTGTTTCCCGAGCAGGAGAGTGGCTTGGCCATTCCGTCCATCCAGGCGCATCTGAGACGCTGCCGGAGCTTGTGGACCAGGGCGCGTGAGGCGCTTCTATGCACGGCGGTGCGCAACAGCACCACAGCTAATCGCCACAGGAAGCCGGCCCCCAGTTACCAGGTGGGCCAACAGGTCTGGTTGTCATCCCGGGACATCAATCTTAAGGCCGAGAAGAGGAAGCTGGCTCTACGCTTCATCGGTCCCTTCACTGTCTCCAAAATTGTCAACCCAGTGGCTGTGCGTCTCGCCCTCCCAACCCCCCCGTGTGCGTCCCACTTTTCATGTGTCCAAGATCAAACCCGTGATCTTCGACCCACTCTGTCCCCTAGGGCTCCACCCGCTCCCATGATGATTGACGGCCACCCGGCTTGGGGGGGGTTGCATCCATCCTGGACTCCCGGCGTCAAGGTTGCGGGCTGCAGTACCTGGCGGACTGGGAAGGATATGGCCCGGAGTGGAGGTCCTGGGTGCGCTCTTCTTTTGTGCTCACGGAGTTCCACCGAGTGCACCCGGACAAGCCAGCGCCAGGAGGCGCTGCTGGGGGGAGGGGGGGGGGGTACTGTCACAACTCGCCACTCCCTGTCATCCACCTCAGCTGCGCGCACACCTGCGCCTCGTCAATCACGGGCTATTTAGCCCACTCAGCCCAGAGCATCGATCTGGAGCCATCTGTGTTTCTATGCGCTCAAGCCCTCAGCAGGATTGTCTCTTCCCATCCTGCCAACTTTCTCTACAGCATGTAAGCTGTTTAATCACTTACCTTTCTACCAGCCTCTCCCCTGTGCACAGGTGGATTCCCTGGCGGCAGATTCTCCCGTCATCGCCATCTCCTTTCCTCTACTCTCCACACCTTGTCGTATGTGCAGCAGAACACTGTCTTCCAGAACGAAGATCCTCAGCCAACGCTAGCCACTGTCCCACCTGCAAGTAAGCCTCATTCAGTATATCTCTCCGTTTGGTTTAGCCCAGCTCATTAAATGAATTTAATTCATACTTTGTGGGCTCTGTGGAAGACTTAACAAAAATTTTTGTGCGGCCAAATGTGCTCAACAACACAAATTCCATACTTCCAACAGATTCTTTTCACATCGATGAGGTAAATGAGGAGTTAATTGCTGGTATTGTTAAAACACTGTCAAACTCAAAAACTAATGATATCTACAATATGAGCACCTCCTTTCTCAAAATGCACAGCAAAATATTAATCAAACCACTGACTCATCTCATTAATCTCTATTAGGTCTAGTACATTTCCATCTGGCTGGAAAAAAGCTGTCGTCATACCAGTTCATAAATCAGGCAGTAAAGACGATATATGCAATTACCACCCAATCTCTATTTTACCAGTCCTGTCTAAGGTTCTTGAAAAAGTTGTAGCTACACAGCTGATAGACTACTTACAAGACAGTCAACTTCTTCATCCACATCAATTTGGTTTTAGACCAGGATACTCAACAGAAACAGCAAATTGTTGCCTTATTGAAAACGTCAAACAGTCCTTGGACAGGGGTAATGTGGTAGCAAACTGTGGTTTACAGTATCGAAAGCCTTTTTGAGATCTAGAAAAACAGCTCCTTTTATCCAAAATGGTATCTTTTAACTTCTCCCCAGATACATTAGAGTGGTTTGCATCTTATCTCCAGAATAGAGAACAGTGTGTAAAAGTTCACCAGGATAAATCCTCATTTTTAAACAACCACATGGGTATCCCACAAGGGTCCATTCTTGGTCCTTAACTTTTCAGCATTTTTATTAATGACTTGCCGTTACACTGCTCAGCTGCAACATGCCAACTTTATGCAGATGATGCAGTTATTTACACAGCTGCCAAGACTCCAGCACAGGCTGCAGATGTTCTGTCCACAAGTATGGTTGATGTCCAAGAGTGGCTCCTCCAGAACCATCTATTGCTGAACCTTCAGAAAACAGTGTCAATGTGCTTTTCAATCAAAAAATGTAACCTGCAACATTTTAAAGTTAATATACATGATCATGACATCAGTTTAGCTACAGAATTCAAATACCTTGGCATTGTACTAGATCCTCAACTCAAATTTAATCTTCATATAAAGAAAATTTCAAAAACAGTAAAAAAAAATCTGAACTGCTTTAAATTAATTAGATATTACATACCTTACGAAGCAGCTGTACCGTATATGCATTCTATGGTTTTTTCTCATATATCATACTGTTTGACAGTCTGGGCTCAAGCAACCCCTTCCACAATAAGACATAGGTTCATTATATAATCAAACCCTAAAAATCTTGGACAAAAAGCCCATTAGGTGGCATCACTAATGTTTTTAAAAAATACAACCTATTGAGTTTTGAGAGTTTCACTGACCTCTGTTTTCTGAAATTAACGTTCAAATGTTTCCATAAATCAGCACCCGAGCCACTTGCTGGTTTCGTCCAAAGACAGGACAGCAGCAGAGCCACCAGGAGTTCTGTTAACAATAACTGTAAAATATTCCACCGCAGAACCACATTTGGACAAAGAGCTTTCTCTATAAAGGGCAGTCACATCTGGAACACAATGCCAAATGTAATTAAAATAACGGACTTTAAAACATTCACTAAAAAGGTTAAAAACTGGCTGCAGACAATTCATACATGAGTACATTCTTGTTTATTTTTCAAAGTGAGAGTGAATGAAGGGAAGGAATGAATGTATTTGTTTATAGTGAGTGACAAAGGGAGGGAGGCCTGAAATAGGCAAATGTGAGTCAGGTTGTTATTTGTGTATTTATAATATTTATAATTGTGTATTTATAATCTTTTTGCATTGATGTATGTGGTTATTGTGTTTTTTTTTTTCTTTTCTTTACTTGATTCTCTTTTCTAAAGCCCATTCAGGGACAAGAGTTGCAAATTAGCTAATAGCTATACACTCTATGTGCAACACATCAGATTGATTGTCATTGATTAATTGTCTATGTTTATTGCACTGTCCCTGTCAAATAAACTAATCTATCTATATTCCTGTCTCCTCTCTTCTCATAGGGTTGCCTGGCTGCACGGCGTGCTGCTCTGTTCCTGACTCACCTCGTCCACCCACAAACCATAAACATATCACATACACGCACCCAAACACCCTTGCTGTTGAATAAAGCTATTGAATCTTACCTGAGCCTGTGTGCATGTCTCCTGGGCCGATAAATATGTCCAAAAGATGCATTGTAAGAATGGACACCTAATGCCTCATTGCTGCTTTAAGTACATGGAAACATTTAAGATGGCTGCCTGCATTTGTGCATTCTTCCTGACACTCTTAAACAGAAAACCAACAAATTAAATTTTGCTTGTTTGGTTTTAAAGCTACAGCTGCAAATCTTACATGGATCTTTATTTTTCTTTGGTTACACATACTCCGCTTTCATTTCTTTTTCCATTTCCACAGAGATATTTTCTACACTTGCTAAATCCACCGTTCTTCCCCTACGCACTTTCCATCAGAAACAGTCACTCATTCTCCATCCAGTATCCATCTGTGTACAAGATTTCACCTTTCCCTGGACTAGCTGATGAAGCTGCACATCTCATCTATAATCTCTTAGTATTAAAACTTCCTTTCGTTCATCTGGTCTCCGTTCTCTTCAGCCTTCATCAACATTCTGTTACCACCTGCTTGTCTTATTCATGATTCACTGTCCCGTTGTTCATACTACTGACTCTACCGTCCACAGCTAAAGCTCCATGCAAGATCCTGCACATAAGAGTGATCGGTTTCATTCTGAAAAGTCAGCTTTATAATAAACCAACATGGCTCATTTCAAAATTCTGTCTTGTGGCAAAACTTCTCTTGATCTCTACCCTGGCATTGGATGCTTTTCCATTACTGACCTTTCGCATTTGTTTTGGAGTTAAATAATGCCTCCAGGGCTGAACATCTGCCTTTCGAGGAATGTATTAAAATAAGACATCTGCTGTTTGCTCTGAAAACTAAAGTACAACACACCAAGATAAAGATGACTCTGTTAGAGTCTTCTGTCTTTCTTCTGAACAGATAGCCTCCATGCGAGCTAACACCATGCCTACAAAGCTATAACATTTTTAGATACAAAAATGTAAAACTTTCATTAGCACCCAAACAATTCTAATTAAACCTGCAAGCAGGTGTAACCGGACAATCGCACCACGCGCGCCCGCGACACCCGGCGCCCGTCATCCTCGCTGGCTCGGAAAATGTGCCGTCATCACTACATGGGCTGCATGAATAATAAACCATTTGGCACAGATCTTCCTGTGAGCAGTAAGTGGCACTATCCCTTTTGTCAAATATTTTTATGTAGGAGTGCGCAGAATGGGACTAATCTCCATCATAGCAAATTAAGGCAAAAAAACTGATCAAGTGGAAAAGATATGTGCACCTCCACCCCTCATTTTTGTGGGTGGGCCAAATGTGCGGTGTGGGATTGATCTCCATAATAGCAATTCCGGTGACCGTGTTACGACCCGAGAGCTGGGTTCTGATCGCGCTCGGGCTGAGTTCAACTCGCTGCCGGCCTTGACAGCTGTGGGTTGTATTCTGGTCTCACCGGGCTCTTATTGTGAAGGGGCTCGGTGGGGCTTCCGCCTGTCAAGGCTGGTCAGCTGTGTGTCATTACTGCTCATTAGTGTTAGCCTTCATAAAGCCAGCACTAGCGACAATAATGTTGCAGGAGTATTTGTCAACATCTTGTCAGTTATGGTCTACACCTCGTCAAGCTTTGTCAGAGCATTGTTAGACCTTCATGTCAGGTTCGTGATTTTCATGTCACAGTTTAGCTCGTAGTGGCTGAGGTCAGCCCTGCGAGCCCATCTATGGATTTGTGTGCGTTTTTGCCGAGAGCGGCTCACAGTCTTGTCCTGTCTTGTGTGTTAGTAAACCATCATCGCAAAACTCACTGGTGGACTCTTGGCGTCTTATGGTGATCCGCGAGGATCACCGCATGACAGTATACTCCTGCCAGGACGTCTAAACGGAGACGCCACACCGAGACGCCTTTCACCGTGAGTTTTTGCTGTAATTGGACAATTGTTCTTCCCTGTCTGGGTGCCAACTGCTGGGGAAAATGCCGTCATTCAGGAGCCGCGGTCGGCTTCTGAACCGCGAGCTGGCGGACGCTCTGGAGTATGTAGACGGAGCGCTCCTCGCCGCAACTTTTGACAACCCCGAGAACATGCGCTGGCATCTGGACGTTGCTGAGGATCTCCTGGACTACCTTCCTCTCGTCTACGACGATCACCCGGAGGTGGTGACGGGGAGAGATGAACTCGCTACACAGCGCGAGATACTCCATGGGCTGGAGGAGGAAAGAAGCAGGAAGCAGAGGAGGAGGCATCCTCGCTCCCCGCATTGGAGTCCTGTTCCTGTCCCGGAACCGGTCCAGGAGTTCACGCCGTCTGGGGGCCAACGACGATGTTGGCGCAACGGCCCAAGTATTCCTCAGCAGAATCCCCGGCTGGACCCGCTGCTGTCAGACCCCGTCAGTGAACCTCAGAGTGGCTCCACCTCATCCATCCAGGGGGCCCTCTGTCGCCATCAAGTGGGGAAAAGGAGGAACAACGTCCCCTGCAGCAGGAACCATCTCTTCCCTGGGAGAAAGGCAAGTGCATGATAATTCGTTACATCTTGATTATAATCTGCCTTGTCTGACTACTGGGGGCGGAGTTGGGGGTTTGCAGCCCCCCAAGCTCCTTCCACCTGTTGTAGCGAAAATGACTAAAACTGCTGCCTCTGTGTTCCCCCCGGTTGAGTGGTCCGCGACGCCAGGCCAACATCGTTGGATGAAAAGGGGTCCTGCAGTGCTGGAAAGCCTGGATCCAGCCCTGCAGCCACGTCGTGGACGGAGGAGAAGAGCGGACTGCGGCCCGGAGCCTGACCCGACGAAGCAGCGTCCCCAGATCTCCTTGCCAGAGCGGTCCGAGCCAGTGGGTCGAGGGTCCCCTGCCCCCACGCCATGCAGGTCATTGGCGTGGACAGCAGCGTGGGAGGAACCTCAGGCTGCAAGTGACATCCTGCCAGCTGCGGAGCCCGACGCAGCTGAGTTTGAGCCTGCTGCCGAGAGTCGCCGCCCTGAAAATGGATCGGAGTCCTGGGTGGCAACAGAACCCGAGTGCAGGCAAGTGCTCCCTCTTTTGTCTCTGTCCCCTGTGTTGGAGCATTTTTGCCTGCCTCTCAGGGAGGCGAGTGAGGAGCAGCCACCTGCTGCGCCCGAGCTTGTCTCACTGGGTTCTGTTGCTACTGGTGATTCTGATCCCGGTGTTCTTGTTTGAGTCTTTTTTGCAGTGGCGCCGGCGTGGAACGAGTCGGAGTCACTGGGTTGGAGGTGCCAGGTTCGGGGGTGGAGATTGTCAGCGGAGCTGCACCGACCCAATCGGGGTCCGTCGTGGAGGCTGCTGTGGCCCAATCGGGGTCCGACGTGGGTGCATCAGAGGCCCAATCGGGATCCACCGCGGGGGCGGTTTTGGCCCAATTGGGGTCCAACGTGGGTGCACTGGAGGCTCGATTGGGGTCCACAGCGGGTGCAGTTCTGGCCCGATCGGGGCCCGACGTGGGTGCAGCTGGGACCCAATTGAGGTCCAGCGGAGGTGCAGTGCCAGTGTGGTCCGCGGACGGGGGAGGAGCTGCAGACCTTTCACCGTCGAACGGACTACAGGCTCATCGTGGTCATCTGTCCCCTCTGAGTCACCGCCCCTGTGCATCATTGCCGGGGGCCGTGGGGGCTCCTGTTCGCTCGCCCTGGCTCTCCCGAGTTTTGTCCTCGTCAGGGAGGCCGCTGCGGGCTGTTTTTCCCCAGGACTGGTGGTTGAGGGACACGGGTCGGCCGCCGGAGGAATTGTTTTGCCGGTTCGGCGCCTCGGGTCGACCACCCGACGTGTTGTGTGCGTCTTCGGGCGACCTGGTTCGACCACCGGAGGAGCGGACGTGCTGGGCATTGGACTCAGGAGCTGGAGCATGACCAGGCGGCTCACCAAAGACCATCCGCCGGCTGTTGGACGTGGGGAGACCATCTGAACCGTTCCTGTGGCGCTTGGTCTCCACCGGTCAGCATAAACTGTCAGGAGGGTAGTGGTTTTCTGGGTTAATCCATCACGGTGATTGTTCCGTTTTTGTTTTTTTGTCCTTGCTGTTCTGTGTATTTTGTGTTTTGGGTTATGTCTTGCAGTTGCCCTAGCATGTGTTATGTGGCCTTTTTTTCCCCTCTGTATTTTGTATTTTTTTTGAATATTTGGTATGTTGTCTTAGTCTCGTTTAATATTTCTGATCCGGTAGTTCTGGTTTTTTGTTCCTCCTAAAGCTGGCACTAGCGACAGTAATGTTGCAGGAGTATTTGTCTACATCTTGTCAGTTATGGTCTACACCTTGTCAAGCTTTGTCAGAGCATCGTTAGACCTTCATGTCAGGTTCGTGATTTTCATGTCACAGTTTAGCTCATAGTAGCTGGGGTCAGCCCTGCGAGCCCATGTATGGATTTGTGTGCATTTTTGCCAAGAGCGGCTCACAGTCTTGTCCTGTCTTGTGTGTTAATAAACCAACAGTCCACCAGTGAGTTTTGCGATGATGGTGTCTTATGGTGATCCTCACGGATCACCGCATGACAGACAGTCCGCAATATGTTGGACAGTTGTAATTTGGATAAAATGTGTTGATCAGGTAAACTCGGACATGTGGCCGTGGTAACACTTACATTTCAGGTAATTGTTGCAGACACCACAAAACTACAGAAGAGTCATCTTGACTTACGTTCTACATTTGGTGACTCTTGGCCTTTTCCAACCCCCCAAAGTATAAAACATATTGATTGGCAAGGAGTGGGTTTTCATGGCAACTGTTTTTATCGCAGTACAAGAGTGACTTCCACTGAGGGTAGTCCAATTCACTCGGAATGAAATCACATTTTCAGTGGTTTCTCAGACTACTGGACTTGGTTCAAAATGTGATACAAATTTGTGCAGTACCTCATGTCAGCAGTAGGTGTGGGTGTGACAGTTTTGTGAATATTGATATACAGACATGTTCAGAGTGGGATCACTATTTGTGCAAAGATTCTTCTAAATCAGGCAAGAATTGTCTGAGCTGTAACTGCCATGTTTTATATGGTGAGAAAGCCACTGAAGCATGCCGGTCACCATGGAAACAGTTCTGTACCATCTACATGTACTGTCAATGAGCCCTAGTGATTCCTTCATGTATTTTTTTTCTGCTGGTGAGAGAAGAAAAAAAAAATTCAGCAATTCTTCCTTTTAACAATAGGGGTGCTAAAACTTTTGTTTATTATTTTTATGTAGACATGTTTGGCGCAGGACTAATATCGTAGAAAATTTAGTGAAATTGCCGGCCTACACCTGGTATTCTGGTGGTACACCTGGCGACCTGGTTCGACCACCGGAGGAGCGGACGTGCTGGCATTGGATTCTGGTGAGCCGCCAGGTCATGCTCCGGCTCCTAAGACCACCCGCCGGCTGTTGGACGTGGGGAGACTATCTGAACTGTTCCTGTGGCGCTTGGTCTCCACCAGTCAGCAGAAACTGTCAGGGGGGTAGTGGTTTTCTGGGTTAATCCGTCACGGTGATTGTTCTGTTGTTTTTTTTCCTTTGTCCTTGCTGTTCTGTGTATTTTGTGTTTTGGGTTATGTCTTGCAGTTGCCCTAACATGTGTTATGTGGCCTTTTTTTTTTCCCCTCTGTATTTTGTCTGATTTTTTTTTGAATATTTGGTATGTTGTCAGTCTCGTTTAATATTTCTGATCCGGTAGTTCTGGTTTTTTGCTCTTCCTCCATGTGCATTTTTTGATTTTGTCCGAGTAGTTACTCTTGTCATTGTCCTGTATGTCATTTTTTTCTTGTCTCCGTTTTGTCTTTGGTCTCTCTCCCTCCACTCCTACCCCCGGCCACCCAGGGTGGTCCTTGGGGCGTTCTGAGCCCCCCCCGTGGAGGGAGGGTACTGTTACGACCCGAGCGCTGGGTTCTGATTGCTCTCAGGCTGAGTTCAACTTGCTGCCGGCCTTGACAGCTGTGGGTTCTATTCTGGTCTCACCGGACTCTTATTGTGAAGGTGCTCGGTGGGGCTTCTGCCTGTCAAGGCTGGTCAGCTGTGTGTCATTACTGCTCGTTCGTGTTAGCCTTCATAAAGCTGGCACTAGCGACAGTAATGTTGCAGGAGTATTTGTCTACATCTTGTCAGTTATGGTCTACACCTCGTCAAGCTTTGTCAGAGCATCGTTAGACCTTCATGTCAGGTTTGTGATTTTCATGTCACAGTTTAGCTCGTAGCAGCTGGGGTCAGCCCTGCAAGCCCATGTATGGATTTGTGTGCATTTTTGCCGAGAGCGGCTCACAGTCTTGTCCTGTCTTGTGTGTTAATAAACCATCATCGCAAAACTCACTGGTGGACTCTTGGTGTCTTATGGTGATCCTCGCGGATCACCACATGACAGACAATCCGTAATATGTTGGACAGTTGTAATTTGGACAAAATGTGTTGATCAGGTAAACTCGGACATGTGGCCATGGTAACACTTACATTTCAGGTAATTGTTGCAGACACCACAGAACTACAGAAGAGAGTCATCTCGACTTACGTTCTACATTTGGTGACTCTTGGCCTTTTCCAGCCCCCCAAAGTATAAAACATATTGATTGGCAAGGAGTGGGTTTTTATGGCAACCGTTTTTATCGCAGTACAAAAGTGACTTCCACTGAGAGTAGTTCAATTCACTCTGAGAAACCACTGAAAATGTCATTTCATTGTGCCTACTGGTCTTTGTCAAAATGTAATACAATTCAGTGCAGTACCTCATGTCAGCAGTAGGTGTGGGTCTGACAGTTTTGTGAATATTGATATTCAGACATGTTCAGAATAGGATCCGTATTATTTGTGCCAAGTTTTTTTTTTTTTCCTGTGACAGTCCGACAGTTTGTCCAAATTACAACAATCCAACATATTGCGATCAGGTAAACTCTGACATTGGGCCATGGTAACACTTACATTTCAGGTACATGTTGCAGACACCACAGAAGAGTCATCTTGACTTACGTTCCACATTTGGTGACTCTTGGACTTTCCCAACCCTCCAAAGTATAAAACATATTGATAGGCAAGGAGTGGGTTTTCATGGCAACTGTTTTTATCGCAGTACAAGAGTGACTTCCACTGAGGGTAGTCCAATTCACTCTGAGAAACCACTGAAAATGTCATTTCATTCCGACTACTGGACTTGGTTCAAAATGTGATACAAATTTGTGCAGTACCTCATGTCAGCAGTAGGTGTGGGTGTGACAGTTTTGTGAATATTGATATACAGACATGTTCAGAGTGGGATCACTATTTGTGCAAAGATTCTTCTAAATCAGGCGAGAATTGTCTGAGCTGTAACTGTCATGTTTTATATGGTGAGAAAGCCACTGAATCATGCCGGTCACCATGGAAACAGTTCTGTACCATCTACATGTACTGTCAATGAGCCCTAGTGATTCCTTCATGTATTTTTTTTTCTGCTGGTGAGAGAAAAAAAAAAAATTCAGCAATTCTTCCTTTTAACAATAGGGGCGCTAAAACTTTCATTTATTATTTTTATGTAGACATGTTTGGTGCAGGACTAATATCGTAGAAAATTTAGTGAAATTGTTCCAAGTTTGCCCCATGCATAAATGTCCGATATTGAAATGCAATGAGTGGGTTTCCATGGCAACTGTGCTTATCGCAGGACAAAAGTGACTTCCGAGGGTAGTCCAATGCACTCTGAGGAATCACTGAAAAGGTCATGTCATCGTGACTACTGGTCTTTGTGCAAAATTAGAAACAATTTTGCGCAGTACCTCATGTCAGCAGTAGGTGTGGGTGTGAGTTTTGTGAATATTGATATACAGACACGTTCAGAGTGGGATCAGTATGATTTGTGCTGCACGGTGGCGCAGTGGTTTAGCACTGTGGCAGCACAGTTTACCCTCGGCCGGGGGATCGCGGGGATCATGAGATCGTGGGTTCGATCCCAGCCCCCGACCAACAGTGAGCTGTGTGGAGTTTGCATGTTCTCCCCGTGTTGCGTGGGTTTACTCCGGGATTTCTCCGGTTTCCTCCCGCACACCAAAAAACATGTAGGTTTAGGGCGCTCGCGCACGCAGCGACCAGCAGCCGGTGGCTTGTCACCAGACTGCAAACCAAATCTACCTACGGGTACAAATAAAAAAAAAAAAAAAGATTTTTCCAAATCAGGCGAGAATTGTCTGAGCTGTAACTGTCATGTTTTGTTTGGCGAAAAAGCCACTGAAGCACGCCAGTCGCCATGGAAACAGTTCTCTACTATGTACATGTACTATCAATGAGCCCAAGTCATTCCTTCATGTAATTTTGTTAAGCTGGTAAGAGAAAAATTAAAAAAGTCATAAGTAGTTCTTTCTTTAATCATTAGGGGGTGCTATGATTTGTTTATTTTTTGTATATAGATGAGTTCGGGGAAGGGAGAATATTGATTGTATAAAATTTGTTGCAAATCGTACAAAGTTTGTCCATTTTACAAGGGTCTAATGTTACCACTAGGCGGCGCTAAAAATTTTATTTTATATAGGAGTGTTCGGGGTGGGACTATTCATTGTCGAAAATTTGATGAAAATCAGACAAAGTTTGTCCAAGATACAACTTTCTGAAATTTCATGGCGAGTAGTCAACCGTCGCCATGTTGCCATGGCAACACTTCCCTGTAAGTTATGTGTTGTCCACCCATATTGTACTACATATCACAGTGACCTCATCATATGTGTTACCATGGACACGCCCTCCTCACCATTCAATCCATGAGCTTATGGGGAGGGGTGGGAAGGTCTTGGAGGTCTAAATTTTTCAACATATGTTATCATACCAACGTTGATGTTCAGTTATGATCATGACTGTGTTCTGATGAATCTCAGTGGTTAACGAAAGAATTGCTGAAAACTGTTTTATTACTCATGCACGGCTGGCCAGAATGACGTGAAATTTTCTATGTGGCGCTATAGCTCGTCAGGTATTTTGAGGTCATTGCGTCCGGGGTGGCACCATTTTCCTTCATGGAAAGTTTTGTGGACATCGGACAAGTTTTGCCCGAGTTACAGGTGGTTGAATTTGTAAGGGGAGGAGTCAAAATTCGCCATGGTGCCCTGGCCACACCTTTTGAGATTTTGACTTAATTTATACATTTTTTAATGGCCAATGCCTATAGATGCCGCTATGTAAAAATGAGCTCAATCGGAGCAGGTCCCTAGGACTAGTTCGTTCAAATGCGAGGTGTGACTTTTTTCCGAATTGGAGGTGGGGCGACTGACGCAAGATGGCGGCCTTCCTGTTGGCGGTGGGTATGGGCCACTTGCACACCTCACCCAAATTTTATGTCTCTACGGCAAAGTTTATGGTCTCCAGTCTCCATAGACCTTGTACGTTTGGCCCCACCCACAAAAATGAGGGGTGGGGGGGGGCACATATGTTTTCTAGTTTATCAAATTTTTTACCGGGTCTGAGAGGTTTGCATTTTTCACCCTCTGAACGTTAACCAAAACGCTTTTTTTTTTTTTTTTTTTGCAATCATTTAGGCAGAATAATGAAAAATAAAGAAAAGCAGATACAATAGGGCTTTCGCCAACTGACGTCAGTGGCTCAGGCCCTAAATATTTAAATCAAGACTTAACCACGTGACACGTGGCCCATCTGTGTGTGATCTGCTGGTTTATCAAGCTACACTGGTTGTCTTGTGTGTGTCAGAGCTGCAGATCTATGTGCACAGGAAATTAAAGCCTTGTTTATGCTCCACCTCCGCTCTGTGTGTACGTTTATGATGCTTTTACCCTTTGGATAAGGCCGGTGTGCACACAGCTATATGTATGTATATGCTTCATTCTTGAGTCTAGTCGGCTGAGTGTTTGCTGCTTTTACCTCAAAAAAAAAAAAATCTTGTTTCTCTAGTCTGCTCTAGTCGTGTTTGTTTTAATTCATCGTCTTCTATAATGCTTTTTACTTATCTCTGGATGATCAAAAACCATAACCCTTGTTACGCTGCCATCGACAGTAAGTATTCACTGCTCTCATTCTCTTATTCTCTAAATTATTGCTCTGAGTGTTGCTGTCCCTGTGCTGTTGCATTCTTGGAATTTCCCCATTGTGGGACTAATAGGGGCTTATCTTATCTCCTTATTGTGGGACTAATAAAGGCTTATCTTATCTTTAAATTTGAGAAAAGCTGTAAGCTTGCATGAAAGTCAAACACTTCCCTTGTAACTTTGCAACCTTTTTAGTCATTTTTCTCCTAACAAATTTTGGATTTTTTCCTTGTAAATTTGCAAGTTTTTCAGAAATTTGTGACTCTTTCCAAAATATTTAGCAAATTTGCAACTTTTCCTCAAATGTGCAATTTTCTCTGAAACTTGCAGTTTTACCCTTATACCTTAAACAGAACGGCTTAATATCAAATCCGTTCTTTAACATCCTGTAGGGGAGGATACCCATTGTGTTGCTAATTGGGGGACCCCCTTGGTGCCCTTGTGGGTGTTTGAGCTCAGTGGCCAAATTGCTAACATAGAAAGTATTAGTCCCATGGGGGCCTCTGACCATTATTCAAACTGACCTCCTGTGGTCCTGCAGCTGATACTGCTAGGTCAAATTAGATGGGGCATGGGTATGGATTTTTTGAAGATTGGTCATGTATTGTGTCTGCTCAGTATGTGGTCTTGGCACGTCTCTGCTATGGAAAACAACAATACTATACTTACATGTGCTCAAGTGTTCCTCTGTGGTTCATCTTTCCCTTTGCTTTGAATTCCTTTAGTTTTGGAGGGAAAAAGCGGGTTGCCAATGGCGTGAAGGAGGCGGATGGACGCAGCTGCCGGAGGAGGGGTGTCCACCTCTGCCATCATCTCAAATTTAATGGAGAGAAAGACAGGCTATTAAACAGCATGTTTTTGTCCTTCCGTTATATCGTGTTTGATTATTTTGCGTTTGTTCTCACCGTTGCAGCATAAGTCTCTTATTCTTACGTTTTTTTCCCTTTCCTTCCTCCAATCGTTTCTCCATTTTGTTGTGTCCTGCACAAAACATTTCAGTTTTCCATTTTCTCAAAAAACAAATTTCCCTTTCCATTTTCTGCCCACTCACCTCCACAAGGTTCATCTCCACAAACTATTTTTATTCATCCATTTTAGTTTGATTTATTCATTTATTTTTGTATTTATAATTTAATTCATTTACTTATCTGTACCAATCTGCAGTTTTCCATTTTTCATTTAAATTCTCTCACCTTTATATAGTGTCCACCTAGGATTTCCTACAGTTTTATTGATGAATAAATCTCCTTATTCTCCAGTTTAATTGTATAAAGCGCTTTGAGTGGTCTTTGTGACTAGAGAAGCACTATATAAGTGCAGGTTAGTTAAGGCGCTTTTCCACTTGGCTCAGTTTGGCCTCGTTTCGCAAGGTTCGGCCCCCTTTGTGCGCTTTTCCATTCGGCACCCAATGGCCTAACAGTTCCGTTATTTCGGAACTGTTCCACTTTTATCGGCACCAATCGAGAGTAGGTCCGAAGGGTACCGGCACGGTTTCGTCACGCCACTGCTGGCCACTCATTGGTCTGGGCGTAGCGTCAGAGTGGGCGTAGCACCATCGCACAGTGCCGTTGTACCGCAACCGCCATTGTTATTGCGAACGGTAGCGATGGCTTCCAATTCGTGCTCACAAAAATCCTCTACTTCCGGACCGTGGTCCCATGAGGAGGTAAACACCTCTCTCAGCATTGTGGGAGACGACCGGATCCAGAGGGAGTTAGACTGAGCCCACCGGAATGAGAAGATTTATCACAATGTCGTGGCGCAGTTATCCGCCAGCGGGTACACCCGAACGGTCAAACAATGTTGTGAGAAATTAAAAAGTGAAGTGCGAGTACCGGGCCACAAAGGATCGCAACAGTCGAAGCAGGATGAACCACAAGCATTGGAAGTGGTTCGAGTTCATGGATGCAATTTATGGAAACCGGCCAGCGAGCAATGGGCGGGAGATGGGCGACGCTGTTAACCATGGACGGTGAGTGTATTTGTTGACTTTTTTTTTGCCTTATCCAGCCTGTGTCATGCTAACTATAATTATATAATAAGTCCAACGCTGTTGTATCGTGGCTTACGAGTGGATCGTAGTTGAGCTGTAGGAGTGCTAGCTAGCTCACCATCACGCTGTCTGTATAGTATTCGCGTATGAAAAGGAAAACAACGAAATATGCTAGTGTTTTTTTTTTTTAAATGCTTGGCTTACATGTTGCACTATCGTGTTATACATTACAATTGTGTGTACTTTCTAGATTCTGCTTCCACACCGACGGAGCCCCCCCTCCCTCGACACGAGCACCCCGGGGTCTCCTGCTAGCGATGATGATCCGGCACCAGAACCAAGTCCAGCTCCCTCACTGTTTTGCACAGCTCAGTCAACATGTTCACGCACAGGTAAAGTCCAATAGTCAGATATACACACACGGTATAGTTTATTAATTCATGTAAAGCAGAGCCCAAATCTCCAGCAATACAAGTGTATTTTTAAAAAACTGACGTACAAAGTTAATATCCAAACCTCATGGTAGACCCACATACCTGTGAAGTGTATTTTCCCACTGCAGTGTTGCTGTACTGTTTATTTGTACCTCTTCCATGCATGTGATTCATGGTGTAAGAGCTGTTGTAGCACAAAACTCAGTATTCGAAAGTCAATGTGCTTCATTGTCATGATTCAGGTGAGCCCACTGTATGAATGCATTCACAGTTTTGGGGCCACCATAAAAAACAAGGCATTTGAAACAAACCGGGCATTTACTAAATGTGTTGTACCGATACATAGTTGTGATACACAGGAATTTTGTCAAACCCAACCACTTGCCTTTCACCAGTGTGTCTCCCGTGTACAGTTACATCTCAATAACTGCAGTATCATAGTACAGTGAGTTTTTGTGACTCATTTCAGAAAGTGAAACCCATAGGTGGCATCTGTCATCTTCTTGACAATCCATATGGGTTTTATGTCAGGAGAGTTTCCTGGCCAAATCAAACAGTGATGCCATGGCCATTTACACCAGGTTTTGATCGTTTTGGTACTGTGGGGGGACTGCAAACTCCTGCTGGAAAATTAAATCTGTTTCTCCATAAATCTACATACTTTTGAGAACACCTTTTGTATTTTTACCTAACCATCTATTTTTCGAGAAAAGTAATTTGGGATATTCAGACGCTGTGAGCCAATAAATAAACTAAAAATACTTCGCTGTCTGATTAATGATTCTGTATAATATATGGTTCTCACTTTCTGAAATGAGTGTCCAAAAATATTGAACTTTTACATTACTTTTTGGAGATGTACAGCTGCATGTTTTGCTTTTACTGACCAGCACGCATTTCTCTTTGGTGTAGGTAAGAGGAAGCGGAGCAACCCCACAAAAGACGTTTCCACTGTGTTTGCCGCGATGCAAGATGCAGAACGGGAACAGCACCGTGAGCAGATGGAGCTCCAGCGGGAACAGGTTGCACCGAATTCCCGGCTTGTGGATAAGGCTCGTCATGCCAGGGAGGCCGAAGTCACCATACGAAGGGAGGAGATGGCTCAAAATGCTTCCTTCAATAACGCGCTCCTGGTGATCCTTGACACCCTCGCTTGCCGTGTGTGACCTGGTTTCCCCACAGTATCCATTAACATGTACATACTGTAAATTAAGCAATGACCAGTGTTAACGTTGAATAAACCCGTGACTGTTGACATCATGTGTTGTCTGTTACTAACTTTTTTCACTGTCTTAACACCGTTAAAAAGGTTGGGAAAAATTTGCCATTGCAGTATGTTATGGAGTCCAATAACTGCTTACACATACATTAAAAGCCAGCCACTACAGTCCAAGCTTTATATCCATGTGCAATAAAATATTAGGTGTCCCTGTTAAGTTCTGTATTTCAAAATGTTCATATGGCTAACCCTGGTATTGTTTTTATGTGCACAAAATGTTCAACTTAGCCATTGTAAGGACGGGTGAGTGGGGTGTACATCAAAAACAATTGTGGGGCGCTCCTCCAAATTCTGTACTCACTATTAACAAGTACACTTTCAAGAAAATGTGGACAGTTGTAATTTTGTCAGGTATTTGTATTACACGGCTGTCCCAGTACTTTTAACTGTGATATTAAAGATCCACTTGTCCACATTAGATGTCCGAATCAATCAAAATTGCCTGGGATGCTATGGGGTTAGAAAAGGCCATTGTAATGGCACAATGTTACATGAGATGAGCAATGCATACTAGTACACAGCAGTACCATACCAAAAGTGATATTCAATAGCTGTTGGATTACTCCTTATATTTACATTTTTCTGAATATTTGGGAAAAGTTAACAATTTAGATGCATTAAGTGAATCACATTATTGGTAACTGTCTGTTTCATAAGTAACATCACTAACGTCTGAATTCCTCCCAAAAATACAGTGTGTCCTTCAGTCTTCACGTGGTTTTACGCTGTGTGAGCAGTTGTGGTCTAAAACCCTGTCAGGAAGTGCATCTTCAGTGTGTTAAATACTTTTACTACTTTGAATTCAGGCAGCGCAATGTTTTCATGTCATCTCTATGGTATGGTGAATACTGAAGCTTTTTTTTTTTTTTTTTTTTTAATTACTTTTCCCACACTGGAAAATTGAGATGCTACGGGGTAAGAAAAGGCCATTATAATGGCATATTAAATGCCCACATGTCCAAATTTCTCACAAAAAACACTTAGCATGTGCCCGGTCACTTGTGTATGATATGACACTTTCAGCAGAACAAAAGTGCTAAATGTCACCGATTGCAGACTTGTGGACTGCTTCACATATTTTAGGGTATAGTCATACATAGCTTCATAATTAACCCAGTATAAAAATAAAAGGCTTAGTTGAAAGGGCTACAACATTTTTATTGACAAAATACAAACTTTTGACATGTGTATGCACATGAATACAAAGGCATTGACATTTCTAGTTTCTATTCCTACACAAATACTTCATCACAGCATCTCTGACATTTCTACCATGCTCCTGTGCACCATGCACCGCTGCCTCCACTGGTTGATGTGCTGCAGTTGCTGGATCATCCGACATGGGGTCAAAAGTCTCTCCCTGACTTTCACAAAGATTATGAAGAGCACAACAAGTCAATACAATAGATTCCACCAGTTGGATGTCAGTCATTCCTTTTCAGAAGGCAACGCCACCTTCCCTTCAGCCGGCCAAAAGCGTTCCACAGTGACCCGTACTCTAGTCATTTATGTTGAACATGTGCTGTTCTTCTGCAAGTCAACCAGTGTCCTGGAACAGTTTTAAGAGCCAGTTTTGCAGGGGATAAGCAGAGTCACCCAGGATGTAATGGCCCACACTTACTGCGCCAATGCTCTTGATGTGAGGTGGGAAGAGGTTTCCCTGGCTGGCTAACTCCCACAGTGTGGACAGTCTAAGAACACTAGCATCATGCATGCTCCCTGGAAGCCCTGCAGACACATTCCAGAACAACCCCTTTCCATCAACAACACCCTGAAGGATTATGGAGTGCCACCCTTTTCGGTTGAAGTAGTCTGTGATACTGTTGTGGTGCTATGATGAGGATGTGGGAGCCATCAATAGCACCAACACAGTGTGGTAGCCCCCACCTGTTCGCAATGTAGGCTGAGATTTCTCTCAGGCTCTCTTCGTCAGGAAAACGGAGTTGTTGTGGGACCAGGAATGACTCTGCTGCAGCACACACCTGCACACAGTTGTGATGCTGACCAAACAGATGGGCAATTGTGCGGTACTCTGAGCCGGTTGCAAGCTTCCATAGGGCAATAGCCACTCGCTTATTTACAGGCACACATTGGCGGAATGTTGTATTTCGATGCTCCATGGCTGGACGCACCTTGTTGCAGAGGAAGGTGAAAGTGTCTTCCGACATTCTGAAGTTCTCCAACCAAAAAGTGTTTGTGAAGCCAGGAGCAATGTCCTCCCACCACCACGACGCATGGACTGATGTCCAGGCCCATGGTCTGCAGCGATTTGCCAATGCAGCAGCCATCTGGAACATACAGACAGCATATGCTTTTTTAAAAAATGTATTATTAGCTATAAGCTCTTGCCACTACAACGTACTACGCTGTGATTACAATGACTGCAGGTTAAGCTAAGGATTGCTAATGTTGGCTACAAACATGCAGGTTAGGTTAATTGGAGACTAAAGTGGCCCTAGGTGTGAATGTGTGTGTGAATGGGTAAGGGATAGCGCCATATCATGGCTGCTTCATCCATCCAGGTGGTGGATGCCCTCAATTTCCCCTCTGGGGATCAATAAAGTATACTAAATCTAAAAAAAAAAAAAAAAATCCTGCTCCTCGTCCTCCTCCGTATGACACTGGATTCAAGTCTGCAAGACTCCTCTGCAGACACTGCTGCATACTGAAATTCCGCAACAGCACACCAAAGTCTCCTGTATTTCTCCTGTGTTTTGTCTCGCAGCACACAGCCTTCGCTGGCTCTGCTGTTTGGCCTTAAAAAGCCACAGGGCGAGAATCAAAAGTATACGATCGTCCATCTTGCTGTTGTGTTGTACATGTGGTCCAGGGAAGGTGTTGCCGCCTCACGGGGCACGTAGCGCCGCCTCCAACTCCCGCCTTCTCCCACCCACACTACAGTGAGCCTAGTGCAGTGGAAAAATATGCGAGCCGAACTGTCCTTGTTTCGCACGGCACGGGACAGTACAAACTGGGCCAAGTGGAAAAGCGCCTCAAGTTAGTAGTTTAAGTAGGAATAGTTATTCTTATCTCCCTCTGCCTAATTTAAAGTTGAGCCTTTTCTCTCCAAGCTGAATGGGCATGCTTTGCCTCACTACAAACAAACCCACATTGGTGGGGGCGGGAGGCTTTATTTTTGTTTGCCATGCATGGACTTAATAAATCTGGAGCTTTATCTCTCTGGCTGAAAGGAAAGCTTTAAGATTTAAATTCTTGTTGGCAGTAATTTTGTGAAATATTGCATTTCCTATATTTGGCCACATGGAGGTACTGTGCCACAGCTTGAAGGTGATTCAAGATGGCGCTCATATGCGCAGTAAATGGAACACGCGCACGATGGCTCCTGAGCCTATTGTTCAAACCACAACATTTTTTTTAAAGAAAATGGAGCACTGCATCCCTAACCCCAGCTGTACACATGCCAGAATAACCTTACAACTTTAATTTAGCCCTTCATTTTAATAGTTACCTCAAATAATTCTCTCCGTAACCTGTTTTACCAATCTCACCTCCACTCGGTGGTGGGGGCACATTACCTTCCTTTGTTCTGCCCACGCGGTCCGGAGCCCATCATTAGTTAATTCATACTATGTGGAATAGACATTTCCAACTCCTGGTATTTCTCAAACCACACTTTTATCCCCTAAAGACACAGAATTACACAGACATTCGGGACCAGGCTAACCCTGGTTCCCATATTTGAGGAGACAAAGACGGTTGATTCCGTTATTCCCCAAGTCTCGTTATTCCGGCACAGACTGTAACCAAAATTTGCGGGACCAGGCTAACCCTAGTTCCCATATTTGAGGAGACAAACACGGTTAATTCCGCTATTCCCCCAAGTCTTGTTATTCCGGCACAGACTACATCCGGAATACTTCACCTACATGGTATCAGGTTCTAATCCTGACCATTTTCATCTGAGAAGACTGGCACGGCCGTTGCTCCCAAGTCTTAAGTTCTGGGTACAGACTGCATCCCGGAACCCCAGAAATCCATTTAATCTTTTGTTAGACAGTGGGCACTTTTGCTGAGGCCTTGGCAGGTCCCCCACGCACAAGCGGTACCATGACTAACTGATACACAGCGGACACTTTCACGACGGGCTTCTTTCAGACCCGAGTACAAGTGGTGTCTTGTGTCCAGCAAATTAAATGATCGTGGCTTCGCTCCATAGTGGCATCGGGTCGAACACTTTCAATGGCTCCCCCCGGCATCAGGTTCCTAAAACCTGGCTCTTTTCATTTGAGGAGACGTACCAGGGTGATTATTAGTCACTCTAGTTCCTAAGTCTCGTCATTTTGGTTCAGACTAACTCCAAAATGTTTGATAGACCATACACCCGTGAATGTCTATGATTGCGACTGTTCTACCTCAGACTGAAAAGTTAAGAGAAGTGCACATGTTCTATTTTCAAACTATTTGTTTAGACTTTACATGTGACTCCCAACCAAATGATAAATTGAGATCGGATATACTCCTTTATCAGACAACTAAATTTAGAATGGCCAAATGCAGAAATTTGTGTTTAAAAAAAAAAAGTTTTCTGCTTACCTTTTTTTGTTCAGGCGCCACCGCTGTCTGCAGAAGGGTCCTTTCGATTTGTTGCGTTCAGGCTTGCCTCAGAATATCAATATGGGTCACTGGCACCAATTTGTTAGAAAAATACCTGATTCTTTGAAAGATCCAAGAACAAGCCAAAGATTTCTTCAATTTAAAAGATGGAACATTTATTTAGAAGTCACAAGTAAAGCAAGCAGCGCTGGGTGCAGCGTGACGCAGCTCCCTCTGACCACGACTTCCAGGTGCGTGTTACAGTCATCTCGGGTTGGCGAGTCGGACCAATCCCCTGTACAATAGGATGGGCTTGTACACGACCGTCTGATTGGCCAGTTTAACCCTGACGTGAACAGGCCATCCGCTATTCACGTTACCGATCTCCTAAAATGTACTATTGAGAGAGAGCGAGAGAGAGAGCGAGAGAGCGAGAGAGAGAGCGAGAGAGAGAGCGAGAGAATGTAATGTGAAAGACCTGACTAAAGAGAGAAAGCTCTATAGCTTTGCCTCATTCCTGTTTCAGTTTACCATAACATATTTGTTCATAAGCATGCAAACAGAATATGTATGGAATCTGTAGAGCATAATGGGAGATTACCTATAGAATTGTTTTTGCACCAACTTTCCATTAACCCTTTCATATGTTAAACAGAATAGGGGACAAAATTCCACCTTTGTGTACACCGTTGCTCACATGAAAGGGAGTTGATAGAGTTCCCCCATTTTACACACGGTCTGACTGGCATGCCAGAAAACCAGAATTCTAATTAATTGGGAACACCTCTCAGGAGTAATTTCATAAATAATTTTTCATGATTAACTCGAATGCTTTGGATGCATTGATAAAACTCAAGACAGGAATTAAGGCTTCCATACTTTTACACAAAAGCAGGGCACTGATACATGCATATTTGCGCTAAAGGAATTAGTGAAACCAAACTGTCAGAAGAAAAAAACCTCTCCAACCGTGCGAGCAAAATTCTTTCCAACACTTTAGATAGCATACTGTTAGAGCAACTGGCCTAAAATTCTCAACACTTTAGCTTTGCCCTTCATAACAGGAACTAGCACCAGACAATAGTCTGGGAGGACACCATGAACTAAAAACCAGAAAAACACATGGAGAGCAGTGAGCAGAGCTTATTGCTTGCATTTTTGAGGTGTTCTGCAACAACAAGGTCCAGTCCACAAGCATCATGATTGTATCATACCTCCGTGGGCTGAACCACCGTGCCCTCAGGTAGTCTACACCGTCCATAGTGAATACATCATCTCTGACACTGTTGAAGAGTTCATAATAGTGATCACGCCACATCACAGCTGGTAAGGAGGATTTAAGTGGCCCTGAGAAAATAGCTAACAGAGGGTATGACATTCATGACCAACCTCCCTCCAAAATTCAGTTCTTAATCTGCAGGCTCCCGGCAAGTGACTCAGCCCACATTGTTCTCATTGCTTTTAATAAAATGAAGAGCATGTTTAAATCTTGCATTAGTTTTTTTTAATTTCCTGCAGTGGTCCATGTCTGGGCTGACCTGCTTCAGACCAGAGAATAAAGGCCTCTAGCTGCGGCGTGCTGTTCCAACAAACTCATTCCATCCAGGTTTGATGTTAAGCTCCCCGTTTGGTTCCCCCGCGGGAGTTTGCTTCTTTCATAATGATCGCTGTGTACGCCCCTCCCGACGCGGACACGCGCGAAGCTCAGCGCGTGCTCGCGGATCACATTCAACACACAGAGCGGAGTTTTCCAGACTCGCTGATTATTGTGGCTGGCGACTTTAATCAGTGCAATCTGAGCCACGATCTCCCCCGCTACAAACAGTTTATTAAATGCCCCACCAGAGGATTAAACACACTGGATCACTGTTACACCACAGTGAAAGACGCATATCGCGCTGTCCCTCGAGCTGCGCTGGGATTATCTGATCACGTGATGGTTCACCTCATTCCCACATACAGACAGAGATTGAAGCTCACTAAACCTGTTGTGAGCACTACGAAGATACGGACCAGTGATGCTGAGGAGAAGCTGGAAACGTGCATGGAAATATCTGACTGGGGCATGCTTAAAGGAGCCACGCATGATCTGGATGAGTACACGGACACTGTGAACTCATATCCACTTTTGTGAAGAGAACATTCTTCCATCACGCACCAGGGTGAGTTACTCTAATGACAAACCCTGGTTCACAGCTAAGCTCAGACAGATCAGGAAGGAGAAGGAAGCAGCGCTGAAAAGTGGAGACAGAGACTGCTACAGGGAGGTTAAATACCGGTTTAACAGAGAGCTGAAGAGGGCTAAATCTGTGTACTCAGAGAGACTCCAGCAGCAGTTCACTGCTAATGATTCGGCTTCCGTGTGGAGAGGACTGAGGCAAATCACCAACTATCGACCTAAGGCTCCTAAAGGTCAGGATGACAAAGCCCTTTGTCAGAGACTGTCCCAACACTATGCCCGTTTTGACACCTCGTCATCTGTGTCCAACTCCCCCCCTCCCTCCAGCTCCACATTCCCTACTTCATTTAAGGCACCCCCCCCCCCTCCCCTTATCATCAGTGAGCAGGATGTGCTCAAACAGTTCTCCAGACTGAACCCGCGCAAGGCCCCCGGCCCAGACGGCGTGTCTCCCTCCACCCTGAGACTCTGTGCGAAACAGCTGGCTCCTGTATTCACAGACATTTTTAACACCTCCCTTAAGTTATGCCACGTGCCATCCTGCCTCAAATCCTCCACCATCATCCCTGTCCCCAAGAAGCCACGGATCACTGGACTTAATGACTACAGACCTGTAGCGCTCACCTCTGTAGTCATGAAGTCCTTTGAGCGCCTGGTCCTGTCCCACCTCAAGTCCATCACCACCCCTCTCCTGGACCCGCTGCAGTTTGCCTACCGAGCCAACAGGTCTGTAGACGATGCAGTCAACCTGGCCCTCCACTCCATCCTGCAGCACCTGGACTCCCCGGGAACCTACGCCAGGATCCTGTTTGTGGACTTCAGCTCCGCATTCAACACCATCCGCCCCGCTCTGCTCCGGGACAAGCTGTCCCTGCTCAACATGCCTGACTCCCTCTGCAGGTGGATCATCGACTTCCTGACGGACCGGAGGCAGCATGTGCGGCTGGGAAAGACTGTCTCAGACTATACTAGCATCAGCACCGGATCACCCCAGGGCTGTGTACTTTCCCCCCTACTCTTCTCCCTTTACACCAACTCCTGCACCTCCAGCCACCAGTCTGTCAAGTTGATCAAGTTTGCGGACGACACCACCCTCATCGGGCTCATCTCCAACGGCGACGAGTCCGCCTACAGGAGAGAGGTGGCCCAGCTGGCGTCCTGGTGCAGCAATAACAACCTGCAGCTGAACGCTCTGAAGACAGTGGAGATGATTGTAGACTTCAGGAAAGTCACTACTCCTCTGCCCCCCCTCACCCTCTCAGGCTCTCCCATCACCACTGCTGATTCCTTCCGCTTCCTAGGCACTACCATCACCAGGGACCTCAAATGGGAGCCGACCATCAGCTCCCTCATCAAAAAAGCCCAGCAGAGGATGTTCTTCCTGCGGCAGCTGAGGAAGCTCAAGCTACCCACCAAGATGTTAGTGCAGTTCTACACAGCCATCATCGAGTCCATCCTCACCACCTCCATAACCGTGTGGTACGCAGGAGCCACTGCCAGGGACAGACTAAGGCTGCAGCGCGTCATGCGCACTGCTGAGAAGGTGATCGGCTGCAAGCTCCCATCTCTCCAGGATCTGTACATCTCCAGGACCCGGAGGCGTGCTGGCCGGATCATAGCCGATCCCTCACACCCTGGTCACGTACTGTTTGCCCCCCTCCCCTCTGGTAGAAGACTTCGGTCCATCCAGACTAAAACCTCCCGTCACATGAACAGCTTCTTCCCCTCTGCCATTAGACTGCTGAACACTAAGTGACTCTCGTGCACCATGTACAGCAGCTCAACCAGACTCATGTCAATCATCACTGTTTTCTTCCTGCATTACCGACTGCACTATATAGTTCTCCACAGTATCTGCTGCTGGCTAATATATATTTTAACTGTTGACCAGTATCACTTAATCTTATCCTACACTTTATTACATGTATAGTTTATTTCTCTTATCTTACCGTGTTTAATGTTGCAGCATTGTACCGAGACAAATTCCTAGTTTGTGTACTACATGAACAATGGCAATAAACCTGATTCTGATTCTGATTCTGGTTTTCTGCAGAATCGTCTGCTACAGCTGGTGAGAACATTAACAACAGCATCATACATATCAGAGATCCAAGCATGCTGTGGATTTTTTTCCAATTTGTATCCGAGCACGCCACAGCATTCCTGGGAATGTGGATCCTGCTTAGCAGGTTGTCAGTTACAGTGGCGCATTTAACTCTTCCTTGTTAGGTTAGTCCAGCCCGGCTTCCCTGACCAAGCAACACCACCATCAGCAGAGACAGAAGGTATAGCCTCCACATTTAGAGACATGCCAAATGGTATGTGGTCAGAAGTAGCCAGCCCATAATAGATGCACATGTTGCTTAGTGATGCATGGGCATCCACTGTACATATATAGTGATCAAGCCATGAGGTGACGTAGGTGTAGCTTTGTATCCGGCTAGAACATGTTTAACAGATTTATTCATTTTATTTTTTTTAATTTAACCTTTATACAGGATAGTTCCATTGAGAGGAAACCTCTTTTCAAGGGTGCACTGACCTGTGGCCACTGAGCAGCTCCACTGGAGCAGTTGGGGTTAAGGGCCTTGCTCAAGAATACCAGAGTGGGGTTAAGGAGGGTGGGGCAAACACTGCCGTTAACTGGTCCGATCCCTGAACTGGCAGGATTAGATCTGGGTGGGACAGATATGTCTAATAAAATCCTGTGTAGTTCACCCTTCACCTCATTGTGCCATGTTTTACATAGGACTCAATGATACAGAGACGTTACCACTAGGCAGAGAGGTGGTCAAAGAGACTGCCCCTCTGCCACACAGCCCTCATACTCCAGGCGATGTCACCACCCATGTCACACCATAAAGGGTCCCAAGAACACTTCATTCTACCCCCCCCCCCCGTCCAAAACACATGCACACCAATCAGACCCTTCCCAAATTTAGAGCCTGAAGCACACACTAATGGTGAACAAAGTAATTAGAACCTAACCATGCACAAAAAACAGCTAGAGGGGGACAGGTGGACTACTGTCCCACCTCAACACGGCTAGATGGATTATTCTGCCGTCTTTAGTAATGTATAGTCCATGAAAATAAAACCCACCCAATTCCTAATAAAATATTTCCATAAACATACATACAGGTTATACCCTTAAACATGAATTCAGTAAACAACTTAATCATTGAATATGTCAATATACACATCAACCCGTAACCTGAGCAGCCCACACAACAACTTCATGGGCAAACATGTCAGGATAATTACTCAGCACCATGGACAGCTCACCTAGCAACTGTATTTAAACACACTGCCAGTCACTATGGAGCCTGGGCAATTCACATAGCAATTTGTATATTAACCATATTGACATACTGCCTACATAACCAGAACAATGCACACTTTATCATACATCAAAAATTTTTGCAAATTCTTTGTATGGTTCTAACAAGTCCATCTGTTGGTAAAACTATGCTGTGAGAATACTGATAGGACTTGACAGAATGTGAAGCTAACTTTATACTTCATCACTTGTGTAACCAATCATTTTAAGTCAACTTATGTCAAGACAAACTATGTATGTCCAGTGTATCATGTACACTATAAATTTTTCACAAAAATGAGATTCAGAAGGATTTGTCCTGAAAAGGAAGTCTTGGACTTCATTGCTTCTCAGAAAGAGATTTCAGAAGAGTCATCAACGAGGAGAAAGATATGTTTTTAGAGTCATGTTAGCCATTTCCAAGCTTCCAGTCCTTATATCTACACACAAATTTTAAATTGGAGACAGCAGCCAGCAAGCTTAGCTTAACATGAGTGGTATTGATCATTGTAACATTTATTATATTTGTATCTTAACATTTTATAATATAATTTATTCTGTTTCATAACCTTTTTACCAGATTATGGAGTACTTGCCACCAAAGACACTGAGCCAGGAGAATTCTTGCTCGAGTATGCCGGAAGACATCACTGGCTCAGAGGAGGCTCTGTTCAAAGAGTACGCCGATGCAGCATTTTTGTATTTCTACTGCTTTTATGGACAGATTCACTGGCAAGTACAATTGAATGGTCTAAATATACAGTATCTCACAAAAGTTAATACACCCCTCACATTTTTGTAAATATTTTATCTCTTTTCATTGGACAACACTGAAGATGACACTTTGATAAAATGTAGTCAGTGTTCAGCTTTGAGAACAGCGCAAATTTGCCGTCCCCTCAAAGTAACTCAACATCAGTGTTGGGAGTAACATGTTATAAAGTAATGCATGACTAACAGCACTACTTTTACAGTAACGTACTATGTAACAAAATTACTGTTTAAAAATTGAGTAATGCGTTCCTGTTACTGAAATTTGATCAGATGCATTACTCATTTTATAAATGTGGATAGATATTTTAGTGCAAATAAACTGACCCTACCATAGCATTTTTTCCCACCACAGTGGAGGAAACTGATGGCTGTGCCAGCTGTGGCGACTTCTCAAATGGAGCCCTGATCACCTGTTGTCCAAGTGGTGAGTAGCCCCCCCAACAGCTCCTACCCCTGTGGTTAAACATTAGTATTTTTTAAGCAAGAAGCTCGCATTTGTCTGCAGTTGTGTAAATGTGTAAGTTTTCTTACGCACAGAGAAAAAGTGACGGTTTGTTGCAGTAAAGAACATCTTGTGATGGTGCCTGCCGTTGGCAAACGTCTTTGCTCATTCCGCTCCCGAATGCTGACTTTTTTTTGCATAGTTCTTTCTACAGTGCATGGAGGTCATGCACTGCTAGCACGGGACCGACAAACGACTGATATCGCCAAGTCAAGCAGCCACACGGCGTTTACTGGCTTTATACCACCCAACTTGCAATGCATCGTCCACCCCAACAATGACCATCAGCACCCCCAGGAAGGCCCCGAAGCACTGAGCCCGCGTGAGCATGCTGACCCGAAGGAAGCGGAGGCGGGGTTGAAGGTGCTGAAGGCGAGGCAAGAGAGGAGGGCTACACGCTAGGCTAAAGGCTCGCTCCAGCCAGCCACCGCTACCCAGTTTCTTAATGGCAAACATTTGGTCTTTGGAAAATAAGCTAGACGAACTAAGAGCAAGGATTAAAGACCAGCGGGAGACTAGAGTGTTGTGCCCTAATATTCTGTGAAACTTGGCTTTCAAACAGAGTCCCGGAGAGCACTTCAGCTCCAGACCCACTCAACACACCGGGCAGACAGAACAGGAGACTCTGGTAAGACGAGAGGTGGGGGTGTGTGTATTTATAAACCACTCGCGGTGTGATGTACAAACCATTTACAAGCACTGCTTGCCCGACGTGGAGTTTTTACTGCTGAAATGCCGTCCCTATCATTTACTGAGGGAATTTACCGCTGTATACATCTGTCCACCGAGTAACTTCACAGTAGCGCTAAACTCCATGACATCATCAGCGCAGCAGAGACGAAACATCCTGATGCTGTTTTGATTGTTGCTAGCGACTTTAACCAGTGCAATTTACAGACCGTACTCCCCAAATATTACCAGCATGTGGGCATTCCCACCCACGTTAACACATTGTAGGCGCAACGTATGTTGGAATAAACATGATCCAGAGCAGCACCCCACCCCCACTTCGGACAGTCAGATCACATGTCACCGTTCATGTACCCAACCTACAGACAAAAGCTGAAAACAAACCCAGTTACTAAGCAAATTAAGCGCTGGACTGCAGAGACTGAGAACATCCTGCAAGACTGTTTTGCCTGCACAGACTGGGATGTGTTTAAAACTGCAGCCACTCTGGAACTTCCTGACCTGTATGGTGGGTACAATGGTATCAATGCATGGACTGATGTACGAAGTCACGTATTCAGCGTAGTCCTGTATGTTAAGGGTCCTCCCACCAGAAGCCCTGGATCAGCAGTCAGGTACGTCAGATGTGTGCGTGCCCTCATGCATTTAAATCAGGCTGTGAGGTCGAGCACAAAGCTGCAAAGTATGGATTGAGGACTAACAGCCAAGCAGCAATACAAAGAAAAGCTGGACAGCCTCTACTCCACTCCTGACCTGGGGCGCATGTGACAAGGCCTGCAACACATTACAGACTACAAGAGGACCAACAGCAGCACCGCTAGCCCTACAGAGCCTGCCAGACGATCAACTTTTATATAAACACCCGCTTTGAGACAGCCACAGCACAGAAAAGAGACACTCACGCACCCTCCCCCCCACACACACTAATGGCCCTTTTCCACTAGTGCCTATTCGGCCTGGTTTGTAGCCTTTTCCATTAGTACCTAGTACCAGTCACCAGGTACTATTTTCGTACCTATTCGAGGCTAGGATACAACCATGCTGAGTCGAGCCGAAAATGTGACAGACGCTTTTGTGACGTTACGCCCTGACCAATCAGTGGCTTGCAGTCTGTCTTCTGTGGAATCTACACGGCTGCCATTTGTTTGAGCAACTAAAATGCTAATTTTAAATCGATTGCTTTGCGTAAAGGTATCCCATGGACCAATGAGGAGGCGCGGACTTTTCTGCAATTGTTGGTCGATGATCACATCCAGAGCGAGTTGGACGGTGCGACCCGCAATGAGAAAAATGTACCAGCAGGTCTCTGGCAATCCGGCTGTATCCTTGTGCTGCCATTTGCTCAAACAGTGTAGGGAAAAACTAAAAAATGAAAAGTGATTACCGGGCAATAAAGGACCACAACAGTCGAAGTGGTGTGAACAGGAAGGACTGGAAGTGGTTTGCCATTGCTAGCCGGCCTATGTCCATAAATCGCGTCATCTGATCAGAGATTGGGGTCAACATGGCCACGCCATTGTTGGAAACTGGAGGGTGAGCATTTTGTGATATTGTGCATCTTTTCGCCAATTTATCCTATTGGTGGCAAGCTCACATTTTTAAGCAATAAGGCTGTTCTATTGTGGGTAATGATTGTCAGTGAGGATCGCTAGCCAGCTAATAGCTAGCTACCTAGCAGCCAACTGATTCACGCTTGCTTTGTCTTAATCCAGGCATGGGCAAACTACGGCCCGGGGGCCATATGCGGCCCGTTAAGCTTTTTAATCCGGCCCGCCGAACTTGAAGAAATTATATTAATAAACCTTGTTAATGTTTTATTTTCCTTGCAATTCTCACACTTTTCCACTAGATGGCGCACTCTAGATACATTGACCCTTGTTGAGGTGCAGTGTATTACTCCACATTTGCGCTTTACTCTTTGACCCCTCAGTCCTTCTGTAAAGATGAGCGGACCTAAGGGTCAGTTTGTGCATGACATGAACACAAACGTGAAAACCTTTAAATCCAAGCTGGCTTTATTCTCCAGACAAAGTTTAAATAAGTCATTCCCTCATTTTCCCACACGAGCCACGGTGAAAGAGACGCAAAAGTGAAGAAGCACAGCGAGTCGCTGGATGTGCTGCACGGAGAATTCTGCTGTTGGTTTTCTGATTGTGAACAAACTGACAAGTGACTTCAGCTGGTGGCCTGTCCACTGTCACAAGAGCCTGAAAGAGAATCAGAGGAGCTGCAGCTGGAACTGATGGCTCTTCAGTCTGACCCCGTCTTAAAAGAGAAGTTCAGCTCTGAAACTGAAGGACTTTTATGCTTCACTTAATGAAGCCTCGTTTCCAAACCTCCGGAGGACGGAACAGAAGATGGTGGCGCTGTTCGGCTCCACCTACGTGTGTGAACAGACGTTCAGCGTCATGAACATGAACAAAGGCAGCCGCAGGTCCAAGTTCACAGACCAACACCTCAGATCCATCCTGAGAATTGCCACAACTAAACTAAGTCCAGACTTTGATGCTCTGGATAAAAATGGAGACCAGCAACACTGTTGCCACTGAAACTGAAAGTAAGTTTCTCCCTTCTGTTATGGGAAAAATGCATTTGAAAAATAATTTGTTCAATAAGCCTTACATGTTGCACATCATTTCTGTTAAGGGGTGCATATAAGAGGTGCACAGGTGCACGTACGTTCTCCAAATAAACAATGTGCACCAGATCAAATATAACGCGCTCCGCATACTGGCGCGCCGTGACTCTGTTCCGTCTGCGCTGGTTGTTGTTGAGTTTTGGAGCTGGGGACGAACATTGAATAGAAGAAGAAGGACAAGAGCATATGCATCTCCTACCGTTTAGAAATAAAGACTGTCAGGAGGAGAGAAATGATGAGATCCTGACAGATAACAGAACTTTAAGTGCTTTTAAATAGTAACTGTTCCATTTCAATAAAGAGCTGAGTACTGTAGGGCTTCAAAGACAGATATTTTGTTGTAATGCCTTTGTTCATTTTCAGTTGATATTAAAGCACATGTTTTCTACATATCCCATGATATATTTTGTTCTCCTATGAGGCGGGTCACCAAAATACTCCATCCATCTGCTCCTGGTGTGGCCCCCGTCAAATTCTAGAACCCGTTGTGGCCCACTAGTCAAAAAGTTTGCCCACCCCTGTCTTAATCTATGGGAGAGAACAAACAGAATAAGCATATTTCAGCATTTTGTTCAAGCAAATACTTGAGTCCCCATCGTGCTGTTTGCTCTCTACATGTCTGTTCTTTTCATCTTCCGTCCCCTCACCCCCCAGCCAGTCGCAGCAGATGACTGCCCCTCCCTGAGCCTGGTTTTGCTGGAGGTTTCTTCCTGTTAAGGGAGTTTTTCCTCTCCACCGTCACCAAGTGCTTGCTCACAGGGGATAGCCTGATTGCTGGGGTCTTTCTGCAACTGTGGGGGTTCCCCCTACAGATGATAGTGCTATGTGATGACTTGTGAAATGGCGCTATATAAATAAAGTTGAATTGAATTATTCTGGTTAAAAACTTGTGTGCATGTTGCACTTTGTAGAAAGAAAATGCACACGATGTAAAGCTCAGCACCAAAGATTTCACATCCCAGGGGTCCACCTCCCTCAACATGAGCCCCCTGGATTCTCCTGCTTCTGTCGGCGCACCAGAATCGGTACCGATACTGATGTCAGCAGCATCACCAGCTCCATCAGCATCTGGCACGTCACGTTCAAGTGCTGGTAAGGCACAATAAACAGAAGATTACCACCTGGTTGTGTTTAATGGATACAGGTCAAGTGGACTCCAGGATCCAAAATCTCAACTAAAAACAAATGATTTACAAAAGTGATTAATGCAATTTCCTATAGCCACATAATGAATTTAAAATGTTCTTGTACATGTACAAAGTGGATTCTGGGGTGCTCACTTGTCAGGGGTCCACAACCCAGTCCCATTTTTAGCTGTGGTGGAGGACGTACTGTTCTAATTCTTGTTTTAGAAAAACTAATAGCACATGAACTCTCTTTCAAATCAACGTGCTTCATTGAAATGATTCACATCAGCTGACTAAAAGAACTTGTTTGGATTGTGGCCTCAAATCTGAATGGGTTAATAAACATAACCCAGCCATCTTCCACTTAATCCTTTTCGGGTTGCAGGGGGGCTGTAGCCTATCCCAGCAACCCGGGAGTTGCAAAATCCACTCTGAGGCGCAGCAACATGACAGTTGAGCTTAAATACAACAACGAAGCATAGTCACATCCCACCACTGGCTTTCACCAGTGTATTTCCATAATATGTTTTGATCTGGCTTTAACTAACCACCATCCCTTTCTGCCTTTCATCTAGCCAAGAGGAAAAGGAGCCACTCCATCGCCGACCTTGCAGCCATCTTGTCCCAGATGCATGGTGATGAGATGTGGATCCAGGAACAGCAGCAAGACAACGTGAATGACACCATGATCAGCACATGCAGCACTTGAAAGAGGTTGCAGCAGATGCGTGAGTAGCCTTGGAGCAGGAAGCCACCTTCCCTTCAACCAAGCTTTCCTGACACAATTTGGCAGGCTAGGGGACGCACCGAGTGGTTGGCGTGTGTAACCCCGTTCCCCACCCCCAGTGGGTGTTTTTTTTTTTTTTTAACTTATGATGCAAACACTATTTTATTATAGAAGCACAAGTGTGGTTTGTCTGTTATGACACTGGCGAGAAAAGCCAATAATTACATACACATTCCATTCTCTTCTGACCAAATGCTGCTGTTCATCAGGTCAGGTGTCTACCATTGTAATGGTAATGTAATTGTTAAAACAAATTTGGAGAAAAAAAACAGACAACTTACCAAAACATTAAGACAAATTTGGACCGCTGAATCTGTTTCTCTTGATTGGGTCCAGTTTTTGTTAAGTTATAAGCAGTTGTACAGATGTACTGTAAATTGAACAGTAGACACTGATAAAAGTACATGTAAATTGAATGCTGCATCATCATTGTTCAAAATTCAGAGAATTTCAATAAATAAGGAATTTTGCGTCATATGAAGGGAACATACCCACACATGTAAACAAACGTAACAACTGTTTAGTTGTTCAAAAAGTTGACATGATTGGATGTGCTGAATCCAAAAATCATAGGTTTTGCTCAAACTGTCCTAGATCTGATTTAAAAAAAAAAAAAAAAGAATTTGGTGTTTGCCAGTGTAATAATGGGATAGGATTAAATGGGAATATAACATGTTTCAACACAATTTCTAGGTCAGTTTGCAGTTCCAGCAAACAAAAAGTGAATTGTCTAGCTGCTGCATTTTTGCAGACAGTTTCGCTGGTGTTTTAGCATGCAATTACCCGTACCTTAACAGATAACCCTTACGAACAGAAATGTACAGTAGATGAAAAGGGCACAAAATTTTACAAAACAGATGTTTGACATATGTATGCACATGAATACTAACGAAATTAAATTTCTAGTTATTGCTACACAAGTGCTGCATCACAGCATCTCATATCTCCACCCTGCTCCTGTGCTGCTGCCACCACTGGTTCATCTGCTGCATCATCCAATGTAGTGTCAAAGGCCTCTCCATGACTCACACAGATTATGCAGAGCACAACAAGTCAGCACCATAGATTTCACCAGTTTGATGTCAGACATTCCGTTTTAGAAGGCAGCACCACCTTCCCTTCAGCCTGCCGAAATCCTTCTCCACAACCACCCGTACTTGACTGAAGAACCGCACATGTTCAACCAAAACATCAGTCAGTCGTCCAGTGTCATGGAATGGTTTCAGCCAGTTTTGCAATGGATAAGTGGAGTCTCCGAGGGTGTAGTAGCCCGCACGTACCGCACCAGTGTTCCTGATGTGAGGTGGGAAGAGGTTTCTTTGACTGGCTAAATCCCACAGTGTGGACATTCTCAGCACCCTAGCATCGTGCATGCTCCCTGGCAGCCCAGCAAACACATTCTAGAACAACCCCTTCCCATCAACACCTTGAAGGATTATGGAGTGCCAGCCTTTACGATTAAAGTAGTCTGTGTGAAATTGTTGCGGTGCTATGATGTGGGAGCCATCGATAGCACCAACATACAGTGGTAGTCCCCACCTATTCTCGATGTAGGCCGACATTTCTGTGAACCTCCTTTCTTCAGGAAAACGGAGTTGTTCTGGAACCAGCAATGACTGCTGCTGCACAGAAGTCCTGCACACCGTTGTGATGCTGACCCCCAACAGATGTCCAATAGTGCGTTACTCTGAACCGGTAGCAAGCTTCCACAGTGCAATGGCCACTCTCTTCCTCAGAGGCACACATTGCGTTCATCCATAGAGCGTCAACAAACAACATTCCACCAATTTGTGGCACAGGTAGGTAAAAGTGTCCTCTGACATCTGGAAGTTCTGCAACCACTCCGTGTTTGACAAGCCGGGAACAATATCCTCCCACCACTGCGAGGCACGGTTTAATGTCCAGACAGACGATCTGCAGCGATTATTTCGCAACAAAGCAGCCATCTGACACACACACTACATATTTTAATGCCTTTAATACAGATAACCTGGCGCCATCAAAATGCTGTACACAAGATTGACATGACTATAAAATGACCATCGCAAGCATTAGCATTCGTTAGCTTACTGACATCTGCGTCCTCAGTTGAGTTGTGAACCTCACAGCTGCGGCTTCATATTCTGCTATGGCAACTGAGAGTCTCCTGTACCGTTCCGTGTTTTGTCTCAATGCGCGTCGTCTTCTCTGGCTATACCGTCTGGCCTTTGTGATAAAAAGCCATAGAGCGAGCAACGTGTAAATCCTCCCCTTGTAATCCTACATTTTTTGTGGAGGATTTTGTTGTGCGCTTTATGTCACGGGAGTGTGGCACCGCCTTGCTGTAAGAAATCCCACCCACCCCAGGCGTACCCAGCTGCAATGGAAATACAACCAAGCCGAACCGAGTAGTGCCAAGTAGTGTAGAGTAAGGCCGACTGGGTACTAGTGGAAAAGGGCCATAAAAGTCTCACCAGACCAGGTAAAGCACTGAGAAATCAGCCCCCACAAAGCAGCAGGACCACACAACATCCCTGGGTGGGCCCTCAGCATGTGCTGCAGAGCTGACTGATGTTCTCACAGCAATCTTCAACCTACTCCCTCAACCAGAATATAGTCCCCTCCTGCTTCAAAACAACCACCATCATCCCCGTCCCCAAAAGGAGCCCGCCAACCTGCCTGAATGATTATAGGCCAGTAGCACTCGAATCATGAAGTGCTTCGAGATAGTGGTGCTGCCCCTCATTCAGGACAATATACCTGGCACCCTGGACCCCGTGCAGTACACCTACTGGCGTAACAGGTCCACCTCAGATGCCATCGCTGCAGCACTCCATTATTCTCTTTCCCACCTGGAAGATAGGATGCTCTTTGTCGACTACAGCTCCGCCTTCAACACGGTCATCCCCCACAAACTCACCGACAAACTGTCTTCACTCGGCCTACACCCCACCCCCCCACAACTGGCTACTGGACTTTTTAACTGGTAGGCTCCAGTCTGTCAGGATGGGTAACAGGACCTCAGCCAGCATCATCACAAACGGGTATCCCCCAGGGTTGTGTTCTCAGCCCCATCCTCTACAGCCTCTTCACCCATGACTGTGTTGCCTCCCACAAGGACAACATCATCCTAAAGTTTGCGGATGACAAAGCAGTGATAGGACGCATCACTGGTGATGACGAAGCATCCTACAGGAGGGAGGTGGCCAACCTGGTGTCATGGTGGGAGGACAACAATCTCACCCTCAACATGGACAAGACAAAGGAGATGATAGTGGACATGAGGAAAGTGAGGAGGAGACCCCATCGGCAACTGTTCATCCAGAAGCTTGAGGTGGAGAGGGTGTGCAGCTTTAAATACCTGGGCATTTACATCAGCGAGGACCTTAAGTGGACATAACGCCACAGAGCTGGTCAAGAGAGCTCAATAGCAACTGTACTTTCTGAGGAGGCTGAAGAAGTTCGGCATGTCTTCCAGGATCCTCAATTTCTACATCAAGAGCAACCTGACCAACGGCATCACTGCATGGTGCAGAAACACCACTGCAGAGAGTGGTAAAGACAGTGGAGAAGATCATCAGCATTCCACTCCCCTCTCTGCAGAGCGCCTACCACTGCAGAGTCCAAAAGAGAGCTGACGTCCTCCTCTGGGATCCCACCCACCCCCAACACAGACTGTTCACACTTCTGTACCTCTAACCTGAGGGTAGAAGTGTGAAATGCCAGACAACCAGACTGAAAAACTCCTTTCCCACTGCCATCAGACATCTCCCAAAACTAACAGTTTTGCATATAGGAACTCCCACACAGGCTGCTAAATTTGCACACTGCTCACCTGTACAGTAGATATAGTATCACCTGCCTGATGTCCATATCTCTGCTCTCTCTCAAGGCAAGAAGGAAAGAAAAAAAAAATAGTGTATAATTACAAATTATTGGTAAGTAGCAGCAGTCGCATTTTTCTTCCCTCCTCTCCTGCCTTCCTGATCTATTCCCAGCTTTTGCAATGTTGCGTTTTTGTCTGTTTAGTCGCTCTTCTTCTGCTGAATCTTAATCTAAACGGAAATTATGGATTTGGAAGCGGCTTAAATGTGCTATTGTCACTATTTTTCAACAAGAATTGGGCCAAGGGGGAGCCCAAGAATTGGAACCTACGAGGAGACTCATGGACATTGGAATTCATGAGTCTGTGGAAACATTATTGGTTATGATCTCAGGACTTCTATTTTTGGCTGTGGAGTTCCCTGATGCATCAGAAATTGAAGGAAGGTGAGAGAGCTGATCAAAGTGGACCCGGCAAGCTCCTTCAAATTTGACCAGTTGGGGAGGGCACGAGTAGTGGCAAACGGTGAACTGAATGACAGTGATTTAGTGGAGGAATAAATCTGGAGCCCTGTGCTCTCCATGGAAAAACAGTTTAAGCCTGCACATATAATGGAAGCACAGAATTACACAGGTGAGGACAAATTCTATTCTCTGAGTGCACTGTGCTGTTTTGATTTGACCTTGTTTGCCCCGTGTTTACATTTCTCCTGATTGAGATAAGCGGAAGGGCCGGCTCTATGTCTACCCAAACAATCGACAATCAGTTGTTGTATCAGCGGATTGGACCCTCAAGGACAATGCCCATGCGCCTTCTGCAAGCAAGAGAGAGAGCAAGAGAGAGACTCTGGACTCGTTTATAAGTGACATGATTATAACATCTATCCACTGCCAGGAGGTGCCCTCTGCTGCTCACTAACAACTGTTACATTTACACTACACAATGCATACAACATTACATGCATACAATACACTGCCTCTCAACTTTTGTGTGTGATCTGCTAAATGTGCATTGAGGTTTTTTTTTGCCTGCAGTCAAAATTTCGCTCACTTGCCGAGCGTCATTCTGATAAAACATGTTTTTTTCTCTCGCCTACTGTGTCATACCCACTCTTTCCTTTCTTCTTTATGACTGGCGCCTAGCGGCTGCCCCGGCCTTGGATGCGCTCTGCAGAGCGTGCCCAAATGCCAAGTCACGTTTCGTTACCTTGTATTCATACATGTGTAATTACAATAAAGTTGAATCTCATCTCTATTTGCACACTGTACATAGGTTCATGCCATCTCAGGTTCACATCTGATATCAATATACCACTATCATTTTAGTCATCCGGTGACTTAATTTTCATTCCTCTACTGCCCAACTGTGTTGGCGTCATCCATCAGTACTAGGATTGAGTTACTGTGTTAGTGTGTCATGACCTATTAGAATTGTTTCTGTACCTTTAACTTGGCATTCATTCGGAGAGCAAAGTAAGAATTTCGTTGCTCAGGAAATGTAGCATTTCTTAACTGTGGACATGATAAAGCCTTTGAATCTTGTAAGTGGCAAACTTTCATTTATCTGTGCTTTGTTTTATTTTCTCTCATTCATGCTGTTGTGATATGCAACTATTTCATGGAAGTAAATCCTCTAAATATGTGTTTTTAATGGGCTGGTTCAGGGGTGTCAACCATGGGGCTCATGGTTGAAAAATGACTCACTACGGGGTCCAAAATTTTCTGTGAATTTACAGCTTTATTTCTAGCAAAGTTTTGACTTATTACAATAGTTTACGTAAATCAGACATTTCTCTGCAAGATGAGACTTTCCTCAGTTTTCTTTTTTCTGATGAGAACAAGGGGCCCTTGATCTTTTTATGTGTGCAAGATGATTTAAGTATGCATTTACAAGTAATGTGAAAGTTATTTTCTAAGCAACTACTTTAATCATGCAGTAACTCAGTTACTAGTTACTTCTTTTCAAAAGTAACCAACTAGTTACTATTTTTGAATAACTTGCCCAACACTGCTATGTCTAAACCTATGGAGGGTGAGAATATGTATGGGCACATAATCATACCATGTAGGATAACTAAATAGACGGTTATGCTGTTTCATCCCACCTAGCAACAATGCTCAGCACTGGGTGTGTTTATATTTATATATCTATATATTTATTCCATCTAGCTACAATGCTCAGCACTGGGTGTGTTTATATTTATATATCTATATATTTATTCCATCTAGCTACAATGCTCCGCACTGTGTTTTTATATATCTACATATTATTCCATCTAGCTACATTGCTCCGCACTGTGTGTGTTTATATACTTGCATATTTATTCCACCTAGCTGCAATGCTCCGTACTGTGGGTGTTTATATATTTACATATTTATTCCATCTAGCTACAATGCTCTGCACTGTGTGTTCATATATTCATATATTTATTCCATCCAGCTACAATGCTCTGCACTGTGTGTGTGTGTCTGTGTGTGTGTGTGTGTGTGTGTATATATATATATATTTTATAGTAATATGTACATATGTATATTAGCTGCTCTTGCTTGCTTGTTTTTTTCTTGCCTTCTGATTGTTGCTCTGAGTGTTGCTATCCCTGTGCTGTTGCAATCCTGGAATTTCCCCGTTGTGGGACTAATAAAGGCTTATCTTATCTTATCTTAAACTACTGGCAACAAAAGTGAGTACCCCTAGTGATAATGTCCAAGTTGTGCCCAATTAGCCATTTTCCCTCCCCAGTGTCATGTGACTCATTAGTGTTACAAGGGCTCAGGTGTTAATGGGGAGCAGGTGTGTTAAATTTGGTGTCCTCTCTCACCCTCTCATACTAGTCACTGGAAGTTCAACATGGCACCTCATGGCAAAGAACTCTGAGGATCTGGGGTGGGGGGATATTGCTCTACATAAAAATGGCCTAGGCTATAAGAAGATTGCCAACACCCTGAAACTGAGCTGCAGCACAGTGGCCAAGACCATACAGTGGTTTAACAGGACAGGTTCCACTCAGAACAGGCCTCGCCATGGTTGACCAAAGTTGAGTGCACATGCTCAGCGTCATATCCAGAGGTTGTCTTTTGAAAATAGACGTACGAGTGCTGCCAGCATTGCTGCAGAGGTTGAAGGGGTGGGGGTCAGCCCGTCAGTGCTCAGACCATATGCCGCACACTGCATCAAATTGGTCTGCATGGCTGTCATCCCAGAAAGAAGCATCTTTTAAAGATTATGCACAAGAAAGCCCATAGTTTGCTGAAGACCAGCAGACTAAGGACATGGATTACTGGAACCATGTCCTGTGGTCTGATGAGATCAAGAAACTTATTTGGTTCAGATTGTGTTAAGCGTGTGTGGCGACAACCAGGTAAGAAGTACAAAGATAAGTGTCTTGCCTACAGTCAAGCATGGTGGGAGTGCCATGGTTTGGGGCTGCCGGCACTGGGGAGCTACAGTTCATTGAGGGAACCATGAATGCCAACATGTACTGTGACATACTGAAGCAGAGCATGACTGGAAACTGGGCCGCAGGGCAGTATTCCAACATAACTACCCCAAAAGCCTCCAAGATGACCACTGTCTTGCTAAAGAAACTGAGGGTAAAGGTGAAAATATAATGAAAATAATTGGAAAATAATGGTGGCCACACAAAATATTGACATTTTGGGTACAATTTGGACATTTTCACTTAGGGGTGTACTCACTTATGTTGCCAACGGTTTAGACATTAATGGCTGTGTGTTGAATTATTTTGAGGGGATAGAACATTTACACTGTTTACAAGCTGTACACTGACTACAGTGTATCAAAGTCATATCTTCAGTCCCATGAAAAGAAAATATTTGCAAAAATGTGAGGGGTGTACTCACTTGTGAGACACTGTATATAATTCAACTATGTTTAATATTTCTAAATATTTATGTACTAAAAAAATATTTCACTCTGCAGTGTTGATGGCAGTAAGGAAATAGCAAGACTTGGAAGATTCAATAATGATCACATCAAGCCAAACAGCAAAATCAGAATCGTAAGTAATGCAGTAAAGTCACCCTGTCTGTTTTGTTTTAATCATACCAAAGATGATACTGAACATATTATGAAATAGAATAACTGCAGCTGCATACAGACTTGGCCTTTTCTCTTCATACAGTATCTGTGGGTTACAGAAACAGACAAATCAGAATTAGTTTAGTCAATTAGAAAAATCAACACGGGAAGAAATTGTGTATGACTACGGAGACCATAACTGTCCATGGTGAAATGTAATTATACTGACACATTATGTTTCACAAAATTTATTCCAGGGATGTCAAATAAATGGTGAGGACTTCTCTCTGCCTTACCAATACTGTAAATATGCATAAGCATTCGTATTGTGCCACTAGAGGTAAAATTCTTGGACTGGTGCAAGATGGATGAAAGCATTTGCCAAGAATGTTTTCATTAATCAAGACCATGTTCAACAGCATTAGCCAGTTATTAATACTAGAATATTGGTAGAAGCTACAATTATTGGTCAGCAGCTAGATAAGTCAACAAAAATGTAATTCAAAATAGAATTCAAGCTTAAGTTATATTTATGAGTATATGAATTGCATATTGGGCATGTGCGGCTTTCTCACTGGTAATGAATAAACAGATCTACATTTTCTTCCATTAAACAACTGACAAATCTCATTCAAGAAAAATTAGCCTGAGAGTTGATAAAATCCAGACTTAAATGCATGTCCACAATAAAATGCAAACTGCAGTCCCATTGGAGAAAAAACAAAGTTGTCATATTTCTTGTCTATTACTTCACACGTGCAGACATGGATTCCTTGTAGAAACTGTATTACAATTTTTTTGTCATTTCTTACTTTATAAAGATTCTATGAATATATATACTGTATATATATAATGTAATGAATTCTTGTATAAACTGGTTTAAAAATATAGCAAAGAAACAATCCATCAGATGACAGGAAATGAGTACTGGTCTTTCAGTGTTGCACATTAACAGGGTAACAAGTTTTTTAATCAAAAATATTTGATAAAAAAAAAAACAATGTGGAATTCACTGAATACTGCATTATTTGCAAAGATGGAGAAATTAAAATGGACATTTCTGACCTATGTTGTGTATCAGAGGGCTAAGCATATTGTTAAAAGCCAAAAAGCAGAGTGGTCCTTATGTGGTGCAGCATAAAACAAGGGTGCTTTCACACCTACAGGCTTTAGTTCATGTCAATCGAACGCAAGTCCCTCCCCGTCAGTGCAGTTCGTTTTGTCTGGTGAGAACACGGTAATCGCACCAAGGTGCACACCCAAAGGAACCCTACCGAGACCTCCCGAAGGTGGTGGTCTCAATTCAAGTCAACTGGGCAACTCTGGTCCTGCAGATGAAAAAGGGACCGCACTAAAACAGGACCAGCAGCAAATTGTAAAACATTCTATGCCACTGTACATACCCAAGGGATCTTTGAAAATATCTGGCTGAGCAGGTCACGGTTCTGGAGGATTAATTAACAGCAACATGTTTTCCCTCTGTAGTCGCGCTTCATTTTCAAACTGTATGATTTGCCGAATGTGATATATGTACATATGCAATAACCAGGGTAATGAAACCCCCTGAAACCCGAGATTACGCTACAATTTTTATCCTTTTCTCCCCAGAAATGCATAACTACACAGTGTGGCTTATATTAATCATATATTCCATACCTACATATGTATAGACATATTAGAATGTTTAGTGATTACATATGTGGAATGACCTCACGCCTCAGAACAGGACAAGAGGTCTCAACCGCCAGCGAGGATCAAAGAGCAGATGGAGTCGCAGCGGTGGAGACCGGACCGATCTCCCTGACCACCCAGGGTCAGGTGGAGGAGACGGAGGACAATGGAGGGGGGGGATTATGTTAATGCGGGATGTCGGCTTTGATATGCAATGTCTTTTGTTGAGTGTGGGTATAAGTATGAAGGTCTGACTGTGCTCGACCTCTTATTCTGCTTCTGCACCGAGATGAGACATGTTAGAAATGAAGAAGCGATGTGACTTTATAAATCAAAGTTTAATATCAGCTTCATCTCCCTAACTCCCTACACTGGTGACCAGACGTGAGGATGGAACAGAGACGTTCTCCCGCGATTAACTCAGAGGCGACCCAGGCAAGCGCCGGGGCCCATGCAGACAGGGGAACGGATGGAAGACGTTCCCCCACGGCAGAAGCTACAGAGAGGGCTCAACCGAGCACCATCCCCAGCCCCGCCGTGAGAGCAGAAGAAAGGCGCTCTCACCCGGCGGACACATCAGGGATGGCCCACACAAGCGCCGTCACTGTCAAGCTGCCAGAATTCTGGCAAGAAGACCCGAGCTCGTGGTTCCAGCAAGCTGAGGCTCAGTTTGCACTGGCGGGCATAACGGCGGACGAGACGAAATTTTATCACAGTCGCCAAACTCGACGCTGCCACGTCAAGATGTGCGAGGAGCATAATCCAACAGCTGCCCGCCCATGACAAATACAGAGAGCTGAAGGCGACCATCGTCGAGAACTTCGTCCCCTCAGCCGAGGAGAGAGCAGAGAAGATCCTGGCGATCTACGGCCACAGAGGATGCAGACCCAAGGCCCTCATGGAGGACATGCTGCAGCTTAAGGAAGAGGACAACGACAACTTCCTCTTTCAACATATCTTCCTCAGCACTCTGCCGCCACACATGAGGGACGCTGGTCAACATGCGGTGCAGCACCCAGCAGGACTTCCGCGTGCTGGCCCGAGAAGCGCAGCGGCTCATCAACGCCTGCGGCGAACAGATGGCCACAGCAGCATCTGCAGATCTCAGCGTGGGAGCCCAGAGCAGCGGAGAACCACAGACAACTGAGCAGAGCCCGTCCACCATGGCGGCAACACAACCAAGGCGCAGCAGGCGGAAGGACCTCTGCTATTACCACCACCGCTTCGCCGAGAGGGCATACAAATGTGCGCTCCCCTGCAAATTCAAGTTCGGGAAACGCCAAAGCAGAGAACCGTTAACAGCTGCGGCTCTCGGCAAGAAAAATAAGCTGCTTTATGTGACTGACGGACACACCGGGAGACAGTTCCTGATCGACACCGGAGCTCAGCTGAGTTTTATCACCCCTTCCCACGCAGACCGGGCCACGGGTCCCCGGGGAAATGGAGCGATGGCAGCCAACGGCTCGATCGACACTTTCGGTGAAAGGAACCTGCCTCTTTGCATCCACGGCCGCAACTATAGATGGACATTTATTGTAGCGGCAGTGAGTTTTAACTTGTTGGGCGCTGATTTTTTTGTGTGCACATGGATTGTTAGTGCATTAACCAAGCTCCTATTTGCTAGATCTACTGTCATTTTATTCTATCTCCTGCTCAGCTCGAGTTTCTCCGCCACCCGTGCAGGCCAGCGTCACAACAGCAGGAGGTAAGTTTGACCAACTCCTCACCCAATTTCCAGCACTCAGTTCCAAAATTTTAACAGTAGCAAAACACGGGGTTGAACACTTCATCCCCACAACAGGCCCACCTGTGTTCGCCAAAGCTTGGCGCTTAAACGCGACCAAGCTCGCCATAGCACGGGACGAGTTTACCACCCTGGAAAAATTAGGCATTAGACGCTCGAAAAGCCCCTGGGCATCGCCACTCAACGTGGTCCTGAAAACCGACGGTTCTTGGAGACCTTGCGGTGATTACCGCATATTAAACAATGCGACAGCGCATGACCGCTACCCAATTCCTCACATCCAAGATTTTTCACTACATCTGGCGGGTGCGTGCATTTTTTCTAAAATAGACCTAGTCCGCGGCTATCACCAAGTCCCCGTTCGAGCAGAAGACATTCCTAAAATGGCTGTAATAACCCCTTTCGGTCTTTTTGAATTTTTGCGGATGCCGTTTGGCCTCAAAGGCGCTGGTCAAACCTTTCAGCGTATGATGGACGTGGTATTACGCGACCTCCCCTTCGTGTTCGTCTACCTCGACAATATGCTGGTAGCCAGCCCGTCAGGAAGAACACGAACAGCACCTCACTACAGTTTTTCAGAGACTAGAAGAGCACGGGTTAATCAACCCAGCCAAATGCAAATTTGGCGTGTCAAATTGATTTTTTGGGACACAGTTTCACCGAAGGGGGCAGTCCCATTGCCAGACAAAGTCCGCGAGGTAAAAAATTTTCTACGACCACAGACTGTCAAATCGCTGCAAGAATTTTTGGGAATGGTGAATTTTTACAACCGTTTCCTCCCCCGCGCAGCTCAACTCATGCAGCCCCTGTATGCCGCGCTCAGAAAACAAGCCTTCCAACGTGGTCGAATGGACCCCAGAGCACGAACACGCCTTCGCGGAAGTAAAAAGTGCTCTAGCGAATGCCACATTGTTGGTTCACCCCGATCCCTCGGCCCGCATAGCGTTAACCACAGACGCTTCAGACCTGGCCATAGGGGCAGTCATGGAACAACATGTTGGCGGAACCTGGCAACCTTTAGCATTTTTTAGCAAATCTTTAAACTAAACCGAGCGTAAACAGCACTTTTGACAGGGAGCTGCTAACACTTCATTTATCCATCCGCCACTTCCAGTTCTGGTTAGAAAGGTGCGGCGCTTCACGGCTTTTGTAGACCACAAACCACTCACTTTTGCGATGGCTAAAATTTCAGAACCATGGTCAGGCAGGCAACAAAGACAGCTAGCTGCAATTTCAGAGTTCACCACAGACATTCGACATGTGGCAGGCAAACTTAATGTGGTAGCAGACTGCCTCTCTCGCGCTGTGACATCGCCAGAGCACGAGGAGACAGATTATACTACCTCAGCCGCAGAACTCTTTGCCATGGCTGCGTAATCTATCCCTACGTGAATTGGGGCTGCGTACGCATCCGCATTGGCGGAGGAACAAAGCAGCGACGCGGACGTGCGCGCGCTCCTGTCTGGACCAACAGTGTTAAGACTGGAGGAAAGGGGTTTACGTGACGGTGTACCCCCCCTAATCTGCGACGTTTCAACCAGCCGACCTCGCCCGGTAGTCCCAGCTGCATGGCGCCGCCACATTTTCGACTGTTCACTCCCTCGCGCACCCAGGGGTGCGTGCCTCGGTTAAAATGGTCACGGAAGAGTTTGTTTGGCCAGGCCTGCGCAAAAATGTAAAGGAATGGGCAAAAACTTGCATGTCTTGTCAGCGCGCCAAAATACACAAACACACAAAAGCTCCTCTAGAGCCTTTGAGTCCCAGCCAGAAGGTCTGACCACATTCATGTCGACCTCGTGGGACCACTACCTTTGTCTCAGGGTTTCACATACCTGTTAATGATAGACCGTACTACGCGCTGGCCTGAGGCGGTCCCTTTGGCGTCAACCATAGCTGCAGAAGTCGCTCGCGTTTTTTTAACAAACTGGGTGGCACGTTTCGGCGTCCCGTCGGACATCACGTCCGATGGGGGCCTCAATTTGTCTCAGAGCTTTGGTCAGCCATGGCCAGCAGCTTAGGGGCGACAATTCACCGCACCACCGCTTATCACCCTCAGGCTAATGGGTTATGTGAGCGTTTTCACAGATCTTTAAAGGCCGCCCTCAGGGCCTCACTAACGGATACAGATTGGGTGAATAAACTTCCCTGGGTTTTATTGGGGTTGCGTTCTGCGCCTAAAGAGGATCTAGACGCCTCCCAAGCAGAATTAGTTTTTGCACAACCTCTCAGACTCCCAGGTGAGTTTTTACCAGATAATCCAGAGCCTGGGCATCTTCCAGCCCTGAGGCCTTTAGGCAGCACCGGACACTCTCCCCGGACCGGCACATCACTCTTTCACGGGTTTTTGTCCCCCAAGCTTTAAAAAAACGTTGAGTTCGTTTTTGTTAGACAAAGCTTTAAAATCAACCCTCCGTCCACCATACGACGGACCATTCAGAGTGCTGGAACCTGGTGATAAGCATTTTGTGCTTGATTTAGGGGACAGAAAAGAAACAGTCAGCATTGACAGACTTAAACCTGCCTTCTTGTTGAGAGACGAACCTGCACGGGTGGCGAGAGCACCTCGGCGGGGTAGACCCCCCAAGAAAAAAAAACTCAGCCCCCCTGCAGGGAACAAATAACCACTCTCCTCCCCAAGCTGCAGATTCCTTACAGGAGGGTCCCACCAGGACGCCAAAGCGGACCTACAGCAGATTCGGGAGAAGATTAAAACCCAGACAGCACAGGGACTGATGCAAATTGACAAGAGTTGTTAACTATGTTATCAGATTGTGCCGTGACAGTTTTAAGGCTGATTTGTGATATTACTATACTGTTGTGGTTACCACTGAATTCTCTACAGGAGCATGACTGCTGGAAAGATTTTTCCTCGTTTTCCCTGTCAAGAGGTTTAACAGTATAATATGTCAGAGATTATCTTAAACCGTTAAATTAATTTGATTGTCCTTTTCTTAGTTGTTTGGGGGGGGGCTGTGGCTTATATTAATCATATATTCCATACCTACATATGTATAGACATATTAGAATGTTTAGTTATTACATATGTGGAATGACCTCATGCCTCAGAACAGGACAAGAGGTCTCAACCGCCAGCGAGGATCAAAGAGCAGACGGAGTCGCAGCGGTGGAGACTGGACCGATCTCCCTGACCACCCAGGGTCAAGTGGAGGAGACTGAGGACAATGGAGGGGGGATTATGTTAATGCGGGATGTCGGCTTTGATATGCAATGTCTTGTTGAGTGTGGGTATAAGTATGAAGGTCTGCCTGTGCTCGACCTCTTATTCTGCTTCTGCACCGAGATGAGACATGTTAGTGAGGTGAAGCTGATATTAAACTGATTTATAAAGTCACATCGCTTCTTCATCTCTAACTCCCTACACAGTTGTCACGTGAATTGCCTATAAAAATATTTGTCATAAGGTACAGGAATTATTTATTTTATTTAATAGTGGGTGTGAAAGGGGGCGGAGTTAAACCATCACTTCTACACCCGCTCAATTAAATAAAAGCACTCGTAAAAGGGGCACCAGTCCTAACGGACAATTAACTTTAATTTTAATCAATTTTGTACCTTCAATTACTTAATGAATCAGTCTCAAAGTTTCAGTGAGTTCTTGTCCTGCCGTGATTAGGAAACATGTATATGCAAAAGGAAAAACACTTCAACTTCTCTCATTCATCCCTTTTTATTAAACTCATTCAGGTTACATGGCATGGCGTTCAAATGATGAACAGATTTAAATGATAACAGCGTAATATCACATCAACTGATATTGGATTCCTGAACATAACATCCAGCGTTACACCTCTGTAGAACCAAGGAGGAACCAGACTTATGTTTCAACGGTAGATGAGGCTGAAATGTTTTAACAAAACGCAATTTTATGGGGAAAATTCATAAGCTAATTATCTAAAAATGACTTCTGAATTAATCTACAAAAAATTAAGGGCAGTTACTTAAAAATGACCAAGTTTTCCTTCAGTTTACAGCTTTATCCTGTGGCTGAGAGACTAATTGCAACTGAATATGGCCCGTATTTCAGGGCTCAATTTAATTGTTAGGACATCACGTTTTAACCCAGCAGATAAGAAAAGTAGGAGCTTCACTCTCACAACAGCTGTAGGTCCACGTTTCCGCGGGTCGGTACCGCTGGGTTTTGAAGTTAGGACGTCGGAGGAAGCGGCTGCTGTCCTCACAGCCGTGGAGGTGATAACTCAGCTGGGGGCCCTTCAAGGAGACCATGGCAGCCGTGGATGGTTTGTCTCAGGGCGACGTGAGAAGTCCTCGGAAGAGTCCAAATTTGAGGTCTCTTGTAGTGGGATAGACCAAAAAAACTGAAGGAAAATCTTACTCAGTCTCTGTTCACTTTAAACTAGGCAAATTAAAGGTCCACTCTAATGGCGTGAAAAGTCATGAAAAAAAAATGAGAAAAACATTTACTAGGATAAGAATGGCTTCTGAGGTGAAGGAAAAGTTTGAGAATTTGATTCTCTAAAAGGGACGAGCTCTAAAGAAAAATAATGGTTTCTCCTCAGTAACCAGAAAGACTTGACAAACTTCACAAAGAACAGAATAAAACTTTACAGGGCCTTGAAACGGTGGAATAAAATCTTCTGAGATCTAGATTACTATTCTGCTTCTTTAATCTTAATTTAGTTCCTAATCTTTCTCAAAATCTTTCCTTCTGTGTTTCTAATTCTTAATTCCATCACCGTTCTCCATCTTGCTACTTGTTACTTTACTTCTTGCTAATCTTCCTGCCTGTTCTTTGTCTGATCTTATTTCTTACTCTGCTGATCTCAAACTCAAATCTAACTTCTCTTTTAAAGTTACCTCGCCGGGTCGTAAAACTGATGATGTCTATCACAAGACTGACCAATCGACTTTTTCAGAAGCAGTTTGAAATGGCTGCTATCCAATGTGAGGACATTTCTTTGAGAGCAGCCAATCAAACGAAGACACCATCCCATGAAATTGCAGAGGGAAAATCACTCAGATTTTATATTGAGCACTTAATTTCATAAGAACTAACTAGATTAAATTACTTGGTTAATATTTGGTGATCATGCAGTCATACCATTATTCCAATATTACATTGGTTTGAATAACACTCATGAATATAACATTTCTTATACATAATTATAATACATGCATTCACATTTAGATCAAAATGCAGCAAACCATGGTTTGTGATAAAAGAGGGATGATTTTCAGTGTCCTTAGGATCCAGAGGATAAGCTGGAAGAAACTTAATGTTTAGAACAAATTAAAAGTCATCTTACATACTGAAAACACATTTCGTAGGTATCCACTAGGAGGTACTGTTGAGCTGTAGATGATTTCCTTTAGGTCCATGGTATCTGGGCGAAAGTCTGGACAGCATCGGGCTATAAACCCGTCAGATTAAGCGGTTTATGACTCTTTAAAAAGCATTGTTTCCTGTAAGGGTACGTTATCCAAATGCAGTGTTCATGTTGAGAGGTCTGGTCCCTGAGTTTTATGTTCCTTTGAGCCTTTAAAAGCAAATTCTGATCCTTACAATCTCGGCAAGAGGCAACTGTTTACATTGGGGTCCTGGGAAAGCAAGCATCTTTGCTCAGGCCTGGAAGAGGCCTGCATGAGTCGACATAAAAGCCAGTGATATTCCTGAAAAGGCAGAAAAGTGGTATTCCTGTGTAATGAATAAAGTGAAATTCCTATAAAATGAAGAGAAGTGATCTTCTGTCTTGGTTTGAGGAGACGATGATGCTACAGATCCCCCTTTTGTAGCAATGGTGAGCATTGGTACACACCCATGGCAGCTTCGTCTCCTTGACAACACTTGACCTAAATACTGGGTTAAAAGGTTTTTGTGATGTCCATACACACTAGCATGCAAACAGTATCTATTACTAAGTACAGATCTTTGACTTTGGTTTACTGGAAGGACTTTCATGAATTTCCAAAAATAATTTGAATATGGACAAATGTAGATTATAGAATTTGCTTGGAGTAGTAAGCTAAGGCATATGTCTTGAAATGACTCAAAAATTCTGGTTACAAAAATAAGTGCGTAGTCTTACATACCTGAGGTAGGAATTTTGGTTTACGATGAAATAGCTATCATAGTTTAAAAAAAATAGTTTGAATGGGTACAAACATCAAAATGGAGTGCAAGAGCTATGTATAAAAATATAGGTTTGTATATAAGCATGCATATAACTTCAAAAATTCTAAGAATAAAGTAAAATAAAAGTCAAAACAAAGAATGCAAAACAAAAAAAAAATGTATTGCTTATTTGAGGTAGATGTTTAGGTTAAGCAATATTGAGTTAATTCAAGGAGGTTCAAACTGAATTGGTTTAGCTGGACTAAACCATGGTTCCACAGAGGTCTTACTCAGAGGGTGTTTGAGACCTTTGTTCTGGAAGACTGCCACTCAAAGAACAATGATGACTTTCCATGTTTGCTCAATGAGGAATAACTTTGTGACATCTGAAACAGGGGCAAGAAGCGGTGAAGGCAGGCTCATTGTCAAAGTGTTAGCTGAAAATCTAATATTTCTCACTACCTTTCGAAGAAACACAGGCATTAGATGTGGGTGAGCATGGTCACCCTCTAACATGAAGAGTGACAAATCCAAGACCTTGTTGAGTTTGAACGAGGCTTTGGAGCAAACATTCAAAACCAACACAGTATCTTGCAAAGTTTTGGTAACAGTTGGTGGTTCAACTGGCATTTCAGTGTAGCGGTGTTGACTGATTTAACAGTAGATGTGCTAAGGCTAGCAAGGGGCCCTAATGATGAGGCCGTGGTTGAGAATCCACCTAAGGATTGTTGACTTCTTGTCTGGACTCTGTCCAGTTCTAACTGGGCAAAAGTAGGTGAGAGTGCTAAACTGAAAAACAGGAGGGCCATCGTCCTGGCCAACGAATAGAAGTGAGTCATTTTAATCTTGAGCTTCTTGTCAGTTTTCCTTTTGAGGTACCTGAGTGGTAGGTGAAAGTTATTCTTAGAGGTGGAACAACTTTGTTAGAGACTGAACTCTAGGCTATTAGTGTTTATCACCTTTAGAGGGTTTTGTGATTATTGACTTAAGCTAGTGATATTGGAGGTTTTGTGTGTACCATTTTTGAAATAGTAACTTGATAATACTGAATGAAATTTTGCAGGGTCTTTTAAAGTTAGATTTTAAGGAAGTCAGTTCGTTTGGGTTAACTTTCCTGTTCGAAGGTTTAATGCAGTTACCTGATTGAGGAAGAGAAATGCGACCGAGCGTGCCTGAGGCTGATAGTCAGCTAACAGTTATCTATCGGGCGCAAACAAGATTTAGGTTTGTTTACCGACTTAATGGAACAGTGTTGTCCCCAACGAGTCCCATGGAGTTTTTGTAAGCTTTGATTTGATTACGATGGACCCATTTGGAGATGGGGTCCTGGCGACCTTTGCTTATTTTGATTTGGTAAACAACCGGAGAGAGTTTCTATGATCGTGTGTGGACCTGTCCACCTGGGGAGGAACTTCCGAGCGAGTTTTCCTGCTTGTGCATTGGTCTGTCCTGTCTGAGGAATGAAAGCATAATAGAAAACCTTGTCTCCCACTTGGAGTTCATCATGTGAGGCTTTCTGATCGTAGTAGGCTTTGTGTCCTTCAGCTGATCGGTCCAAATGTTTTTGGGCAAAGGCAAAAGTCTGTCGTAGATGTTTGGTCAGGTCAGTCATGTACTGGTGAGTAGTGTAAGCTGTAGCAACACTGGCTTCTCCAGATTGGTAGAGTAAATGCAGGGGCAAAGTCATTTGCCGGCCTGTCATTTCAAAAGGTGACACCCCCGTAGTTTCATGGGGTGTGGCTCGGATGGCCATTAAGACCAGCGGGAGTTTTACATCCCAGTGTTTTTGGTGTGGTGAAACATACTTCTTCAGTATGTTGATCACAGTTTGGTGGGTTCTTTCAACCTGTCCGGAGGATTGTGGGTGGTGGCTAATATGGAAGTTAGCTTTAACTCCCAAGGTTTCCCACAGTTGTCGCATGACTTTGGCGGTGAAATGAGTGCCGCGGTCAGAGTTGATTCGGCTTGGCAGACCAAACCTAGAGAATACGTAGTTCATCAACAAGTAGGCCGGGGTTTCTGCCGTGTCATTAGGAGCAGGCAGGCACTCGACCCATTTGGTGAAAGCACATGTGACTGAGGAAGTATTCGTTTCCTCTGGCTGACCGTGGAAGGGGGCCTACCCAGTCAATTTGGAGGTCAGACCATGGGAATGAAATGCCTCTTTTCTGTAGGGGTGCTCGATGCATCGGGTTGGTTTGTTGAAACTGGCAACATACGAGACATCCCTTGATGTAGTCCGCTACATCCTTTCGCATGTATGGCCAATATGCCACTTGTTTGAGTGCGTTGTACGTCGCTTTGACGCCTTTGTGTCCATGCCCATGATCTCCCAACTGCAGAACAATCATCACCCCCTTCTGGTTACGAGGGACCACAAGCGCAGGCATAGGGAGTTCATCGGAAACATGAACTAGAATGCCATTTCGCAGCTGCAAGGATGATCGTGCGGCAAAAAGTGGCTTCAAGTCTGGAGTGTCAGCGAGATCCGAGTCGGATGGTGCATTAAGTGCAGGATCTGAGATGTATTGTATCATTTTATGGACCGCAGGGTCAAGGGTTTGAAGAGAGATAAGGTCAGCGTCAGTGAAAACGGGGTCAACCGCAAGGGGACCTGTGGTTTGTGTCGTGTCTTGGGCCCTGTTAGTCTGGGCCCTAGTGACTGCAGACTGTAGGGGTGGGTGGGTGGGACTGTGAAGTCGGCACCTGAGCAGAATCAAAGGACCAGGGTGTGCCTTGTATGGCTCCTTGTTTTGCAAGTGAGTCCACAAGGTCATTCCATTCTTTGTCCTGACCTGGTGTGCGCGAGTGACCTCTGACCTTTTTCCAATACACTTTGAGGTTGTTGGAGGTGACCAGGTGATCACATGCCTTGAAAAGGTCTTCATGTTTAACTGGTTTGCGGTTGGAGGTTACAAAACCTTTGGCCTTCCAGAGTGTTAAATGACAAGTGAAACTGAGGTGTGCATAGTTGGAGTCAGTGCAGATGACCAATGTGCGAATGCCATGGTCTACGGCAAGTTGCAGTGTAATGAGCACACCTGCGATTTCGGCATACTGGGATGATTGGAAACCCAGTTGATAGTTGTGGGGTTCACAAGGCTGATTGTTCAACCATGCCACACCCACACCAGCACGAATGTGAGTTTCATGGTGAAAAGAACAACCATCGACATAGGCGGTGACCATATCTTGACAGATGTTCTGGTCAAAGTAGTGATGGTTTGGGTCTTCAGTGACTGTAGGTGGCTCTGCATGAATGGATGGTCCTGGAGTGTCCTCAGAGCACCGTTGGCAGGCAGCCAAGTCTGTGCCGAGAGGACTTCAACTTTTGTGCGTAGCGGACCTCCATGTCAAAGCTTTGTAGAGCCATCAACCAGGAGGCTATTCTGGCATTCGTTACGCCTTCTCTGATGCGTTGACTGTTGAGGAAGACCACTGGTTGGTGGTGAGTCTCAACTGTGATTCTCTGGCCTCCTACATAGTTGGAGAAATGTTTGACTGCCCATACAGTGGCCAGAAGGGCTTTTTCACAGTCTGAGTATTTCAGTTCCGGACCAGAGAGGGTTTTGCTGGCATAGGCCACGACTCTGTTGTGGTCGTAGATTTGGTGTAATCCAGCGCTTAAGCAGTTGGCAGAGAACCCCACTTGTAAGAAGAATGGCTGGTCGCAGTTGGGATAGGCCAAACATGGTGCTGTGCATAGCTTTTGCTTTAATGCTAGCATAGCCTGTTCTTGAGCCTCAGACCAAATGAAAGGGGTGTCCTTTCGTAGGAGGTCTGTAAGGGGTTTTGCCAAGTCTGCATAATCCTCAATGAACTGAGGTGAGTAATTGCATACCCCTAGGAAGCTCCGGAGTTCGGAGATGTTGGTAGGGGCTTTGATGTTTAGCACACCTTGAATTCGTGCCGTTTGTGGTAGGACCCCTTTTGATCCTACCAAGAGACCAACATAGTTGACTCTGGTTTTGCACCATTGGCATTTGGAGAGTGAAATTTTGGCTCCAGCTCACGTGAGCTGGCCAAGGACATGGTCAATTTCAGTGAGGTGGGTGTCCAGAGTTGGACTCCGAATGAGAATGTCGTCAACATAGATGAGGTTACCTCTGTCTCGGGTGTCTGGACATGCTTTGTTCAAGAAAATGTTGAACTCTGCAGGAGAGTTAACATAACCGAAAGGGCATCGGGTGAATGTGTATTGGCGATTCGCGAACGTGAAGGCCAGTTTGTGTTGGTCTTCAGCTTGGACAGGAATAGTCCAAAAACCAGAAGCAATGCCCAGTGTTGAGAATTTTTGGGCATCTTTTACTCTAGGGAGTTCTTGCTCCAGTTGAGTCATAGGCCACCTAGAGAGGAATTTGAGTGTTCAGTTTCCTGTAATCAATGGTGAGTCTCCACTTACCATTGGGCTTTAGGACAGGCCATAAGGGAGCCGAGTAGGTACTGTTGCATGGCCTGATTATGCCCCGGTCCAGTAAATCGATTATTTCTTGTACTGGGCCGTACGAGGCCAAGGGAATCTTGTACTGCCTGACGTAGGTTGGAGGAGCGTCAGTACGTATTCCTACACCACCTGAGTGGATTGTGGTCAGTCCACAGTCCAAGGAGTCTTTGGAGAAGGATTGTTCGTATTTAAGAAGAACTTGATGAAGTTTTTCCACGTTCGTCAGAGGTTAGGGCATCAGCATCAGCTACCACCTGTGCAATCTCTTCAGCGATAGTGAGGACTGGTTTAGGTGGAGCATCGCTGGGATTGTCATTGGTTTGCTGATCGGACTCTGATGGAAGGAGTTCAATGGCTTGGACAAGCATTTGGTCATTGTTAGTCAAGTCGGTTCGTCCCACTGACTCTTTGTTCCTGTGCTAGGGGGCCTCCCTGATTCTCTTTGGGCCGACTCTCTTGAACCTACAGTCATTTACACTAAGCCTTCTAAGGCCATTGCTCTTGTGTCAATGCCAACCCCTGGCAGTCAGTTCAAAATTGTGGAAATCTGTGGTGATGAGCCAGCCAAGAGGCGTGGCCTTGGGCAGGACGATGGTCTCTGCCGTGGGATTGTTTACCGGTAATGTGGTGGTTCTGTATTCTAGGCTTAGAAGGGGCATGGCCTCCAGAGTTTGCATTCAAACAGGACAGAAACTTAAGCCTAGATTGTCAAGCAAAGGAGCCGGTTGGAAAAATGTTTGTGGATGCACCAGTTGGACCGGGTAGCACGTGACATTAGCAGGTATGAGACCATGTTGAGTGTTCAGTACCTGGCAGGCCTCAGGGATGGTCTGGCCTGACTTTAGAGTGTCAAGATCTGGTTTAGAGTGAGCGTCTCGGACTGAGGTGAGAGACCATAAGACATTGTTTATGGTATCAACCTGGGTTCCAAGTCTCACAAGAAGATCACTGCCAATATAGACTGCATGTGGCAGGTCGGGAACGACCAAGAAGGGATGCGTTAGCAGTCTGTGGTTCCACTGAAGGTGGAGGGCGCAGATACTTCTGGCGACCAATGTTTTGTTTGATTTGGTCCCAGCAGGGAAATGAAAAGACTTGTTAGTGACCATAAGGTCAGGGTATTTCTCGTGTAGAGAGTCAAAAAGTGTCTGGCTGATTGCAGATTTATCAGCCCAGAGAGCCAGTACCATGTCTTCTACGTGGGAGCTTTGGATAGCTAGTCCTTTGACCACTTGAGGGCAGTACTCTTTATCGGCTGCCCCTGGTTTTAGGGTGCAAAGAAATGAACTGTGTTCATTTAAGGTTGGGTTGTCAGATGTGGTGACCTGAAAAGGGGTGCCTGTTTCAGCCTGGTCCCCAAGGTCACTTTCTGTCAAACTTTGTTGGGTCAGCAGTGCGAGTGGGTTGACTCCTGGAACATCCAAGGTGTCAAGAGTGTAGCACTGTGATCCAGTTGCTTCAGGTAGTGGTTGGAAGAGGTTGTCGAACTTGAGCCCATAGCTTGAGATTCTTGAAGTCTATCAGAGGCTCAAAGTGATTAAGTAGATCCTTGCCTATCAGCAATGGAATTGAGTTGAGATTGGACACAGACCGGGTGGATCAAGGTCATGGGCCCAATGGAGATTTGTATCAATGACATGTGTGACAGTCGTGTTCGAGGGTGCATAAGGTTGAATAGCTAAGGAGCAAGGTCTTAGTTTCAAGTCTTTGTGCGCAAGGTTAGCAGTGACACGTAGGTGTTCAAAAAGGTCACGAGACATGAGTGTGATGTCCGCGGCGGTATCTAGTAGGGCTTCATGCGTCATCACATCTTCCAGGGTCAATGACAGGAAAAATTTTTGTGCAACCCCCCCTCTCGGTCAAATCACAAATTCTTGGACCGGTGGTTCAACGCAGATTAAAGAGTCGCCGGTTTCGGGCGAGTGGAGTTTCCCAGGTAGCTGGGCTACCAAAATGGCACTGGGTGGCGTTGCATTTTGGAGCTCCTCCTGAGTTTCGGGTGGAGGATGTTCGGTTGCGTCTTCGGTATCCTTCCCCTTTGTAGTAGGAAATTCCTCAGGGTTGACTTGTGGCAAACCTAAAGGATCGTTTGGGGTGGTCACAATATTTATGGCTAGGACATCTGGTTTGTTGTCCTCTTTCGCCTCCTTTTTCCTCTTCAGTTCGTCAAGCATGCGCTGGAGAGTTTCCAGGTCTTCTCGGCTAGAAATGGGCTTTCCTTTCTCCCAGGGTTTGGAGTTAAACTTTCCAGGGGGAGGTCTTGCTTCCCTGTCAAAGTTTTTCCGGTGGTACGAAGGAGGTGACCACCTCCCGCGGTTATGTGAGTTTCGAAATCGATATCTGTCATCCCGGGTATCTGTACCGTATTCCTGTGACTTACCTGGTGGAGTCAGTCTCCGACGGTAGTCAGGTTTTGGTGATGTTGTCTTGGAACTTTGTGTCAAAAATGTTCCGGGTCATGACTCGACTTATCTTGACTAGATGACCGTCGTCGTTTTATTTGTGACTGAGATGCTGGAACAGGGGCTGGCCTTGGGGCGCCCTCTAGGTCCAGGGTGTCTGATGCGGTGTTGACAGCTAACACCGTGGTAGACTCGGTGTGCTTCTGATTGCTTTGTTGCCATTTCTGGAATGCATAATGTGCAAACTCTTAGTTGGTTTATCGAGTTTGTCTTTGGGTTAGCCATGACTCCAAGGTGGTGTCCAATCGTGGGATGGAGATTCTGAATGAACAGAGCCTTGAAATTGTGGTCTTCTTCCATCTCAGGCATGTTTTGAGATCCAAAATATGCGCGCAGGAGTCGCTGGTAGTATGCCTGTGGGGGCTCTAAGCGACCCCGTTTCACAGCTAGGGCTGTCGCTAGCCCTGACTGTAAGCAGTCGTCGGAAAACTTTCGATTGCTTCATAGAGTTTCCGGTGGTCCATCTTGATGTCAAATGGTTGCGGATCTATAAATTTTGATACCGACCTGTTGGATGTCAACTTGATCAAATAAATGTGGTCGTCAACAGTAGCATCAGGGTATTTACGCAAGTAGTCGATGTCTTGCAAAGCCCTGGTATCAGGTGACCCACTGGTTGAGGGGTCAAATTTTGTGACATGGCGGGCGATCTTATTGAGATCTCCATTGGATGGAATTTGCAAACGTCTTTCACGTTGCCGTTCGGGTCTGAACGGGTCAGGTGAGTGTGAGCCGGGGGAGTCCCCATCCCATGAGGGGATGCCCCCCTTTGTTGAGGGAACCGGCCTGTTCATGGATTCTGATCTCAGATCCCTTTGTTTGCGGTGGTCTTCTAGCTCTTCTTGGACGTCCTGAAGACCTTGTTGTGCTTCTCGTAGGAGCAGTTTGCATTTCCCATAATCGGAGCTTGTTTCGTCCAATTGACCTTCAACTTCCTTGAGTTGATTCTCTTTGTGAAGCAGGATGGTTTTCAGTTCCTCATTTTCTTGCTGAAGTGAGGTATTGTCGTTTTCTAGTCGTTGCTTTTCTTCCTCTGTTCCAGATTTAGCAACGTCTGATCAAGCGTAGCTTGGGTGTCTTCTTTCTCTATGCGAGCTTGTTCCTGCTTTTTTACAAGGGATTTGTTCTCTTCCTGAAGAGAAAGGATGGTTGTCATTTCACCAGTTCCTTTTCAGCGTAGAGTACTTTGGTTTCAGCTCGTTTTAACCTTGCAATCAATGCTAGTGCAAGCTTTCCTAACACCGGGGATTTCCTTTGCTTTCGGTGGGTTAGCTTCGCATTCATCCAAAAGTTTTTCCGTGATTTGCTTCAAATCTTTGGGTGGAGTATCCCGAACTTGTTTGGAGAAACCGGGTATAAGGTCGGAAGCCAACTCTTCCAATATTACTTGAAGGTCATTTAATTCATCAAGTGGTCTCGACATGTTTGACCATTTGTGTAACGCTTAGCTTGAAATCAATTCGTTGATTATAGCTAAAGTTGTGAGTCAAGAGTTAACCTTGAGTGTCGTTTTACAGTGAGGGTAATTACAAGCTTCTTTTTGGAGTTTGTTTCAACTTCCAGGCTTGTAAGAAGGAAAGCAAATATTTTGGAATTCTTTAGAAATGTGGAATACGTGTTAGTATTTGTTGACACTATTTTGATTTGTATTTCACAAGACAAAAGCAAAAAAAAAAAAAATTGTGTTGATTGACTTCTTTCAGTTCAGTTATCAAAGTGTAGTTTTGGAATAGTCCTCAACTAGGTTGTGAATTTTTTGTTGAATCTCACTTGAAGGTAATGCTTTTTTTCTTTTGTAAATAAAATCAACAAAAATAGAAAAGGTTAAATGCTTTAAGGCTTTAGGGTTACAGTATAAGTCTTCACTTTGTTTTAAAGTTAGAACTGGCTTTGTTCTATTTGTTAAAACTTTTCATTTAAAGCCTTTCAACGTTTTAATATTTACAAGTTAGGAAACAAAGGAATTAATTGTCTGTGTATTGTCACTAAGGCTTCCTTAGGATTAAAGTTAATGATTATTTAAAAAGAGGAGAAAAAAAATATAAAGTGTTTTACAGACTAGTCAAAGTTTTCACTTTTGACTTATTTCAAATCCTGGTGAGAAATAGTGGGTTGGTTAAATGTTTTCCTTCTCCTGGGGAGGAAACATGAATCAAAAGCAACACTGACTAAAGCTAAAGCTTTCAAGTGTTAATTGCTGAATGTGGTTTCCTAATTTTGGAGAATTTTGGTTAAAATATTTAGTAAATCACTAAATCCTTTACCAACATGCACAGGATTAACAACTTTAGTCTAAATTAACACTCATTTATTTGAATCCCTAAGTTGAATGGCTTCCTGTGAAAGAAATCGCACAAAGTGATCTTTAAAAAACAAAACATATAGCTTCAAAAGTTTGCAGACTTTTAGCGCAAGGTGTGAATATATGCTTTTAACTAAAAAGATTAAGATATGTGGTTAACATATGTGAGTAAATACAAAGTCTATGCTTCTATGTTCTTTCGGTGTGTATGTATGCAGTCAAAAGCTCTTCCACCAATGAGAACAAACTTCAAACCCACAAGTTTCCTTCTCCTTTTGGTTCTTGGGATAAAACTTTGATTTGGGTTTAAATTTAGGTTGTTCCGGATAATTCAGATTGATTTAAAGTCAATTTGGAAGCTCTGATTATAAATAAGCTTAATGGATTTGCTCCGCTTTAATCCGAGTGTGCATTCATGCAAGAAATGCAACTCCTATAGTTGACCACACGATGGAGGCAGTTATCGCTGCCCTCCCAGGAGGAGGAGACACTGGTGACATCGCTCTGGGCAGGTCTACCAGTCTCACTCAAAATGGCGACTAGGGTGACTCCCTCTTAGCGCCTTCAAAATGGCATCTGCACGCTTACTCTGCTCATGCGCAGTTTTTTGTGCACGCCTTTCGGTCACGCGCGCAACTGCGTGTTCACGTGACATGTGATGCGGGCGCCGAGTCTTATCGGCACGCCACGCCTTGCTTTTCAAAATGAGAGTTTAATCTCCACTTTCACAAATAATGAAACATAGCACTAAACTATACCCGGAATTAAAGGGTATAGGTATGTAAAGGGTACTTCCCCAGCAGTTTATTCAGTGACCAGATCAAACCGCGTCCAGCTTAATCTGACGTCACCACACTTGGGTACAGTAATTACAGAACTGGCCAGTTTAATTACTCCTTTCGGGATAATCGCCGGAAGGTTAAACTGGCGAGAGACAGGACGGTTTTCTTTGCGTTTGTCACTCTAGGCCTTTATTTTCTTAATCCAGCATATAATAATATTGCTTAAACTTCTTTGCATGCATCAAAAACTGTTGACCTTAGTGGGTGAATCACTCACCCCCCTTTGCAGCCATCAGCCACCAGACTCCTCAGCGGGAGGTTAGGTAAACAAGCACAGCAGACAGACAGGAGGAGACAGACTCTCTGAATAGTGGATCAATATTTGCAGGGAAAAAAAAATTATTTCAATGATTTTTCTTTCTGCATATATGTTTCCCAATTACAGAGGCGTCACACGGGAGCGCCAATAAACTGTCGCGTGAATTGCCTATAAAAATATTTGTCATAAGGTACAGGAATTATTTATTTTATTTAATAGTGGGTGTGAAAGGGGGGCGGAGTTAAACCATCACTTCTACACCCGCTAAATTAAATAAAAGCACTCGTAAAAGGGGCACCAGTCCTAACGGACAGTTAACTTTAATTTTAATTAATTTTGTACCTTCAATTACTTAATGAATCAGTCAAAGTTTGCTGCACGGTGGCGCAGTGGTTTAGCACTGTGGCAGCACAGTTTTACCCTCGGCCGGGGGATCGCGGGGATCGTGGGTTCGATTCCAGCCCCCGACCAACAGTGAGCTGTGTGGAGTTTGCATGTTCTCCCCGTGTTGCGCGGGTTTACTCCGGGATTTCTCCGGTTTCCTCCCGCATACCAAAAACATGTAGGTTTAGGGCGCTCGCGCACGCAGCGACCAGCAGCCGGTGGCTTGTCACCAGACTGCAAACCGAATCTACCTACGGGTACAAATAAGTAACAAAAAAAAAAAAAAAAAAAAAAAAAAAAAGTTTCAGTGAGTTCTTGTCCTGCCGTGATTAGGAAACATGTATATGCAAAAGGAAAAACGCTTCAACTTCTCATTCATCCCTTATTAAACTCATTCAGGTTACATGGCATGGCGTTCAAATGATGAATAAACAGATTTAAATGATAACAGCGTAATATCACATCAACTGATATTGGATTCCTGAACATAACATCCAGCGTTACACCTCTGTAGAACCAAGGAGGAACCAGACTTATGTTTCAATGGTAGATGAGGCTGAAATGTTTTAACAAAACAACGCAATTTTATGGGGAAAATTCATAAGCTAATTATCTAAAAATGACTTCTGAATTAATCTACAAAAATTTAAGGGCAGTTACTTGAAAATGACTAAGTTTTCCTTCAGTTTACAGCTTTATCCTGTGGCTGAGACTAATTGAGCCCTGAAATACGGGCCATATTCAATTGTAATTTAATTGTTAGGACATCACGTTTTAACCCAGCAGATAAGAAAAGTAGGAGCTTCACTCACAACAGCTGTAGGTCCACGATTCCGTGGGTCGGTACCGCTGGGTTTTGAAGTTAGGACGTCGGAGGAAGCGGTTGCTGTCCTCACAGCCATGGAGGTGATAACTCAGCTGGGGGCCCTTCAAGGAGACCGTGGCAGCCGTGGATGGTTTGTCTCAGGGCGGCGTGAAAAGTCCTCGGAAAAGAGTCCAAATTTGAGGTCTCTTGTAGTGGGATAGACCAAAAAAACTGAAGGAAAAACTTACTCAGTCTCTGTTCACTTTAAACTAGGCAAATTAAAGGTCCACTCTAATGGAGTGAAGTCATGAAAAAAAAAGAAACATTTACTAGGATAAGAATGGCTTCTGAGGTGAAGGAAAAGTGAGAATTTGATTCTCTAAAAGGGACGAGCTCTAAAGAAAAATAATTGTTTCTCCTCGGTAACCAGAAAGACTTGACAAACTTCACAAAGAACAGAATAAAACTTTACAGGGCCTTGAAACGGTGGAATAAAATCTTCTGAGATCTAGATTACTATTCTGCTTCTTTAATCTTAATTTAGTCCCTAATCTTTCTCAAAATCTCTTCTGTGTTTCTAATTCTTAATTCTATCACCGTTCTCTATCTTGCTACTTGTTACATTGTTACTTTACTTCTTGCTAATCTTCCTACCTGTTCTTTGTCTGATCTTAGTTCTTACTCTGCTGATCTCAAACTCAAATCTAACTTCTCTTTTAAAGTTACCTCGCCGGGTCATAAAACTGATGTTGATCGCAAGACTGACCAATCGACTTTCAGAAGCAGTTTGAAATGGCTGCTATCCAATGTGAGGACATTTCTTTGTTGATTTTCCCTCTGCAATTTCATGGGATGGTGTCTTCGTTTGATTGGCTGCTCTCAGTCAGTTCTTATGAAATTAAGTGCTCAATATAAAATCTAACTAGATTAAATGACTTGGTTAATATTTGGTGATCATGCATTTATACCATTATTCCAATATTACATTGGTTTGAATAACACTCATGAATATAACATTTCTTATACATAATTATAATACATGCATTCACATTTAGATCAAAATGCAGCAAACCATGGTTGGTGATAAGAGGGATGATTTTCAGTGTCCTTAGGATCCAGAGGATAAGCTGAAAGAAACTTAATGTTTTGAACAAATTAAAAGTCATCTTACATACTGAAAACACATTTCGTAGGTATCCACTAGGAGGTACTGTTGAGCTGTAGATTTCCTTTAGGTCCATGGTATCTGGGCGAAAGTCTGGACAGCATCGGGCTATAAACCCGTCAGATTAAGCGGTTTATGACTCTTTAAAAGCATTATTTCCTGTAAGGGTACGTTATCCAAATGCAGTGTTCATGTTGAGAGGTCTGGTCTCCTGAGTTTTGTGTTCCTTTGAGCCTTTAAAAGCAAATTCTGATCCTTACAATCTCGGCAAGAGGCAACTGTTTACATTGGGGTCCTGGGAAAGCAAGCATCTTTGCTCAGGCCTGAGTAGACAAAAGCCAGTGATATTCCTGAAAAGGCAGAAAAGTGGTATTCCTGTGCAATGAATAAAGTGAAATTCCTATAAAATGAAGAGAAGTGATCTGTCTTGGTTTGAGGAGACGATGATGCTACACAGTACTCATCCTACTTCCTATGTTTACCTTTGTTCTCACAGCAAAAAAAAAAATCTGACCAATGAGAACAGAATGTTCTGATGCAAGTCTCGCGGGATTTAACGTGATGCAGTTTGGTCTGCTTGAATTTTTGCCTGTGCGAAAGGAACCAATGGGGGGGGGGGGAATATACAAAGTATTAAACTTGTCAACTGATTCAGACCAAGTTAAACAAATGTAGGTGTGAAAGCACCCCAAGTGTGTGGAGAAAAGTAGGTAGAGAGAATGTTGGTGACCAAACTCCATCCTTGAATAAGAACTGTATGCCTTTGTAGTTGGCGTAGAGATGGGGTATTTTCTAACATCTCATACCTCTATCCCAACTACAAACGCATGCCTAGATTTATAGTTTGAGGTGTGAAATGACTAAACTAACCAGTCTTATCCGTCAAGATTTACACTTGCTGTACTTAGGATTGGCATTACAAAATCAAGGGTACTTCATTTCCAAGTACCGTCAATGATAAACATCAGCAAAAAAATCCATAATTATAATGAATGATTTCATGCTGTAAATGTGATTTTTAGAAAACTATGGCTTCCTCCTGCAATGAACCCATGGGGAAAAAAGTACTATAGATGGATATTTCTTTTATCTGTATTCACTGAAGAAATTCTGGGGTTTCGTTGTAATCCTTTTCCAGTTATGTTTTAAGTATACTGTATTATTTTGTAAGTTTTGTTTTGCATTTATAATCTCATTGAAGTTTTGTACATTCTCTAGGAATCTCGATGGAAGAATTCATTTGAAAATCTTGACTCCAAGCCTGGCACAATTAAACTTTACCTCGTTTAACACAAAAATGAAGATTGTAGATTGATACAATGCTGCTGAGATTTTTCCAGGACTCAACTGCCTTGTGGCAGTGAAACAAATTGCCAAACATTTCCAAAAACAAATTGGAAATGGCTCATTTGAGCCATAAATTTTGTAAATGGAACATCTTTTGCAACCCATTGCTGTGTTTGAAGACACTTTGCCTAAGTCTGACTGATCCTCACAGACTGAGGATCTGCCAGGAGTTACTGTTGGGGCTTCAGGAACTTCATTTTCATGGAATTTTGCATAGAGACCTGAAGCCTGAAAATATTGTTTGGTAAGAAACTATGGATGAACCATCCTGTAATATGCATTTTGAGCCAAACATTTCAATGCCATTTTGTGGATGTTTTAATTGGTATGTGATTAGGGTGCATTTTTACTTCTCTACAGCTAACCATAAACTGTATGTCACCAACTTTGGAGTAAGCCGAACAGTCCATCGTTTTCTCCAGTGGGTGGATTTTGGTCCAGTTGAGGATGTTGATTGTCTAGATTACAAGTACAGAAAGGAATCTGATATTCAAGTAAGTTGAACTTGAAAATGTTGATTTAAATGTAAATGATAATGGTATTTTGGTCCATGACCACAATGAATTTGGATTTTTCAAAAATAACAGATTATACCATGTTAAATTGCCCTGCAAGTCAATATTCAGACCAACTTATTACATCATTATTATGTACAGTTTTGCTAGTTCATTGCCAATAGTTTACCGCAAAGAGTTGTCTTGGTGGCTGTCCGTTGCGGCGGATGATAAAATAAAGGCAGCGATGAGAGTTTTAAGCAGGTTTATTAAATCATACCGCCGTCACGAAGCTCGCCCAATGGGCGGCTCGGAGGCTCTCCACCAAAGACAGTGTGTGTGTCAACAGCAGTTGCAGAGTCAGAATGAGAGAATGAACATGAAATTCAGACCGCTTATATACTCAGCTACAACAATACATCAAAGCATTCCCAGTGGGAGATATGGGCATTTGCATATGAGAGGCACAGACGTGACATTCAGGCATTGTGTTCATGCATCCTGTCCCATTAACCTCACAGCAGTGAAACAATGCATAAATGGCAGATTACATCACAGCATGCAGCAGAAAAAACCAGGAGTAGCGAGCTGTCTGTCTCTGTTGTGGGGGTTGTACCAACCCGCCACAGCTCCGAGGGCTCGGCAGGGGGCCGAGGGTAGTAAGTGCTGGCCGAGGGCGGTGAAATCGTCCTGGCTGCGCAAAAATTGCTTGTTCTGCGATGTCGAGGGGCTGTCTTGTTGAACGTGTGGAGATCACAAGAAGAAAAACTAGTCACTGGCTCCTCCTGCGATTAAGTCCTGCAAGGATTAATAGTGGCCGTGAAGAAAAGCAGGGGCGGCTGTAAGAGAAACAAAAGCAGGGGGACTGGCGTGTTGACTTTAGGTGCGGGCACAACCTTAAAAGCCGTCGGGAACCGCAAAACCGCTGAATTCCTCATGTGTGCCGTGGCTGAGACCATTAAATCCTTCGGGCATGCTGCGTGCGTGCCTCCAGGTGTGAGAGCAGCCCTGAAGCGCTCTGTGTGCAGCGGCGAAGGATGATGGCGGTCTGTGGAGCCGTATTTGTCCCGTGGGTGGCGCGCTGTCCTCGTAACTCCCCGGTGCGTGTGTCGGGGTTCCGTGCGTGGGTGGGCCAGCTGGAGAGGAGAACCAGGGTCGGGGAGCTTAATCATCCCCGTTCAATGTGTTGGAGCGGTGAAGGGAAGTAGACGCTCTTGTCACTTGCTCGGTCATGGTGCGTTCAGGTCCACGTGTGCTCCGTCGGCCATGGGAGTCGCCGTCGCGGAGAAAGGACGAGGTGCATGCGCTCAGGTGGAGGAGCTGCGAGCGCGGCCGGTCCAGCGTGGATATGCCGATCTAGGCGTGCAGATCCCACCATGGAGTTTGCTGTGGCTTTCCCGGTCGTGGTGATGTCTTGAGAGTTCACTGAAACAGAAGGAAGCTGCTGCGTTCGCTTGTTGGAGCATCACCGCCGGGTGCTGCGTTCGCCGGCAGCGTGTTCGTTTCAGCGTCGGGTCACCAGTGCGGTGGATGATAAAATAAAGGCAGTGATGAGTTTTAAGCAGGTTTATTAAATCATACCGCCGTCACGAAGCTCGCCCAATGGGCGGCTCGGAGGCTCTCCAGCAAAGAGACAGAGTGTGTGTCAACAGCAGTTGCAGAGTCAGAGAATGAGAGAATGAACATGAAATTCAGACAGCTTATATACTCAGCTACAACAATACATCAAAGCATTCCCAGTGGGAGATATGGGCATTTGCATATGAGAGGCACAGACAGGACAGGATGCATGAACACAATGCCTGAATGTCACATTAACCTCACAGCAGTGAAACAATGCATAAATGGCAGATTACATCACAGCATGCAGTGGAAAAAACCAGGAGTAGCAAGCTGTCTGTCCCCGTTTGTTGTGGGGGTTGTACCAACCCGCCACATCCGTTAACATTTTAACTCCATAATACTTCAGGTAGCTGGGTGCTTGGTGCACTACATCCTGAGTGATGGACAACATCCCCATCAAACCAGGACACCCTACTCCAGTGATCCAGTTGGGCTATGTCAGAACGGGCAACATCACTCTTCAAATTGAAGAAAAATGGATGAGCCAAAAAGACATTACTAGAATGCTGAGTAGATTGTTTGAAAGACGTCCGGCTGTCACATGTAAGTGTCAACACGTAAAACCTCTGGAATATTCTTTGGGGTGAGGATTGTTGGTCTTAACATTTCAGTGTTTGCAAAACAGTTCTTAAATTGCCTCTGCGGAAATAATTTTTTAAATGTTTACAAGTTTCACATCAGATTAAACTGGGGCCACAAACAACTCTGGCACTAAGATTAAGCATAAAGTACTTGTTTTAAAGTAAGGTTGGGTAATCTCAAGTTCATTTACTGTAAAATAGTTTTCCACTGTAGAGAATTTGTCCATTTTAATACCAAGGAATAAATCTATAACAGAATAAAGAGTTGGCTGATATGGAGAGAAGGTAGATACTGTATACTGTGCATTCAAGAAACAAGATGGAAGGGAAGCAAGGCTTTGAGCATTGGAGGTGGATTTAAATTGTTCTACCATGGTGTAGATAGGAAGCGAAATGGAGTAATCTTGAAGGAAGAGTATGTGCAGAGTGCTCAGGAGGTAAAGAGGGAGTCAGAATCATGAGTTTGAAGCTAGAAATCAGAGCTGTGATGTTAAATGTCATTGCGTATGCCACACAAGTTGGATGTCAGAAGAGGAATTCTGGAGGAAGTTGGATTAAGTGGTAGAGCGTTCATGGGGGGGTGATTGGAGTGGACTTCAATTGACATGTAGATGAAGCGAATAGAGGTAATGAGGTCCTGGGTAGGTATGGTCTTGAGAAAAATGTGGAAAGAGATGGTTGTGGATTTTGCTAAAATGATGGAAATGGCTGTAGTGAACACTTCAAGAAGAGAGGAACATAGGGTGACTTACAAGGAGAAAAGTGCACACAGGTGGACTACATGTTACGCAGGAGAAATCTGAAAGAAATGGGAGACTGCAAAGAGGTGGGAGGAGAGAATGTAGCTAGACTGCATCAGATGGTAGTCTGTAGGGTGACTTTGCAAAGTAAGAAGAGGGAAACGAAGGCAGAGCCAAAGATGAAGTGGGGGGAAATTACAGAAAGAAAAACGTCAGTTTAGGAAGGAGTTGATACAGGCTCTGAGTGGTAGGGAAGAATTACCAGATGACTGGGAAAGTACAGCAAAAGTATTGAGGGAAATTTGTAGAAAGGTATGTAGCGTATCCAGTGGACAGAGAAAGGAAGACAAAGCAGCTTGGTGAGGACAAGGAGACTTGGTGGAATGAGGATTTACAGGAAAGTAAAGCAAGAGGTTGGTAAAGAAAAAGTGGGATAGTCAGGGAGATTAAGTAGACAGGTGTATTTGGAATCTAGGCACATGGCAAAGAGAGGTGGCAAAGGCATATAGTGAGTTGTACGAGAGGCTAAATACTAAAGGAGAAAGGACTTGTCAATTGGCTAGACAAAGATCAAGCTGGAAAGGATGTACATCAGGTTAGGTTGATGAAGGACAGAAATGGTAATGTACTAACAAATGACGAGTTTAAGGTGGAAGGAGATTTTGAAGAGCTGATGAATAAAGACAAGAGGAGGATGGATGAAGGAAAGATGTTTACAAAGAAGTTTTGAGGATTAGCAAGGCAAAAGTGAGGACAGCTTTGAAGACAGAATGGAAAGATGTTTGTCCAGATAATCTACCAGTGGAGGTATGGAAATGTTTAGGAGAGCAGTGGACTTTTTAACCAAATTGTTTAACACAATCTTGGAGTGAGAGGATTCCTGAGGAGTGGAGAATAAGTGTTTTGGTACCAATTTTAAAGAACAAAGGTGATGCTCAGAGCTGTAGAAACTACAGAGGTATAAAGTTGATCAGCAACACTAAAAGATATGGGAAAAAGTTGTTGAAGCCAAGAGGAGAGGTGACTGAGCAGCAGCAGCAGCACGGTTTCATGCCAAGAAAGTACTACAGATGCAATGTTTGCTTTAAAAGTGTTGAAGTATAGAGGAGGTCAGGAGTTGCATTGTGTCTGGATCTAGAGAAAGCATACTATAAGATGCCAAAAGAGGAACTGTGGTACTGTATGAGAAAGTCAGGAGTGACAGAAGTATGTGAGGGGTGGTGCATGACTGATGAGGTGCGCTGTAGGAGTGACTGATGGATTCAAGGTGGGATGACCTCAGGGATCGGCTCTGAGCCCCTTCTCATTTGCCATGGTGATGGACAGGCTGACAGACGAGGTTAGGCAGGAGTCTGTGGGCCATGATGTTTGCAGACGACATTGTGATCTATAGCAACAATAGGGAGCAGGTGGAAGAGAACTTGGAAACCTGGAGAGGTGGAGGTATGCTCTGAAGAGAAGAGGAATGAAAGTCAAAGCAAGACAGACTACATGAGTGTGAATAAGGGGAGGCAGATGTAACAATGAAGATGCAACAAGTAGAGGTAGTGAAGGTAGATGAGTTTACATACCTGGGGTCAACCATCCAAAGCAATGGAAAATGCACAAGAGAGGTAAAGAAAGGGTGCAGACAGAGTGGAGTGGGTGGAGATGAGTGTCAGGGGTGATTTTTTCTACTTGATTCTACTTGATGTAGAATCGGTGTGTGACTTTGCAAAAACGATGTCTGCCACTGTAGTATTCTCTGGGCCCCTCCCCAATCTGACCAGTGATGACATGTTTAGTCGCTCGTCATCCTTGAACCGCTGGCTGTCTGTGGTGTCCTAAAAATGACGTGGGCTACATTGACAATTGGAGCTCTTTTTGGGGAAAACCTGGTCTTATGAGACGAGACAGCATTCATCCCACTTTGGATGGTGCTTCTCATTTATCTAACAATCTGGCATCTTTATCCAAATTTCCAAAACCATGACTACTCAGAGTTGGGACCAGGAAGCAGAGTCGCAGTCTTACACGCCTCTCTGCAGCTCCTCTTCATCCGCCACCCCTCAGCTTAGCCCGTCTTCCCCATCAGAGAATCGTTGTCTGCTCCCTCCAAAGTAAATAAAAATATCATGCATAAGCATCCCAAAGTGATAAAGCAAAACATTGGTAAAACTCAAATTAAACATAAAGCCTCTAAATTGAATGATTTGGCCTCTGTTCCTCATAATTTAAAAATTAAATGTGGTTTACTAAATATTAGGTCTCTAACTCCCAAGTCTGTTAGTCCATGATCTGTTAATTGATTATCAGATTGATTTAATTTCCCTTACAGAGACTTGGTTAGGGCAAGAGGATTATGTTGGTTTAAATGAATCAACTCCCTCTGGTTATTTAAACTGTCAAAATCCCAGAAGTTCTGGTTGTGGAGGAGGAGTAGCAACAATTTACCATTCCAAATTACTAGTTAATGTAAAGCAAAAAACATGTTATAATTCCTTTGAGGGCCTGGTCCTCAGTATTGGGCACTTTAGCAATTTTAGGTTAAACCCAATTTTATTTGCCATAGTTTATCGTCCCCCATCAACATACTCAGAATCTTTATCCGAATTTGCTGATTTCTTAGCTGATTTAGTGCTGAAATCTGAGATTATAGTAGGGGACTTTAATATACATGTGGATGTAGATAGTGACTGCCTTAATGTGGCATTTAATTCAATATTAGACTCGATTGGGTTTTCTCAGAAAGTAGGAAATTCTACTCATTACCTCCACCATACATTGGACCTTGTTCTGACATGGCATAGAAATAGAAAATCTTGTAGTGTCTCCTCATAACCCTGTACTGTCAGACCATTGTTAACCTTTGATTTTACCATTTCTGACTATTTGGCTCCTAAAGAAAAATATTATTACAGTAGATGCCTCTCAGATGATGCTGTTTCCAAATTGATGCAGATTGTTTCCTCTATGCCATGTGTCAACACAACGGAAATAAGCTATAGACAGCTTGCTCCTTCTGTAATTGATAACATGGTGGATAGTGTTTCAGCTTCTCTGCATCAGGCTCTAGACTTTGTGGCCCCCTTAAGAAAAAGTCTAATCAGAGATTTCTAACTCCTTGGTTCAACACAAACTCGTAGCTTAAAACAGAAGACTCATCAATTAGAAAGAAAATGGCGCTCTACTAATTTAGATGGAATCTATTTAGCTTGGAGAAATCATCTTAATTTATAAAAAATCTCTTAGAAAAGCTAGAACAAGTTATTACTCTGCATTAATAGAAGAGAACAAGAATAATCCCAGGTTTCTTTTCAGTACTGTAGCCAGGTTGACAAAGAGTCAGGACTGTCAATCCTAGCATTCCCTTAGAGCTTACTAGTCAGGACTTTATGAACTTTTTCAATAATAAAATTTCATCCATCAGCGATAAAATCAATCAGATTCTTCCCACAGTTAACTTAAATACTGTAACTACTATAACTCCTTTTGATGTCTGTCTTGATGAGTTTACTCCAATCGACCTTTGTGAGTTAGACAAAATAGTTTCCTCATCCAAACCTTCAACTTGTCTTTTAGACCCTATTCCTACTAGGTTATTTAAAGAAGTCTTCCCACTTATTGGTAGCTTTATTCTTCATATAATCAATTCTTCATTAACTTTAGGCCATGTACCGCGGGCTTTTAAAACAGCTGTAATTAAACCCTTACTCAAAAAGCCAACGCTAGATCCAGGAGCTTTAGCTAACTAAGATTTTTGAAATGAAAGGGAGATTAGAGATTGGTCTATAGAGTTGTTGCTATGCAATTATTTGACCACCTGCAGGGAAATGGTTTACTTGAAGAGTTTCAATCTGGGTTTAGAATCCATCATAGTACTGAAACAGCCTTAGCGAAGGTCACTAACGACCTCCTCATTGCATCTGATAATGGACTAGTTTCTGTACTTGTCCTTTTAGACCTTAGTGCAGCTTTTGATACTATCGATCATAATATTCTACTTGATAGATTAGAACACTATGTTGGACTTAATGGAACTTCGTTGCAGTGGTTTAGATCTTATTTATCTGATAGGTTCCAGTTTGTTCATGTAAATAATGAGTTTTCTTTCAACTCAAAGCTTAGTCATGGAGTTCCACAGGGATCTGTGCTAGGCCCTACTCTTTAGTTTATATATGCTTCCGTTAGGCAACATTAGAAAGCACTGTATACATTTTCATTGTTATGCAGATGACAATTATACCTGTCAATGAAGCCAGATGATAGTAATCAATTAGCCAAGTTAGAAGCCCGTCTTAAGGAAATCAAAGCTTGGATGACTTGTAATTTCCTGCTATTAAATTCAGATAAGACTGAAGTCATTCTTGTTGGTCCAAAAAACCTTAGAAATTCCTTTCCAAATCAAACTTTCAGTTTGGATGCAGTTACTCTCTTAATAGCTCTGTGAGGAACCTTGGAGTTATTTTTGATCAGGATTTGTCTTTCAATTCACATATTAAGTTTCTAAGACTGCCTTCTATCATTTGCGTAATATTGCCAAGATTAGGAGCATCTTGTCTCAGAGTGATGCTGAGAAACTGATCCACGCTTTTGTTAGCTCGAGATTAGATTGTAATTCTTTATTATCAGGTTGTCCTAAAACATCTTTAAAAAGTCTTCAGCTGATCCAAAGTGCTGCAGCAAGAGTTTTAACAGGTACTAGAGAGATCATCTCTCTCCGGTTCTGGCCTCCCTTCATTGGCTTCCCATAGAGTTTAGAATTAAGTTTAAAATCCTTCTTACTTACAAAGCTCTAAACAATCAGGCTCCTTTTTATTTAAAAGATCTGATACTACCGTATTATCCTAACAGAGCACTACGCTCCCAAAATGCAGGACTACTTGTAATACCTAGAATCTCCAAAAGTACAATGGGAGGCAGAGCCTTCAGTTATCAAGCTCCTCTCCTGTGGAATCAGCTGCCAATCTGGATTCGGGAGTCAGACTCGATCTCTGTTTTTAAGATTAGGGTTAAAACCTACCTTTTTGATATAGCCTACAATTAGGGAGGGATCATGTGTTTCTGAACCCTCCCTTAGCTATGCTGCTAATAGGTTTAGTCAGCCGGGGGACCTCCAGTAATGCACTGGGCCTCACTCCTTTCCTCACTCTCTATGAAATATTTTTTTTGCTGGTCATTAACATTTGTTTGTTCTCTCCCATAGATTGAGTCCCCATCGTGCTGTTTGCTCTCTACATGTCTGTTCTTTTCATCTTCTGTCCCCTCACCCCCCAGCCAGTTGCAGCAGATGACTGCCCCTCCCTGAGCCTGGTTCTGCTGGAGGTTTCTTCCTGTTAAAAGGGAGTTTTTCCTCTCCACCGTCGCCAAGTGCTTGCTCACAGGGGATCACCTGATTGCTGGGGTCTTTCTGCAACTGTGGGGGTTCCCCCCTACAGTTGATAGTGCTATGAGATGACTGTTGTGAAATGGCGCTATATAAATAAAGTTGAATTGAAATTGAATTTTTGACAGAAGGGTAACAGCTAGAGTGAAAGGGAAGATTTGCAAGATGGTAGTGAGACCTGCTATGATGTGTGATTTAGAGATGGTGGTGCTGAAAAAAAGACAGGAAACAGCGCTGGAGGTGATAGAGTTGAATATGCTAAGAGCTTCATTGGGAGTGACAAGGGACAGGATTAGAAATGAGTATATCGGGGACAGCTCAGGCTGAGCGGTTTGGAGACAAAGAGGCAAGGCTGAGATGGGTTTGGTCATGTGCAGAGGAGGGATAGTGGATATATTGGACAAAGGATGTTGAAGATGGAACTGCCAGGCAGGAAGAAAAGAGGAAGACCACAGAAGATTCATAGATGTAGTGAAGGAGGACATGGAGGGTTGTTGTTACAGAGGAAGATCAAGGGCTAGGGTGTGATGGAGGCAGATGAGCACCTGTGACGACCCCTGAAGGGAGCAGTCGAAAGAGGAAAAACACGTGTGAGAAAGCGTTTTACCCCTTCCTGCTCTCATTTTGAGAGTTTGCCACACAAATGTTTCAGATAAACAAATTTAGACAAAGATAGCACAAGTAAACAAAATGCAGTTTTTTTAAATGGTGTTTTTTTTATTAAGGGGGAAAAAAAATCCAAACTTACATGGCCCTGTGTGAAAAAAAGTGATTGCCCCCTAAACCCAACTGTTTGGGCCACCCTAAACAGCAACAACTGCAACCAAGTTTTTGCGATAAACTGGCAGAGTCTTTTACAGCGCTGGAGGAATTTTGGCCCACTCATCTTTGCAAAATTGTTGTAATTCAGCCCCATTGGAGGGTTTGAGCATGAACCGCCTTTTTTAGGTCATGCCACAGCATCTCAATCGGATTCAGGTCAGAACTTTGACTAGGCCACTCCAGAGTCTTCATCTTGTTTTTCTTAAACCATTCAGAGGTGGACTTGTTTGTGTGTTTTGGATCATTGTCCTACTGCAGAACCCAAGTGTGCTTCAGCTTGAGGTCATGAACAGATGGCCGGGCTTTCTCCTTCAGGATTTTTTGGTAGACAGCATAATTCATGGTTCCATTTACCACAGCAAGTCTTCCAGGTCCCGAAGCAGCAAAACAGCCTCATACCAACAGGAAAATATGATAGTGGTAGTGTGGTCTGATGTTCCTCTTCTGAAATGTTGCATTACTTTTATACCAGATGTAATGGGGGACACAAATTCCAAAAATTTCAACTTTTTCCTCAGTCCACAGTATTTTCCCACAAGTCTTGGGGATCATCAAGATGTTTTCTGGCAAAACAGACGAGCCTTTATATCGTTTTTGCTCAGAAGTGGTTTTTGTTTCAGAATGTTGCCATGCAGGCCATTTTTGCAGTCTCTTATGGCTTAGTCATGATCACTGACCTCAACTGAGGCATGCAATTCTTTGGATGTTCTTGTCTGGTCTTTTGTGACCTCTTGGGGTGATTTTGGTTGGCTGGCCATTCCTTGGCAGGTTCACCACTGTTCCATGTTTTTGCCATTTGTGGAAAATGGCTCTGTGGTTCACTGGAGTCCCAAAGCTTTAGAAATGGCTTTATAACTTTATCTAGACTGATTTTCTTTGGATCGCAGCATGATGTCTAGAGTTTCAGGATCTTTTGGTCTACTTCACTTTTTCCAGGCAGGTCCTATTTAAGTGATTTCTTGATTGAGAACAGGTGTAGCTGTAATCAGGCCTGGGTGTGGCTAGAGCAATTGAACTCAGCTTTGACATAAGTTAATTTATGCTTTTCAGGTGGGGGGAGATCACTTATTCCACACAGGGCCAGTAGGTTTGAATTCCCCCCCCCCCCCTTAAACACCTTCATTTAAAAGACAACACAAGGAAACAAAATGCAAATATTTAAATTTGTTTGATGATCTGAAACATTTAAGTGAAACGTACAACAAATGAGAAATCAGGAATGGAGAAAACTCACGCCACTGTATGTGTGACGTTGTGGGGGACCCACGCTGTAGAGTTCAGTAGTTTTCCTCTCAGACCATGGAGATCAAAGGGCTGGGGGGCAAGGGGAATTGTCTGGGGAGAGTGAATGGTGAATGCAGGACCTCAGGTAGCAGGGAGGTGTGGGTTTTGGGATATAAAAGAGTCCCTGCTTCACGAGTTTAATGTTCTGATTCTGGAAGATGTGAGTGAAATAAAGTTCATCTGCTCAAAGTTCGGTCTGGTTATTTCATCTCAATGTTTCTTTATTTCAGACGACTGAGCAACAGTTTCCCCTCTTCCAATGGAATGGAAGATGAACAACCAAGAGCACCGGAAGCAGAAGCAAATTCATCACCGCCACCACCGCAACAACCAGAAGCTGTAGCAGCAAAGGAAGTAATCTGAGGAAAACTACCTTCAAAAACGCCAAAGGAAATGGATCAACATTCCCATGGCAGTAGTGCTCAACTTCAGATAAGTGAAGATGTCCTCAGACACTCCACATCAGCAAATCTGTGACAAGAAAAGTTACTGCCTTTACTGTGAGAAGCCTTATGCAAAAATTGCAAGACATCTTAAGCAGAAGCATTCTGATAAAGTTGAAGGGGCTCAGGCACTTGCACACTGGCAAGGATTAACCATGTACAACACTTTTACCAAAGTAAGAAATATGGTGAACTACCACTGTAACTGTTCAGTTTTGTCCTCTGGGGAAGGACAGATCATACCAAAAAGGCAAGTAACCTATCCATCAGCAGCAACCGACCATCTGCCTTGCAAGTTTTGCTGTGCCATGTACAGTGGGGCAAAAAAAGTATTTAGTCAGCCACCAATTGTGCAAGTCCTCCCACTTAAAAGATGAGGTCTCCAATTTTCATAGGTATACCTCAACTATGAGACAAAATGAGAAAAAAAATCCAGAAAATCACATTGAAGGATTTTTAATGAATTGGTAAATTCCTCAGTAAAAGTTACAGGTCTGAGAGCCAGAAATCTTGCTTGTTTGTAGGTGACAAAATACTTAAGAGGCTCCTGTCCTCCACTAGTTACCTGTATTAATGGCACCTGTTTGACAGTTCTTTGGTCTTGGCCATAGTGGAGTTTGGAGTCTGAGGTTGTGGATAGGTGTCTTTTATACTGATAAGTTCAAAGGACACCAGAAACAAAATTGTAGACCTGCACCAGCCTGGGAAGACTGAATCTGCAATAGGTAAGCAGCTTGGTGTGAAGAAATCAACTGTGGGAGCAATTAGAAAATGGAAGACATACAAGACCACTGATAATCTCCCTCGATCTGGGGCTCCATCCAAGATCTCACCCCGTGTGGTCAAAATTATCACGAGAACGGTGAGCAAAAATCCCAGAACCACATGGGGGGGGACCTAGTGAATGACCTGCAGAGAGCTGGGACTGAAGTAACAAAGGCTACATCAGAAACACTACGCTGCCAGGGACTCAAGCAGGGGGACATGTCTGGCACTGCAGGATTTAAGCCAGTACATGTCCAGGCCCGTCTGAAGTTTGCTAGAGAGCATTTGGATGATCCAGAAGAGGATTGGAAGAATGTCATATGGTCAGATGAAACCAAAATAGAACTTTTTGGTAGAGGACTTCCGGTTATGGCGGCCACGTAGGAAGGCGTGTTTCACTCTGCTCTGCTCATAATAAGAGTAGGCTAAAACTCTCCCAATTGGAACAAAAATCTATCCTAGCGTTTAGGCGCGGATATGGCAAAAACCAAGTCTGTGAAATCAGGCGGAGGAAAAACTGATTCGTCGAGACAATCCAAGTTAACAGATTTCCACACTCGTGACGAAGCAGATAAATCGCCAGAGACCATGGCTGAGGAAGGAGCTACTGGTGGGGCGGTGACTGCCGAGGGAATGAATGCGGTCCTTGCTGCTATCAGCATTATGAGAACAGACTTTTTGTTTAAGTATGATGGGATTATAGCAGCGATAGAAGCCATGAGAAAAGAAATAAGTGACTGTATGGAGCGAGTATCGCAGGCAGAGCTCCAAATCTCCAACGCTGAAGATGACGTCAGCCTGCAATTAAAGGTCCAAACATTGGAATTAAAAAATAAACGTCTGACTTCCGGTTATGGCTGCCACGTAAGACGGACGTGTCTCACTCTGCTCTGCTCCTGGAGAAAAAAAATCGGCAAATAACTCATTTGGGACAGAACATATCCCAGCGTTTGGGCGAGGATATGTCGGCGAAGCCTAAGGCTGGAAAACCAGGTAAAGGAAAAAGCGAGCCGCCGAAACAGTCCAAATTAACGGACTTTCAGGTCTGTGACGCAGCAAATAAAACTCCATATATGGCGGAGGAGGCTGGCAACGGTGCGATATCTGCGGGGAGAGGCGCAGATGCGCTGATGGCTGCCATGAGTTCAATGAGAGCGGACTTTTCCTCTAGATTTGATGGGATTATGACAGCGTTGGAAGGAATAAGAAAGGAATTGGGTGACTGTGTAGAACGAACGGCGCAGATGGAGCTCCGTCTCGCTAGTGCTGAAGATGACGTCACCCGTCTTCAATTAAAGGTGCGCACTTTGGAAAAAAAAAAAATCTCTGGAAAATAATATTTTGGATTTGGAATCTCGGTCGAGACAGAATAACTTGAGGCTGGTGGGTCTTCCAGAGGAATCAGAAGGTCGGGACGTATGTTCCTTTCTGGAAAAGTGGATTCCGGAGGTGCTGGGCAGCGAGGAGTTGCAATCAGCAGTGGTTCTGGAAAATGCACATCGTATTGGCCCACGGAGAGATAAGGGACCGCCGAGGACCTTAATTATGAAGTTTCTCAGCAACAGAGACAGGATGAAGATCTTCAACGCTGCACGAGCTAAAGGAGAGATTAAACACCAGGACCAGCAGGTGCGGTTCTACCCAGATTTGGCCACAGGAATCCAACAATTGAGGAAGCAGTTTGATCCCATACGTAAGGAGCTGCGCAACCTTGGGATTCGTCATGGTGTAATCTATCCTGCGAGACTGCTGACCACGTATGAGGGCAGAACCCACATCTTCAAGACCCCAGAGGAGGCGCAGGAGTTCATCAAGAAGATCAAAGAAGAAGAAGAGACTGGTGGGAGCTAAGCATGAACAAAATATAAGGTAGAATAATTAAGCATTTGCACAGGCATCTGACTGACTTGAAGTAAATAGTAAGTTTACAAAATATAGATTGTATTATATATTAAAAAAAAACAAAAAAAACTATGATGTACAAAGTTGTTAAAAATTTTGGAGTTAAGTTGGAAAACTACAGAGGAGAGTTAATGTTACGTCATTAAAAGCAGTAGAGTTAGGGTGATTGGGAGGATGAAGAAGGAGTGGCTTTGGCTGATCCTCGTGGGTGTGGAGCGGTCGATGGCTATATCGGGAGACGGAATTTTTCTTTTGATTTTGGGGGGTTTCCCACAAGTGTGGGAAGGGGAAATTTGTTTGTGTGTAGTTTGTAGGATGAATGTTCAACCACTCATGTTTTTGCTTCTCTGTATGAGCATGTTTACACTGCAAGGTAATCCCAAACTCTCTATTGATCATAAACCAAAGTGTTAATCTTAATTTAACTTCATGGAATTGCAGAGGTCTACAAAATTTTAAAAAACTTAAGTTATGAATAAAATAAAAGACATGGGTTCAAAAATTGTGTTTTTACAAGAAACTCATTTAATAGAGGAGGATATAAAAAGAATTAGGAGTAGATGGCAAGGAAGTGTCGTCACCTCATCATTCTCATCCCGGGCCAGGGGAGTTATGACTCTCATACATAAATCAGTTCCTTTTCAAGTGAAAAATGTAATTTGAGACAAATTTGGAAGATATGTAATCATTCAAGGTTCTTTGCTATTAGAAAATATAAATCTTGTGAACTTATATGGTCCCAATATAGATGATCAGAAGTTCTTTGCTAATTTATTTCTTATCTTATCATCACTTACAGGGCAACATATAGCAGGGGATTTTAATTGTACATTGAATCCAGGTATAGATAGATCAACAGGACTGGATTGCACGCACATTGGATGTAGGATGACTTAATCATTTTATGAAAGAATTGAGATTGTTAGATATATGGAGAGAAATGAAACCACACGTTAAAGCCTATTATTGTTATTCCAGTACCTACAAGACACTCACGTATTGATTATTTTTTGATTTCCACAGAATTAAGGTCCAAGATTCAAAACTGCTTTTATGATAACATCGTGATCTCTGATCATGCACCCTGTTGTCTAATATATGTAGATAAAAAAATTGACAAAGGAATCAGGTAGATGGCAATTTCAGCATAAATGGCTTCAGGATGAGGAATTTGTCAAGTATATAGAAAAACAGACGAGTTCTTTGACATCAATACTACACAAACATCAGCATGTGTAAAGTGGGAGGCTTTCAAAGCTTTTATTAGGGGACATATTATTAGTTATACAGGATCAAAATCTAAGAAGACTCGAGAGGAGAGAGCTAAATTGGAACATAAAATAAAAAGTCTTCAGGAAAAAGTGTATGCAGGAAGTGACCCAAGGTTGGAGAATGAATTACTGATTTTGAGAGCTGAATACGACAAAAAAAATCAGCGAATAGAGCTGCCTCGAGTCTAAGATTGTTTCAATCTTTTTATGAACAAGGTGAAAAATCAGGAAAATTATTAGCATGGCAGATTAAACAATTAGAAATTAAAACACCAATTACCAGTATTATAAGTAACGGACAGGTAGTTATAGATCCTTTAGAAATTAACAGAGCCTTTAGAGATTACTATGAAAAATTATATGATACCAAAAATGAATCTGATTTAACAAAACTAAATGGGTTTTTGAATGAACTATCTATACTGTGTATTCCAAATGAAAACAGGGAGATATTTGAGTCTAAAATTAGTCAAGAAGAAGTTGGGCTAGCCATTGATAATATGAAATCAGGAAAAAGTGCAGGACCAGATGGTCTTCCAGTTGACCTTTATAAAAAAATTAAGAATAAATTAATAAAACCTTTTTTGGAAATGGTTTTAGAAGCATTTCAAAATAATAATTTACCATCATACATAAATAATGCCTTAATTATACTGCTGCCAAAACCAGGTAAGCCCTCTAATAAATGTGAAAATATGAGACCAATAAGCCTATTAAACGCCGACCTTAAGATAATCTGTAAAATTTTAGCAAGACGAATACAAGAAATTTTACCAAATATTATTAATCGAGATCAGAATGGCTTTATAAAGGGTAGACAAGGCTTCCATAATGTAAGACTATTTAATATTATTTATTTTAATAAAGAAGCACCGGATACAGCTCTCCTATCACTGGACGCCGAAAAGGTCTTTGATAGAGTTGAATGGCCCTTTTTGAAGTCCTACAAAGGTTTGGACTTGGAAATAATTTCATAAAATGGGTTCAAATAATATACAATAATGCTACAGCAGAAATCCTAACAAATATTTCAAAACCAATAAAAATCAATAGAGGATGTCGACAAGGCTGTCCACTTTCACCTTTACTGTTTACTATGGCAATTGAACCTTTAGCGATGGCGATACGTTTACATTCACAAATATATGGAATTAAAGTTGGACCAACAGAACATAAAATCTCCCTGTACGCCGATGACAATTTTGTTTATGTCGAATCTAAAAAAATCAATTCCAACCTTGTTGAATTTAATAAAGAATTTTGGGGAAATATCAGGATATAAAATAAAACTAAATCTTCAATATTAATGCTAAATGAGACCCAGAGAAATTACCCAGCCCCTGAGGTAAATCAATTCAATGTTGTAAATCAGTTTAAATATTTAGGAATCCAAATTGTGCCTAAGCTAGAATCAATCGCCAGTGTCAACTATGAAGCCTTAATGACAGATATCAATGAGTTAACTCAGAGATGGATGTCACTACCAATGTCGATGATCGGGAGAATCAATATACTTAAAAGTAATATTTTACCTAAAATACTTTATTTCAATACATTCCCTTATCACCACCTTTAGATCTATTCTCAAGAATAAAAAAAAAGTTAGTGGAATTTATATGGAACAACAGGAGGGCTAGATTACGTCTGTCTTTATTATATTTACCATTTGATCGTGGAGGTCTGAAATGTCCAAATTTTATGTTGTATTATTGGTCGGCACAACTGAGGTCTATGACATATTTTTCATCAAATGATCTCCCTCACTGGACTGAAATGGAATCATACAATTTACCTTTACCTCTTCCCATATTCATATACTCAGATTCGGCAAAAAAATTACAAAAACAAGTTAAAAATCCATTTGTAAAGCATATGATCAAAATATGGTGTGAAGCTAAAAACTATTTAAAAGAACCACAGTTATTGTCACAATTTAGTCCAATATGGGGTAATCAATATTTTAAACCAGGGAGAGTGGACGCTGTATTTAAAGTATGGAATTTAAAAGGGATACAAAAGATTCAGGATTTATATTTGCCATGTGCAGATAATGTCTTTTGAAGAGCTGAGGATCAAATTTAATCTCAATAGAACACATTTTTTTAAATATCTTCAACTTAGAAACTTTATTCGATCAAATCAAAATAAAGCTCTCACTCGACCTATTTATTCATCCTTGGAAAAAATGTTGATGAAAGATAGTAAAAGAAAGGGTATTATTTCAGAGTTTTATAACTCATTGACACCATCTTCAAGTGAAAATTCACTGAAAAGATTAAACTACTGGAAAGAAGATCTGCAAACTGAAATTTCAGAGGAACAATGGGAATTGGCTTGTACAGAAGCTCAAACCAAATCAATAAATGTACGCCTTAAATTGATACATTTCAAATGGTTAATGCGGATGTATGTTACACCGGAGGAGTTAAATAGATATAACAAAAATATACCAGATACATGCACAAAATGCATGGAAAGTAAAGGAACCCTATTTTATTGTTTATGGGAATGTAGATTAATAAGAATGTTTTGGGAAGAGGTGAGGGTAACAATTGAAAAAATAATCTCAAAAATCATATTGAATCCTAAACTGTTTTTGTTGGGTCTGTACCCAGAAAAGCATAATTTTAATAAAAGTGAAAGAACATTCATAGACCTCAGTTTGCTTAATGCCAAAAAATGTATTGCACTATTATGGAAAAAGACTCAGACCAGATGTGACTCAGTGGTTAAGACAGATGTTAACAAACCTTCCATTAGAAAGAATAACATATATACTGAAATCAAAGGAAATTGTGTTTGAGAATATATGGAGACCTTTTATTGATTATGTAAAAAATTTAAACATAACTCTTGAAGAAGAAGGTGAATGATGTGTGTGGACCTTGTAAATTCCAAACTGGTGAACATAATATGTATACTTATGTATTGGATTGTCTAGACTAAACAGAGGAGCATTGTTGAAGACTTGATTTTGTTGGTGGTTGGTGTTTTTAGTGCATTTTTTTTTTTGTAGTACTTTAGTGTTAGTGTTTGATTGTTTGTATCATGTTTGTTTAAAAAAAAGGTTCAATAAAGATATTGTGGAAAAAAAAAAATAAACGTCTGGAAGATAACGTCGTGGACTTAGAATCCCAGTCGAGACGGAATAATTTAAGGCTGGTGGGCCTCCCGGAGGGTTCAGAGGGACAGGATGCATGTTCCTTTTTGGAAAAGTGGATTCCAGAAGCGCTGAACAATGCAGATCTACAGTCATCGGTCATCTTGGAGAGCGCACACCGAATAGGCCCACCGAGAGATGATAAGACACCACCGAGGACGCTGATTATGAAGTTCCTCAACTACAGGGACAAGATGATTGTTTCCTTAATTGCTGGATTCCTGTGGCCAAATCTGAGTAGAACTGCACCTGTTGATCCTGGTATTTGAATTTCTCCTTTAGTACGCATCGCGTTGGAGACTGTCTGACCCCGTCCGCAAAGGGCTGCGCAGCCTCGGGATTCGTCACAGAGTGATCCATCCAGCAAGACTGCTGGTCACAAAGGGAGAACCCAAGTCTTCAAGACCCCTCAGGATGCGCAGGAACTCAAGCAGATCCAAGGAGAGACTGGCAGGAGCTAAGCATGAAGCAAGAACAAGATATAAAGGTAGAATATTTGTACATCATAGCTTTATATAATACAATCTATATTTTGTAGACATGCTATATGTTTCAAATCAGTCAGATACTTGTACACATGCTTAAAGTTGCTATAAAATTTTGGAGTCAAGTTGGAAAAACTACAGAAGAGTTATTGTCATGTCATTAAAAGTAGCAGAGTCAGGGTGATTGAGAGGAGAAAAGAGTGAGTGGTTTGACAACCTCGCGGGTGAGGAGCAGCCACTAGCTATAACGGGAGCATTTTTTTGATTTGGGGGGGGGGGGTGGATTACCACAAATGTGGGGGAATTTGTTTGTGTAGATTGTGGGATGAATGTTCAACCATCCATGTTTTTGCTTCTCTGTATGAGCATGCTTATTTTGCAAGGTTGTAGCATCATCTCACTTTGGCTCAACGACAATTATTCTTCTGCTTAAAGACATTTTTGTTTCATCCAGGAATAACGCAAATAAACGGATTTTCTTCCCCCAGGCCACAGCTGAAATCCCCTTTTTGTTAAAACCAGCCTAAGGAATTTCCCCAATGTCCAGCTTCACTTTTATTGCCCCCATAAAACCTACACAGATCCACGACTCAGCTAATTTCCTTAAACTGTGGACATGCTGGATTTAAACAACTTTAAAGTACATTATTACAAACTCAATTCTAAACCTTCATTCTTTTCAGAACTATGAAAATGCAGATGGACTGATGTTTTTGATGTGGAAAATGTGTGAAATGCATTAATCTGATTTTATATATATCCATGCTAATGTTTATATGAATGTTTATTCCTGCATGTTGATTTAGAACCACTGCTTATAATTTATGTATTAAACTAAGATAACTTTAGTGATTAGTATAAAGGGAAATATTAACTTCCAGTATGTATCAAAGTTTTGCCTCCATATCACATGTGACTCCAACAGCCAATCTCTGCATGACAACTCTTCATTCCAAAGGACTCCGAACAATAGACTGTTTGTTCATTGGACTAAAAGTTCATCGAGCCCGCCCACGAAGGATGCTCATTGGCTGAGATTCCGGTCAGGCCGGGAGCCCGCGAAACTCAGAGCTTATAAAAGCAGAGAGACCCCTGCCCCCATTTTTTTTTTTCCTCTTTTTGCCTGCTCTTTGCCTCTTTTTGGCTGCTCTCGTCTACACACAGCAAGGAAGAACAAAGGACCGTCTGACCACATGTCACTTTTCTGAACACAGAGCAGATAACTCGTAATTTGTTTATGTAACTTAGGAATTCCTAGGTATTTAAGAGGAAAAGAAAATACAATTTCTTTGAGCTCAATTCTTAATTGGAGTCAAACTCCAATTTTTATTCATCACTTTTTCTTTGTTAAACTTTCTGTAAAACCACCGTTTGTTTTGTTTATATGTAAACTTTAATCTAGACTTTATTTTATAATATTTTTCTTGACCAAGCACCCACCAGAAGCTACCATTTTTATCTAAAGTCCAAAGCCTTTTTAATTTGAGATCAGATTAGATATCTTTTAATCATTATCGAAGACCTCTTGAAGACGCAGCTTCCACGTCACGTGCAGCTGAGGAATCAACGCGCAGCTGTCCCACATCGCGCTGAAGAAGCATCGGCACCATCTGGCTAGAACCCGTTTCAACTGTGGGTCATACGGCCAAGATCCAGCCCCTTCGACCGCTTGAATCTAAAGGTCGAACTGTGGACCCTGAAATATCTGCAGGCAGATATTTCCCCTAACATCCACGAAATCTTGGGCTGAGGACGAAGGCCGAGGATCACGTGAGCTGCAAACTTTTAATTCAACTGCTGAATAAACTTCTGAGGTTCGGTAATAATTTGTATATCTAATCAGATGCAAATTAAGAAGCCCTAACATAACTCTTTTCATTAAAATTCCGTTTTTATTTTCTTAAGATTAATTTAGGACTTTTTCATAATTAATAAACTCTCCATAAATTTGCGTTTTATTTATAATCTGTTAACTCAAACTGATAGAAATTCATTTCTCAGTTTAACCCTGGTTCCGAAAATATTGACATTGATTTTATGATTAAGGAAATTACTACAATGTCTGTTAATCATTTCGTTTAAATATTTAAAAATGAGAGAAGTTGTTGGGAATTTATTTCATTCTGAGTCTGTTTCAAGCCCAGGTATCGAATTCACGGAAAATTTTTGAGACAGATTAATTTATTGAGTGATCAAACAGGTATAAAGTGAAATTAAAGATCAAATTGCTTCTTAAAGATAGAAGCTGGTGCCCCTTATGAGTGTTAACTTTTCTGATGTATATGAAATGAGATTTGAACTCAGATTCCAATACATCAATATAAATTAAATAATTCATACCTGATCATATTTATTAATATTCCTACATATTTCCGTTACATTATATTGGTGCTTCCCGTGCGAAGGCCTGGTTGAACTTGAGACAACTCAGAAGGAAATTAATACATAACCTGTGTGTGATTTTGGTCAATTTTAACTCACAAAGGTGGTTCAATTGTCTGCAGCTCTTTGTCTCTGTGTCACGAGGGGGAGGGGGTGAATTTGCCCCCCTGATTACTCCTGCTGTGTGTGTGTGTGTGTGTGTGTGTGTGTGTGTGTGTGTGTGTGTGTGTGTGTGTAGACCCCACTGCACTCTAGTCAGTTTTTTTTGTTGTTTAATGCATGCTTAAAAGTGATTACACGCTGAATAATTAAAATAGGCCTGGGAACAAAATAGCGAAGAAATCCTATTTTTTTTCCCCCATTATTTCAACTCCCCACAGGCGAAGCAAACCCTTGGGATTTAATTGAATTAACCATTGTATAAACTTGTTGAATAAAGTTTAGGGAGACCAAAGTTTTCCCGCCTTTGGAAAGAAAGGCGTGGTTTTATGGACTGAAGCTTGAGCTACATCCACGTGCACGCTCAGTCGCGCACGCGACCGTCAAGCTGTGCATGAAAAAAAAAACAAAAAACTGCATGTGTAGATCGGCTCAGCGACACCATCTTAAGTCTAGGTAGAGTTCCCTGTAGCCGCCATTTTGAGTAGAGATCCTTTACTCCTTGCAACGTCATTGGGTTTCCTCTTCTGGAAGTGCAGACAAAAACTGCCTCCATCTTGTGGTGAAACATAGGGACTGCAATTTTTATTCAAACTTATAATCTTTGAAGACTTAATTTGGTTATAAATCGTCTTTAAAGTAACTTCAAAGCAATTCATATTATTCGGAATAAACTAAATTTAACACTAATCCAAACTTTTATGCCAAGAATAAAAGGAAAAGGACCTGTTGGCTTCTGAAAGTTTCTCAGTGGTGAAACCCCACTAACTGCATAGACACCTATAGCAAGAACATATATAAACACTCCTATTGTATTTAATCACTTATATAACCACATATTATAATCTTTTAAGCTAAAAGCAAACATTTACACACTTAAGCAAAAAGTTACAAACTTAGAATCCTTAAGCTAAAACTGGGTTTCTGTGGGAAGGGAATCACACCATATCACATTTAAAAACAGCAAAATAAGCACACATAGCTTCAAATGATGTTTACTCAAGAGTAGCATTAAAGTAGGATTAGTCCTGTGCATTTTAACAAATTTACAGACTTAGTGAATATTTATAATTTTTCCTCAAATTTAGGAAACTACATCAAGCAATTAACACTTAAGAGAAGCTCTAGGTGTTATTTAAACTCATTGTGTCATTTCTGATTCATGCTTTCTCTACAGGAAAAGAAAAACACTTAACCAACCAGCATAATTTTCAAATTTTTCTCAGGATTTAAGAAAAGTCAAAAAGGTGCAAACATTGATTATTCTGTAAATAAGAAATTTATAGATCACAATCAAGAAAGATCACTATTGGCTTCAATCCTAAGAAATCCTTGGATATCAAATATTCAAACAATTCACTTGTTTCTAATTTGTAAATTTTTAAACATTTAATGCTTCAAAGGAAAATAGGCTTTAACAAATAAAACCAAAGGAAAGCCTTAACTTTAAAAGAAAGTGGAAACTTATAATCTTAAATCTTTAAAGCATTTAGCCTCTTGCTTTTGGATTTCTTTTGTAAATAAAATCCTCACTTTCAAAGTGACATTTTGCAAAATCCCAAAGCTAGTTATTGACGACAAATTCCAATACTATACTTGAAAATCAAAGGAAGGAAGTCAATCCACACAATTGAAATTTCAGTTTTGTTTTGCGAAACAAATTCAATCCAATTTCAATTCAACTTTAACAACATAGTTTCAACGAACGAATTAATTGAAGCATTTCTACATTTCTAAATAATTTCAAAATTCTATTTCCCATCCTGCAAGCCTACAAGTTGAAACAAATTCTAAAGGAACTTTCAACTATCACGGTTGTAAAATAAAACACTCAAGGTTAAACCTTGTTGAACAAATTTAAGGATAATCAAGTTGAATTTTTTTTAAAAGCTAAATAACGGTCAAACATGACAAGTCAGACAACCGACCAATTTACCAAACTGGATGACCTTCAAACAACATTGGAAGCATGGACTTCTAATTTAATTTCTAGCTTCACAACACGGGTCAAGGAAACAGCCCGAAGAATTGGAGCAACTCACTGAAGAACTTTTGAATGAACACTGAAAAACCACCAGAAGGCAAGGACCTCACCAGTGTGTTAGGTAAGTTTGCGCTAACAGTCGCAAGATTAAAGATAGCCGAGAACGAGCTAGCAAATCGACAAACAACGATCCTCTCTCTCCAAGAAGAGAATGAAACACTGAAAGAAAATCTGGAACAATCTCAAGAGAATGACAAAACTCAAAACCAACTGGATGAAGCGGTACAAGATTTGGACCGTGCAGAGTCAGAAAATAAACGGTTGATGGATAACAACGACGTGCTTTATCAAGACAACAATTTACTTGAAGATGCCCTTCAAGACACAAAGAAGGAACTCAGAAGAGTTGAAGGTCAACCTGAAAATGTTAAAGACTACAAGGAATGTCAACTGCTCCTAAAGGAAAGACATGAACACCGGGACACCCACTGCGCGCCCTCGCCCGATTCCCGTTTCAAATACGGACGACCACGTGGACAACGTGCGTGTGCCCCTTCAGATCGCGACCTTGACAAGATCGCGTGAAATATCACCAAATTTGATCCAGGACCTACGGGTTCACCTGATGCCAAAGTCTATTTACAGGACATTGATTACTACCTGCGTAAGCACCCTGATGCTACAATTGACGATCGCATCTATCTGATTAAACTAACATCTAACAGGTCAGTATCAAAATTCATAGACAGCCGACAAAGCAGATTACACGCTGCTCCGCGAAGCCATCGAAAAGGAGTTCTGACGACTGTCTACACGCAGGGCTAACCGCAGCCCTAGCCGTGAAGCAAGGACGCTCAGAGCCAACACAAGCCTACTACCAGAGACTCCTACTTGCATATTTTGGATCTCAAAATACACCAGGGATGGAAGAAGACCACAATTTCAAGACCCTCTTCATCCAAAACCTCCATCCCACTGCGAGTCATTACCTGGGAGTTACAGCTAACCCAAGGTCAAACTCAATAAGTCAGCTGAGAGAGTTTGCACACTATGCGTTCCAAAAACAGCAACAAAGTCGCAACAAGCACGCTGAGCCTGCCACAGTGCTAGCTATTAGCAATGCGTCTAACACCTTGGAGTTGGAAGGAGCCCCTCGCTCTACTCCACCTCTTACACCGAGAGTACATCAACAGCCAAAGCATTTTCCCAAGCGACCTCATCAAGGTCCAAACCACACTAGGTCCTCTGGATACCACTTTGGACCAACTTTGCGAAAACCCGACTACCGTCGTAGACCATATCCATGGGACAGGTCACGAGAACGTGATACGGACTACCATGATGACAGATACCGATACGAAGACACGCGTAACCGCGACAAATGGTCTCCATCCCATCACAGAAGCTCAGAAGCAGAGACCTATCACAAACCTTGGAAGGAAGAAGAAACTCCTACATTCAGTAGAGAAGCTATTGAAATTGTCCAACACCTAGCAGAGATTCAAAGCAACAGAGAATAAAAATGCTAACATTCTAGCTATATCAGCTGTGCCAACTCAAAACAAGCGTTCCAAACGAAGGAAATGCAAAAAGAAAATCCCTCATGCAAATGAGGAAGGACCAAAGGACACAGTCCAGTGCTGTCATGGCAGCCCAACCACAGGTCACAGACCACTCCTCTAACATGTCGCAACTCTGTCGAACCGCCGGTTCCACAATTTCTATGTGATTTAAACGAGGGGGGTGGCACGGAAATTCTACCTTCCACTGACCCTTGAAGACATGGTGTGTCAGGACGCTGTTTTAGACACCGCTGCTGACATCACTCATGTCACACACCCTTTTTGACAAACTACGTGTAGCCGCTAACCGCGCTAACGAATATTTGAAACTGGAACCCTGTTCATTAGCTGTGCGACCATATGCGCTCACTAAAACAACCCTGTTGGGCGTATCACTACTAAACATGTCCATTGGACCCATGACCTTGACACATCCGGTCTACGTGTCCAAACTTGACGCCATTCCATTGCTTGTTGGCAAAGACCTACTGAACAGTTTTGAGCCACTGATTGATTTCAGGAACCTCAAACTATGGGCTCAAACGCAACACCCTCACCCATTTGACCCAACAAGAACAACTGAATCACAGTGCTTTGTTCTGAACACTTTGGACACCCCAAGTCTCACACAACTAGCACTGTTGGAACAACTGCAACCAAATGAAAGCGACCGCCCAGACCAAGGTGAGTACTGTCCACGAGAAGTCAAAAGTCACCTTCAAATACGAGGTCAAGCCAAACACTCAAATGATCTTGAAAACTCAATGGCCGAGCAGAAAACCCCAAACGGCCCTCTTAAAACCCTTGATACCCATGATTCAATAGTGGTCACATTTTGAAACCCACCCACCCACCCACCCACCCATGAGGCCTGCATGGTCACAAGAGCCACACCTACCTGCTTTCTAGACCCTCTGAAACCTCAACTTTTTGCGACAACGAACCCAACTTTTGCAAACGCAAGGCGCACAGTCACTCAACCTTGCAACCAAATGATCCATAAAACCGTCAAACACCGGTGGGATAAAACGGTACATGCGCTACCCGCATCTAAAGCCTATAACATACCAAAACTGAAACCACTTCATGCGACAATCTTCTCTGCAGCTATACAATGGCACTCCTGTTCATGCTTCCGACGAACCATCATCGCCACCGCTCAGAGTTCCTCGAAACCGGAGGGGGGTGATGACTGCCAATGCCCATAACATTCCTGCTGCAGAACACAAAAGCGTCAAAACGACATACAAAGCTCCCAAGGCTGTATTTCAAAACCATTCGGACCGATTTGCCAAACGACAGAAAGCGTACAACGATCAAAAACTCTCGCATGACAAACTGCGAAGGGGGGGACAAGATCTTCCACCCCACATTTGTACCACAGACACCTGAAATAAATTTACAGGAAAGGAAAATCACTCCTAAATTCCTGCCCGAGTGGATGAATCCACACATTGTCAACAAACTTTGGCCACTCAAGAGCCAAATCCAGGACCCCATTTTCAAATGGGCTCACCAAAATCAGAGTAACCTTTACCAAAACCCCATGGGACTTGTCGGGTACAACACTGTCAAAGTAAGTCCATAAATAAGATTAAAACCAAACCTACGTCAGAAATAACTGTAGCTAACTACTAGCCTCAGGTACACTCAGTCAAGTTTCTCCAATCAGTTAACTGCATCAAAACCTCCAGAAAGGAAAGGGTATATTAAAACCAAATTAGCCCTTAAACTAATTTCAAAGACCTCTGTAAAATCTAATAAACTTCAAATCAACTTATTACCAAATAGTATACACAAGACATTCAACACCATTAGCTTGAGCTAATAATCTTAAAACTCCCATCAAAGGTGAAAAACAAACACAAGGTTTAGAGTTCAATCTCTTAAGCTCTATTCTGTAATTTCCCAGTTTTGGGATCAATAAAGTACATCCATCTAAAAGAAATCATTCCACCTCTAAGAGGAATTTTCATTTGCCAACCAGGTATCTAAAGAAAGATCAACAAGAAGATTAAGATCCAAAACCACACACTTTTGTTTGCCAAGATGATGGCCCTCCTGTTTATCAGTTTAGCCATCTGCCTAGCAATCTTACCCAGTCAGAATTGGGCCAAGCCAAAACGAAAGGTCAAAGATCCTCGGGTGGATTCTTAACAGCCCCATCGTTAGAGCCTGTAGTTAACCGTAGCATGCCCACTGTTAACTCTGTCAACACCGTCAAACCACAAATTGTTACCAAAATCTTACAAGACACTGTTGGTTTTGAATGCTTGCTCCGAAGCTTCAGTCAAACTCAACAAGATCTTTAACTCTTTGCTCTTTGTGTTAAAGGTTGACTATACTCACACACAGCCAATGTATATGTTACTCTCAGAAGTAGCGAGAAACATTAGCTTTTCAGTTAACGCTTTAGCAATGAATATGCTCTCATATCCTTTTTGCAGTAAATCCAAATTTACTTCTCATTGCCATCCAAAGAATGATAACGACATCCTATGCCCACTCAGTTTTTCTGAACAAAAGCCTCAAACACCCTATGATTTGGACATCTGTGGAACCATGGTTTAGTCTAACTAAACAAGTTCAATTTGAACCTCCTTGAGTCACCTCAATATTGATTAGTCTGAATCTACCTCAAATATGAAAGAATTTTATTTTTGCTTTTGACTAAGATTTTTGGATACATGCTTGTGTAAATACAAATAACCCTTTATACTTTTAGATTTTATGTACATTTAAACTGTTTTTGAAACCTTGAATAGATATTTTTCAGCAAACCCAAAACATTTATATCAAGTATGTCAAAACCCACATACTTCTAGTTCACTTTTTTTTTGTACCCAGAATTTTTAAGTCTTTACAGGCTTATACAGAACTTTAGTATATCCTAGACAATTATACAATGTTTATATTTGGTCATGCCAAAATTATTTTTGAAATTTCCAGAAGTTTTTCAGAAAACCAAATTTAAGGACCTACACTTTGGAATAGATACTGTTCACAAGCTTAAGACTTATCGACATCAGAACTTTAGTTCAGCATTTGGATCAAGCCTCGCCAAATTGGGATTTGATGCCTAGGATTGCTATCAACGCTGATTCAATGTCACCATTGATACCAGAGGGGGGACTGTAGCATCATCTCACTTTGGCTCAACAACAATTATTCTTCTGCTTAAAGACATTTGTTTCATCCAGGAATAACGCAAATAAACTGATTTTCTTCCTCCAGGCCACAGCTGAAATTCCCTTTGTTTTGTTAAAACCAGCCTAAGGAATTTCCCCAATGTCCGGCTTCACTTTTATTGCCCCCATAAAACCTACACAGATCCACGACTCAGCTAATTTCCTTAAACTGTGGACATGCTGGATTTAAACAACTTTAAAGTACATTACAAATTCAATTCTAAACCTTTATTCTTTTCAGAACTATGAAAATGCAGATGGACTCTGATGTTTTTGATGTGGAAAATATGTGTGAAATGCATTAATCTGTGATTTTATATATATATATATATATATATATATATATATATATATATATATATATATATATATCCATGCTAATGTTTATATGAATGTTTATTCCTGCATGTTGATTTAGAACCACTGCTTATAATTTATACTAATCACTAAAGTTATCTTAGTTTAATACATAAAGGGAAATATTAACTTCCAGTATGTATCAAAGTTTTGCCTCCATATCACATGTGACTCCAACAGCCAATCTCTGCATGACAACTCTTCATTCCAAAGGACTCCGAACAATAGACTGTTTGTTCATTGGACTAAAAGTTCATCGAGCCCGCCCACGAAGGACGCTCATTGGCTGAGATTCCGGTCAGGCCGGGAGCCCGCGAAACTCAGAGCTTATAAAAGCAGAGAGACCCCTGCCCCTTTTTTTTTTTTTTCTTCTCTTTTCGCCTGCTCTTTTCGCCCCTCTTTTCAGCTGCTCTCGTTGTCTACACACAGCAAGGAAGAACAAAGGACCGTCTGACCACATGTCGTTTTTCTGACCGCAGAGCAGATAACTCGTAATTTGTTTATGTAACTTTGTATTTTCTTTTCCTCTTAAATACCTAGGAATTCCTATTTCTTTGAGCTCAATTCTTAATCGGAGTCAAACTCCAATTTTTATTCATCACTTTTTCTTTGTTAAACTTTCTGTAAAACCACCGTTTGTTTTGTTTATATGTAAACTTTAATCTTGACTTTATTTTATAATATTTTTCTTGACCAAGCACCCACCAGAAGCTACTATTTTTATCTAAAGTCCAAAGCCTTTTTAATTTGAGATCGGATTAGATATTTTATTTTCGAAGACCTCTTGAAGATGCAGCTTCCACGTCACGTGCAGCTGAGGAATCAATGCGCAGCTGTCCCACATCGCGCTGAAGAAGCATCGGCACCATCTGGCTAGAACCCGTTTCAACTGTGGGTCATACGGCCAAGATCCAGCCCCTTCGACCGCTTGAATCTAAAGGTCGAACTGTGGACCCTGAAATATCTGCGGGCAGATATTTCCCCTAACATCCACGAAATCTTGGGCTGAGGACGAAGGCCGAGGATCACGTGAGCTGCAAACTTAATTCAACTGCTGAATAAACTTGAGGTTCGGTAATAATTTGTATATCTAATCAGATGCAAATTAAGAAGCCCTTAACATAACTCTTTTCATTAAAATTCCGTTTTTATTTCCTTAAGATTAATTTAGGACTTTTTCATAATTAATAAACTCTCCATAAGTTTGTGTTGTTTTTTTATCTGTTAACTCAAACTGATAGAAATTCATTTCTCAGTTTAACCCTGGTTCCGAAAATATTGACATTGTTAATCATTTACAAGATTGATTTTATGATTAAGGAAATTACTACAATGTCTGTTAATATTTCGTTTAATAAATATTTAAAAATGAGAGAAGTTGTTGGGAATTTATTTCATTCTGAGTCTGTTTCAAGCCCAGGTATCGAATTCACGGAAAATTTTTGAGACCGATTAATTTGAGTAATCAAACAGGTCTAAAGTGAAATTAAAGATCAAATTGCTTCTTAAAGATAGAAGCTGGTGCCCCTTATGAGTGTTAACTTTTCTGATGTATATGAAATGAGATTTGAACTCAGATTCCAATCAATATAAATTAAATAATTCATACCTGATCATATTTATTAATTAATATTCCTACATATTTCCGTTACAAGGTAATCTCAAACTCTTTATTGATCATAGACCAAAGCGTTAATCTTAATTTAACATCATGGAATTGCAGAGGTCTACAAAATCTAAAAAAAACTTCAATTTTTGAATAAAAGATTAGTTTCTTGTAAAAACACAATTTTTGAACCTAAGGAGGATGTAAAAAGAATAAGGAGTAGATGGCAGGGAAGTGTGTTCACCTCATTTTCATCCCGAGCCAGGAGAGTTATGACTCATACATAACAGTTCCATTTCAAGTGAAAAATGTAATTGGAGATAAATTGGGAAGATATCTAATCATCCAAGGATTTTTATTAGAAAATATAAATCTGGTGAACTTCTATATTGCCCTGTGAGTGATGCTAAAGTAAGAAATAAATTAATGAAGTTTTGATCGATCTATACTGGGATTCAATGTACAATTAAAATCTCCTGCTATTATATGGTCCAATATAGATGATCAACAGGACAGGATGTACACACAATGGATGTAGGATGACCATTAATCATTTTATGAAATAATTGATTGCTAGATATATGGAGAGAAATGAAACCACAAGTCAAAGCCTATTCTTGCTATTCTAATACCTACAAGACATTTTCACGTACTGACCATTTTTTGATCTCCACAGAATTAAGGCACATATCAGCGATGTTAAAAATGGTTGACTGTTGTGCTGTCCGTCTCCATGTGTTGGTCTGTTTGGTTTTGTCTTTTGTTTTTGCAGGGCTTCAGTTGCTTGACATTCTGCCAAAGCTGAGAGTCCTGTGAGAAGATCATGCAGTGGCTGCTGTGTGCCTCACCCCCTCCTCCACCCCCACTCCAGCCTTCAAACCAGTGCCCACCACTGCCTCCTCCACTTCCTCTTCCTAGAGGATTTGGTGGTCCACCGCCGCCTCCTCCCTTACCTGGAAGGCCACCACCGCCGCCTCCACCACCACTCCCCTCAGGTCCAGGGATTCCTCCGCCATTACCAGGAATGGGTGCTGGACCACCACCACCACCACCACCTCCTCCTCTACCTGGCATGCCTCCTCCACCACCTCCTCCCCCAGGCGCGATAGTGGCTCAGAGTAGCCAAGTCCTTGGGTGTGGTGTGCCACCCATGAAGGCGAGCTGCTGCCCCACTGAGGATGAACAAGCTCAACTGGCAGAAATTGCGAGCTGTTACTGATGGTGACTCCATGTGGGCCTCGGTCCAGAAAGATCCGCTTCCTTGGGAGCCCGACTACAGCAGCATCAAGCAGCTGTTCTGCCTCCCGGTGGCCGTGCACAAAGACAAGGGGGCAGCTGCTCTTGTCAAGGAGCCTAAAGAGGTTGCATTCATCGATCCAAAGAAGAACTTGAACATAAACATATTCCTGAAGCAATTTAAATGCTCAAATGAGGACTTCGTAGCCATGATCCAGAACGGGGACCGGACAAAGTTTGATGAGGTTTTAAAACAGCTTCTCAAGCTCCTTCCCGAGAAGCACGAGATTGAAAACCTGAAGTCCTTCCAGGGAGAAAAAGAGAAGTTGCAAATGTCGACCACTTCTACACCTTCTCACTGTGCCATGTTATCAGTTGAGAATTGAGTGCATGCTTTTGTGTGAAGAGACCGCTTTAGTGTTGGAGATGCTCAAGCCTAAAGTTAAGCTTGTAGAGGAAGCCCGTCCTGGGTATGACGTTAAACTGCATCCGGGCGAGGGGGTCTGTTGGACTACGAGGATGATGGAGTGCCTCTTAACCCTCGCTGATACTCCCAGGTGTCCCTTGGGCAAGGACTAGTACCTGTTAGCCTCCCTTACCAGGGTTACGGTAACTCCCAACAACGTTGTGTTATAATTCCCTAAGGGGACCAAGGGTTAAAGTGGTTCCGAGCACCCCCTTGCTGATCATATGAGGTGACAAATGGGGCAACTTGTTTGCCGTGAGTTGCGACCCGTGCCAATGGAGGAAGAGATCCTGGTTCTTGAGGAATGTCTTGCTGCGGCTTTCACAAGTCCAACACAGTGCTTTGGCTCCTACTTCACTTAGACGGGAGGTTGGAAGGGCCCGGTCCAATCAATCGGCTTGTCAAGGTCTACTCTGGGATGTCTTGGCAGCATAACATCCCAGAAGCCTATGGCGGAGGGTCAATTGAGTAATTTGCACTTTGGTGCTTTATTACTCAAGTATACCATCCCTGTATCCCTGATGCATAACCTGCAGGAAGTCCGTGGCTCTGCATCCCCATGTAGGGCTCCGAGGAGGGTGGGGAGCAGGGATGATTAATCATACTCTATCAAATATGGCTACTAAACAAACCCCTAAAAAACGAATGTTGGAAGATGTGGATGACCCAGGAATTAGCAGGATGGCTCTTTTTAATGGTGATAATTGGCTGAGGCTTATTGTTTTAGAGTCGCTCTCATCAGATATGCCTCTAAGCTGTCCCCTTTTGCTGTACAGAAGGGAATTTCAGGTATTGTGGGGTCAGTTAAAGATGTCAAAAAACTGAGGTCTGACCAGATTTTGGTGGAATGCTTGAAGAAATCTCATTCTGAAAATCTGTTGCGGTGTAATGTGCTGGCTGGTGTTCCAGTGAAGGCTTTTCCTCACCCTTCTCTAAACAGCTGCAAAGGAGTAATTCGTACTCAAGAACTCCGCGATATGGAAGAGGATGAAATAGCCTCAGAACTGCAACAACAAGGAGTAACATGTTAAGAGGATAACCATTAAAAAAAGATAACCGAACAGTAAAAACTGGCACTTACATTCTGACATCCAACTGGCCTCAGCTTCCAGAAAGAATCCAACCAGGATATCTGAGTGTAACTGTCGATACCTTTATTCCAAACCCGTTGAGATGTTTTAACTGCCAAAAGTTTGGTTTATTCCTACATCCTGCAGAGCCATGGCCAGTCTGCTGCAGATGTGGAGAGGAAAGGCATGAGTTGGCCTGCACAACACCTCCCAAATGTAACTGTTTAGGCAATCATGCAGCATCATCGAAGGAATGTCCTTGTTTGATCAAGGAAAAAGAAATTCAAACTGTCAAATGTACTAAGAAAATTAGCTACCCTGAGGCACGTAAGCTGGTAGGTTTCCCAAAGTACAAATTCCAGCAGACTTTCTCCGCTGTTGTGAAACCTAAGATGCAGCCTGCTGAGTGCCAGACAGATCTGACCTGGTTAACTAAAGGTAAGCCCTCAATAAGTAGTATTAAAAATTCCGGAGTCCCAGTTAAAAGTAAAACGAGCACTCAAAGCCTGACTACAATAAGTCAACCCTTAGGTCAAAGTCAAAGCAAGTCCACAGAACAAAACCAATTATCAAAAAGAAAAAAATCCAGCTCCTCTACTCAGGCAAAATCAAGCCAAGAAAATAAATTGCAAAAGAATGGGAATCCAGAAGATGCAGAAATGTCTGAAGTCATGACTTATCGTAGTCGCAGGCCCTCCCCTAAAAGCAAGCATAAGGAGTGTGATGTGGCTACCCACCATCAGGTAGGTAAAACAAAAGCATTCAGTGGAACCGTCGTGGCTTTAAGGCCAACTTCTCTAAAGTGCAGCCTCTAGCTGCTAGGTTTAATCCCCTTGCTCTCTGCCTTCAAGAAACTTTTCTGCTATCAACCAACCCCATGTCTCTGAAACATTATACTATGTATAATACATATGGTCCAAATGTGCATCGTCCATCTGGTGGTTCAACAATTTTAGTAAGGAATGACCTAATTCACAGCCACTTGGCTTTAATCTCCAATCTCCAGTTTGTGTAGCCGAGATCTTACAAGTGCTCTATAGAGATGCAGCAGCATAGTAGAGTATGGGAGCATAGTTTATGGATCAGCAAGGAAAACGTACATCAGGATGCTAGAAACTGTCCATCACCAGGGGCTAAGGCTTGCCTTGGGGGCTTTCAGAACCTCTCCTGTTAAGTTTGTATGTTGAAGCAAACGAGCCTTCACTTCACAACAGGTGCCTGAAATTGGCTCTCCAGTATATGGTTAAACTTAAAGCAAACCATAGAAATCCAGCCTACTCTGCATTTTTTTACCTTCGATTTTTGCATTTGTATAAGGTCAGACCTAAGAGCATCACTCCATTTGGACTCCGTATAGAACCTCACCTGGTAGAACTAAACCCTGATATAAGCAAGGTAGCACAGACAGTTTCTTTTTGTTCTGGCTCAGATCCAGAATTATATTGGGTTTCCTTAAACTCCGTGGTGGAATGGGACAAGACACTCACCCAAATGTGTACCAGCAGCAGATCTTTCCTCACCATATTTCCATATACTCAGATGGATCTAAAGTATATGGCTCAGTCTCTGCTGCAATTGTCACCAGGCACTATCAGTATGGTTTGCGGATTCCCAAACAATGTTCAATTTTTACAGTAGAGGCTCATGCTTTGCTTCTAGCATTGGAACACAGAGGACCAAACAGAGCTCCTTGATTTTTACTGACTCCAGATCCTGTCTTCAGGCACTTGGGTTTTGAAATCTTAGAGAAACTAGGTTTTTTACAGAAACAATGTTAATATCTTTTGTTGGATCCCCAGCCATGTTGGCCTGTCAGGTAACGAGCAGGCAGACATTGCTGCCAAGAGAGCCCTTACCCAAGAAGTCACTCAATGCCAGATCCCAGCCTCAGACCTCAGGCCTCTAATAACCTATGTTTTAAAGAAGTGGCAGACTGAATGGGACATGTTCTGCAAATAAATTGCATGATATTAAACCTACCATAAGCCATAGACATTTGCATCACTTTCAAAATTGACATGAGGTAGTGTACACTAGATGCCGTATTGGCCACTCTAGACTTACGCACAGCTTTTTATTAAAAGGTGAAGCACCACCATCTTGTCAGTTTTGCGGAGGTTTTTTTTTTTAATCAATAAAGCACATTTTACTTGACTGTCCTGCTCTCATGACAGCAAGACAATGTCTTTTTTTTTGTTACTTATTTGTACCCGTAGGTAGATTTGGTTTGCAGTCTGGTGACAAGCCACCGGCTGCTGGTCGCTGCGTGTGCGAGCGCCCTAAACCTACATGTTTTTGGTATGCGGGAGGAAACCGGAGAAATCCCGGAGTAAACCCACGCAACACGGGGAGAACATGCAAACTCCACACAGCTCACTGTTGGTCGGGGGCTGGGATCGAACCCACGATCTCACGATCCCCGCGATCCCCCGGCCGAGGGTAAACTGTGCTGCCGCAGTGCTAAACCACTGCGCCACCTCACTGAAGGATATTTTTAATATGGCACCACCAAAGAAAATTTTAGGGTTTCTAGCACATGTGCATCAGAAGCATCTTAATTTTTTCCATTTTATTGTATGTACATATGTATCTCACTGTATTTGATTCTTTTATCATACTGTCTCTATAACTCAATTTTCTTATTGGTTCTAATTTTGCCATGAAATAGCCATAGTTGCTGACATGGCACTAAACAAGAACACTCACTCCACAGAATTAAGGTCCAAGATTCAAAATTGTTTCTATGATAACATCGTGATATCTGGTCACGCACCCTGCTGTCTAATATATGTAGATAAGAAATTGACAGAATTTTGGTAAAAACAACTTGTGTTTGGAGGAGAAAGAACACCATACCTACTGTGAAGCATAGGGGTGGAAACATACTTTGGGGCTGTTTTTCTGCAAAGGGACCAGGACGACTGATCTGTGTAAAGGAAAGCATGGATGGGGCCATGCATCGTGAAATTTTTAGTGAAAACCTCCTTCCATCAGCAAGGGCATTGAAGATGAAACATGGCTGGGTCTTTCAGCATGACAATGATCCCAAACACCACCCGGGCAACGAAGGAGTGGCTTCGTAAGAAGCATTTCAAGGTCCTGGAGTGGCCTAGCCAGTCTCCAGGTTTCAACCCCATAGAAAATCTTTGGAGGGAGTAGAAAGTCTGTTGCCCAGCGACAGCCCCAAAACATCACTGCTCTAGAAGAGATCTGCATGGAGGAATGGGCCAAAATACCAGCAACAGTGTGTGAAAACTTACAGAAAACGTTTGTTATATATCCTCTGACAATGACAGAGGTCAAAGTATTGAGATGAACTTTTATTGACCAAATACTTATTTTACCAAGGAATTTACCGATTAATTCATTAAAAATCCTTCAATGTGATTTTTTCTTATTTTGTCTCATAGTTGAGGTATACCTATGTGCAAGTTCTCCCACTTAAAAGATGAGGTCTCCAATTTTCATCAGTTGGTGGCTGACTAAATACTTTTTTGCCCCACTGTATGTTAGACCTCTGGAGACATAAGCATTGCAAATTATGAGTGAAAGGATGGGCCAGGGAAAAAAAGTTGAAGCAAGTTCTTCCCTGATGCTGCTCACAGACTACAATTTCCAGCAGACTTAGTTCTTGAAGACATGACCTATGACTCCGCATCTCAAGTGGTGAAATCTGACATGCTGATAATTTCACAGAGAGAATGTTCCTCAAAAACTGAGAAGTTGGACGACATCAGGAATAAGATAAGAACTTGCCAGACTTGTTCTGGTAGCAAGAGAAATTGACAAAGACATGGTCTTTTTGAAGGACTTCAACCCAGGAAAGTCAACACTTGAAAAAAGATGACTGATTTGACTGGCACAGTTTCAATGCTGTTGAGGGAACTGAGTCCGTCTCTTGTGAAGTGTCATTTTACAAGGAGTGGCTCTACGTCAAAAGGATGATGCCTTAAAGAGTAAAGCAGAGCAATCCATCAACTTAATTGAACTGGAATGGACAACGTGTCATCTAATGCATTGAAAACCTTATCAGAAATGGAACAGCCCCCAAATGCTGTCTGAAGACAAACTCCAGGATCATTTGAAATACCTTGACCAGGCCAATAAAGATCTCATTCAACATAGATCAAAGGTCATGGAGTAAGCTCTCAAGTCACTGACAACTGATATGTTGTCAGTGTATATATATAGTAATATGTATATTAGCTGCTCTTTTTTTTCTTGCCTTCTGATTGTTGCTATCTCTGTGCAGTTGCAATCCTGGAATTTCCCCGTTGTGGGACTAATAAAGGCTTATCTTATATTATTCAATAGTCGTCATGAAGGAGAAGTTTCTAGGATGGAAGTCAAAAAATACCTAGGGAGAGAAACGGTATACAGGATAAAATTGGATAGCCTGTCACCTTTTGAGAAGAAACCATGTAAAAATCTCACTAGGATAGAGATACGGGGCAAAAGGGGTCACTATGTACCAGTGCTGTTCCCAACAAACATGAAGGAGTCTGTGGAACTTCTAATTGAAACCAGAAGAGAGGTTGGGATTTCCCCAAACAATCCCTACATTTTTGCCAGTCCTCATGAATCTCAGGAAAACATCCGTGGATGTGACCTTAAAGTGATATGCAGAAAATATCACATCCAAGTTGAGGAAACCGTTTCACCACTCCTTAACCTGCAACCTCATGAACTAGACCAGCTGGCAACTTTCATGGAACATAATATTGAGGTCCACTGGATGTTTTACAGACTCCTTGAAGAAACCCTCCAAATATCAAAATTGATCAGACTTTTTGCCTTGCAAGGTGGAATGGGCAAATTCAAAGGAAAATCCCTTGAAGATAACACCAAAGTAAAATATTTCAATTTCTGAATTTTTTATAAAACAGGATAAGTGCTAGTTGAAAATTTATTTTAGTGTATTGATTTTAAACATTTTGTTGCAGCTGAAGAAGAGTCCAGTGACTCCGACGCAGAAGATGCCCAATCTGAGGAGACTGCTACCACAAGTCAGGAGGGTAAGATTGTGTGGGATGTTAATTAAGTTGATTGAATTGTTGCAATGCATTTAATTGACAGATTTTCCATTAAGTGTAAGCATTTTGTTGCCACCTATATGGTTTCAGGAAACAATTGACATTCTGAAGAACGGGCTGCTACCTCAAGAAAGGCAACTGGGGACATTTTAAAATCACTGAAATCAAGTCAAAAGGGTGGGTTATTCCATTGACTCAAGTACACTGTTTACATGGAACACCTTGAGATTTGATGACAATTTATGGTTATGTTCAACCATTTATTCACTTATTTTTCATTTACAGGGAAATCCAGAAAGCCCTGGTCTCACACACACAGAGACATCGTTGATCATTTCCTTCAGGAAGTCCTTGAAATAAAGATCCCAGGAAAAGTGGACCGTCAGACCTGCCTAAATGAAAATCCGACTCAGGGATAATGGACGAGCCTTGATAGTAACATTTTTGTTGTGCACAAAGTATTTTATTTCTTTCCAGAGGAATTTGTGCCAAAAGTATTGAGATCAGTAACACTGGGAGCCTGAATCCTGCATTATGGAGTATAGGCATTAAGTGTCAACATTGGCTGTTCATGTAAAAAGAGCATCAGTGCATTGTAACACTGAAACTCTGGGGGACACATATGCGACCTGCTTTGTGACTCACATTTTAGACCAGAACAAAGGCAGAGCTGCTTCCCTGGAGATTACAGGAAGCTGCAAGGATGTTAGCTTTGGTATGCAAGGCTTGAGACTGTGGGGGTGTAATTAAAGGATTAGAGAGGGGATGCATTGTAGACAGTGGGGATATCAGGAAAAGGGGATGCATTGTTACTGTCTATTATAATGCAATGTGGTCTGTGATACATGTGACGTGAACTGTAAGAGTCCTGGTATTTAAGGACGAGAGTTCCCTGTGTGGCTCTCAGGTTTCTCTCAAGTCAGCTTTATTCACATCTTAAAGTCAGTCTCGTCATTCTCACATTCCCACACTGGTGACCCAAGACGAGCATGCAGCGAGGAGACTTCCCCCGGGCCAGTCTCGCCAGGAGCCCCCAGCCAAGCAAATGCCGCTACAGTCCAGCTACCGGACTTCTGGCAGAACAAGCCGCGCTCCTGGTTCAATGCAATTGAGGCACAGTTCAACCTCCAGGGGATATCGGTAGACGCCACAAAATTCTACCACGTAGTTGCAAAACTGGACAACACGGCCCAGCATGTAGAGAGCCTGATCGACCAGCCGCCGGACAGCGACAAATACGACACGTTGAAGGCTGCACTCATCCAGCACTTCACCCCCTCGGTGGAGGGGCAAGCAGAGAGGCTCCTGGCACTGACGGAGTTTGAAAATGACATGCCTGCAAACCTGATTGAGAAGTTGTTGAGGTTGAAAGACCGACGATGACCACTTAATTTTCACCCACCTCTTCCTCAGGACTACCATCAGCGGCGAGAGCGACCCTGGCCAGTTCACCACTGTTGGCCCAACGGGACTACCGTGTGCTGGGCCGGGAGGCGCAGCGAATTGTCAACGCCACCAAGCGGCACGCGGCCACTGCAGCGGAACTCGTCGCGATGGCCGGAGATGACAGGGGGCCAGAGGCAGAGGTACCAGACCCACAGACGACTGCAGGGAACGCGGACCAGATGTCCTTTGTTTCCATCATTGCCGCTTTGCAGAGAGGGCATGCAAATGTGTACTACCGTGCCAGTTCAGACATTCGGGAAACGCCAAGATCAGGGGTCTGTAGCAGCCACGGCCCTCAGGGAGGAGAGCAAGTTGCTTTACTTGTTGGACACACGCTCGGGGAGACAGTTCCTTGTGGACAAAGGCTCCCTGTTGAGTTTCACCACATCTTCCTATGCGGACAGGTTGGCAGGATCCAGAGGTCCCGGGGTGGCAGCAGCGAACAGCTCGGAGATTAAGACCTTTGGTGAGAAGACCCTGCTTCCGTCTCTACACGGCCGTACATTTGAGTGGACTTTTGTTGTAGCAGCAGTGAATTTCAATATGTTGGGGGGCTGATTTTTTGTGCTCACATGGTTTGTTGGTTGATCTCGCCAACAGACACCTGGTTAATGCACTTTTTGATTCCATCCCTTGTACAGCGTTAGTGGCCCCGCCAACAGCACAAGCCAACGTCACAGCTTCAAGCGATAAGTTCCACACACTGCTCACTCAGTTCCCAGCACTCACGGTCCCCACATTTTCGGCAACAGTCGCTAAACACGGGGTGGAGCATTTTACCACTACCGGACCGCCCATTTTTGCAAAAGCTCAGTGCTTGGACGCAGTTAAACTGGCCATAGCGCGTGAGGAGTTCGCCAACCTGGAGAGGTTGGGCATTATCAGATGTTCAAACAGTCCGTGGGTTTCCCCCCTACACATGGTCCCGAAAGCTGACGGATCATGGCGACCTTGCGGGGATTTCCGCAGGTTAAACAACGCTACGGCACACGACCGCTACCCAATCCCACATATCCAAGATTTTTCCGTTCATTTGGCAGGGGCGCGCGTTTTTTCTATATAGACTTGGTCCGCGGTTACCACCAAGTCCCAGTGCGCGCTGAGGACATACCCAAAACAGCGGTAATAACTCAGTTTGGTCTATTCAAGTTTTTACGCATGCCATTCGAACTTAAAGGGGCTGCTCAGACGTTCCAATGCATGATGGATGCGGTGCTTCACGATCTCCCTTTCGTGTTAGTCTACTTGGACAATATTTTGGTAGCCAGCGCGTCCGAAGACAAACACGAAAAACACCTGGCCACAGTTTTCCGAAGGTTGGGAGATCATGGGTTAATAATCAACCCAGCGAAGTGTCAGTTTGGGGTGGAGCAGATCGATTTTTTAGGACACCGTGTGTCAGGAAGCAGAGCTGCTCCTTCGGGGGAAAGTGTGCGTGGTAGCAGATTTTCCCCAGCCGCAGATGGTCAGGGCGTTACCGGAGTTTTTGGGAATGGTGAATTTTTATAACAGTTTTCTCCCCCGCGCGGCGAAACTCATGCAGCCACTGTATGCCGTGCTCAAACAAAAAAAAAAACCACAAAAACACAAACAACCCGCGGATAAGGTCGAGTGGTCCCTGGAGCGGGACCAAGCATTCTCTGAGGTGAAAGCAGCCTTGGCAACGGCTGCGTTGTTAGCACACCCAGACTAGCGCTCACCACTGACGTGTCAGATGTGGCCATAGGGGCGGTCGTGGAGCAACATGTAGCCGGGGTTTGACAGCCCCTCGCCTTTTTCAGCAGGACCTTTCGCGATAGCGAATGTAAATACAGCACGTTCGACAGGGAGCTGCTGGCTCTCCATTTGGCCATCTGCCACTTTCAGTTCTGGCTAGAAGGACGTTCTTTCACCGCGTTCATTGACCACAAACCGCTAACATTCGCGATGGCCAAGGTTTCCGAACTGTGGTCAGGCCAGCAGCAGAGACAGCTGGCCGCGATAGAGTTTACCACTGATATTCAGCATATGGCGGGCAAACTGAATGTGGTGGCAGATTGCCTCGTGCGCCGTGGCAGCCCCAGTCAGCGTAGGAGTAGATTACGCAGCCATGGCCGTGGAGCAGGTTAGTGACGCGGATGTGCGCGCGCGCTCCAGTCTGGACCAACAGGGTTAAGGCTGGAGAGTAGGGTGCTGCAAGATGGTATGCCCCCCCAATCTGCGATGTCTCCACTGGACGGCCGCGTCCAGTAGTACCGGCTGTGTGGCGCTGCCATGTTTTTGACTCTATTCATTCTTTGGCGCACCCGGGAGTGCGCACGGCAGTCAAAATGGTAGGAGAGAAATTTGTGTGGCCGAGCCTTCGCAAACAAGTTAAGGAGTGGGCAGCAGCCTGCACGGCGTGTCAACGAGCCAAAGTACACAGGCACACGAGGGCTCCTTTGGAGCCGTTTCACATTCCGGCCAAGAGGTTCGATCACGTTCATGTGGACCTCGTGGGCCCCCTCCCGCCGTCACAAGGGTGCACACACACCTTCTGACAATGGTGGACCGCACCACGCGCTGGCCGGAAGTTGTCCCGCTGACAACCACGACTGAGGAGGTGGCACACGCGTTTTTAACGGCTTGGGTGGCGCGCTTCGGCGTTCCATCGAACATTACGTCTGACAGAGGGCCTCAATTCATGTCTGTGCGGTGAATTGACACCCAGGCTGCGGGCCATTGTCGACCAAAGCTCAACCGCGTACAATCCACAGGCTAACGGGTTATGCGAACATTTCCATAGGTCATTGAAAGCAGCTCTGAGCGTCACTGACTGATGCAAATTGGGTAGACAAGTTGCCGTGGGTGTTATTGGGGGTTGTGTTCTGTGCCTAGAGAGGACTTAGAAGCCTCCCCAGCAGAGCTCGTGTTTGCACAGCCACTCCGGCTGCCTGGGGAGTTTCTCCCAGATAACCCTGCGCCAGACGCCTCCCCGTCTCCGCTGTTGTGGAGTAACAGAATCAAGCACGCTGCCTGGCCCTGCGCACCAATTTTCTGTGCGTTTGTGCCTAAAACTTTGACAAAAACAAACTCTACATTCTTCAGACACAATGTGCATCGAACCCCTCTGCGGCCACCTTCTGACGGACCGTTCAGAGTGCTAGAAACAGGGAACAAGCAGTTTTTGCTAGATTTGGGGGGTAGGAAAGAAAATTGGCATAAACAGACTCAAACCCGCTTTTGTGGTGGCAGATGAGAAGGTGCTGTTGGCAAGGGCCCCGTGGTGAGGTAGACCCCCACGGGGGGCTTCAGAGTAATGTTTCCCCAGAACACCCACAGGGACTGAAAAGGTCTTCACCCCCAGACGGAAAACCCCCAGCGTGACAGCCCCGCAGAGACGTGGAATCCCAGCTACAGCAGGAGACTCAGGTCTAGATGGCATGTGGACTGATGTGTATCGATACCATCACGGCATGCATGTTGCTATTCTCTTGTTTGTTCTAAAATGTTGGGAGGGCTTGTGTGTGTGTGGGGGGGGGGGGGGACACATGCGACCTGCTTTGTGACTCATTTTAGACCAGAACAAAGGCAGAGCTGCTTCCTTGGAGATTACAGGAAGTTGCAAAGATGTTAGCTTTGGTATGCAAGGCTTGAGACTGTGGGGGTGTAATTAAAGGATTAGAGAGGGGATGCACTGTAGACAGTGGGGATATCAGAAAAAGGGGATGCATTGTTACTGTCTATTATAATGCAACGTGGTCTGTGATACATGCGACTTGTGAACTGTAAGTCCTGGTATTTAAGGACGAGAGTTCCCTGTGTGGCTCTGACTTCTTTGAGATGGTGATGTGAATAAAGCTGACTTGAGAGAAACCTGTCTCGTCATTCTCACATTCCCACAAATCATTTTAGATTTCAAAAATATCCAATAACTGTTACTCAAAACATGTGTTTGAAGTATTTACTAGTAAGTGAGAAACTCAGTTTAAGAGTGCATGTGTGGGTTTAAAAGAACCAAATAAACTGATTTTATAGCAATTTGTTTTTTCCTTATCCCTCATGAGTTGCATTAAAACCATATGTTCTGTGATCATGTCTCACCTTTTCAGTTGCATTTAGCCGCTCATTTTACCAAGTATTCTCCCAGTCCGTTTATTCAGTAGTGTTCCATTTTCTTTTCCTGTTCTTAGGTCTGCTCTTATTTTGAATTTTTTACTGTTTGTGTTTCTGCCCAGCTTGGTTATGCTGTAGAGGGTGTGAAGGAAAAGGATATTGAGGTGAGGCACGAGTGTACGTCAGATTTACCCTCTACATGAATACAGCCTGTTGGCCCCAGCGTGGCCACTGGGGCCCAGTTGAGTAGTGATGAGTAGAAGTGAGTGCAGCTCTTTTATACTGCTATCCATACAGAGACAATTCATGGCACATTAGCATATCAATTGTAATCTACTACCATTGGTCAATACACATGATTAGCACAAAAATGCATGCATTCAGTCCCATCTGACCATCTCTTGTGGTTCTTTTGGATGTCAGTTGTCCTCTGCTTCCTCCGAGTGACTGCTGGGTGTGAGGAATGCTTCAGAGAAATGTCCCAGAGGAATGTCTCTCCACTGTGTTTAGTGTCACCATAATGCTAAAGTTTAGAGACCTGGCACTCTGTCTCAACAGAAGTCCCCACTTTGTTAGAACAAAAACACTGGTTCCTTGTTAGATGGCATGGAGCAATGCTGACACCTTTTCTGACCCAATGTATGCATTAGGTCAAAAGGACTTGAGCATTATCAGAAGTTGTGTGATAAGACATGTGATGTCTGTCTAAGCTCTTTCAAGTTCTTTAAAGCTCCTTTTGTGCTGGTTCTGAGATAGGCAGCAGGTAACTCCATGTCAGTGCATATTTCATTTAAACTGTACATGTTGAAGAAATGTTTGATATAAGATAAGCCTTTATTAGTCCCACAATGGGGAAATTCCAGGATTGCAACAGCACAGGGATAGCAACACTCAGAGCAACAATCAGAAGGCAAGAAAAAAAAAAACATCTAGTAAACATGTCCATATTACTATAAATATATATATATATATATATATATATATATATATATATATATATATATATATAGAGAGAGAGAGAGAGAGAGAGAGAGAGAGAGACAGTGCAGAGCATTATGGTTGGTTGGTGAATGTGCAGCAGAAAGTCTAAGCTCTCTCTCTGCGGATGCGACGCTTTACTCAAGATACAGTGCATCCGGAAAGTATTCACAGCACTTCACTTTCTACATTTTGATGTTACAGCCTTATTCCAAAAGGGATTCCATTCATCCCCCCACCCCACCCACAATACCCCATAATGACAAAGTTCAGATTTTTGCAAATTTATTAACAAAGAAATCACATGTTCGTAAGTATGCAGCCTTTGCCATGAAGCTCAAAATTGAACTCAGGTGCATCCTGTTTCCACTGATCATCCTTGATGTTTCTACAGCTTAATGGGAGTCCACCTATGGTGAATTCAGTTGATTGGACATGATTTGGAAAGGCACAGACCTCTATATAAGGTCCCACCATTGACAGTACATGTCAGAGCACAAACCAAGCATGAAGTCAAAGGAATTGTCTTTAGACCTCTGAAACAGGATTGTCTTGAGGTACAAACCTCGGGAAGGGTAAAGAAAAAGTTCTGCTGCTTTGAAGGTCCAAATGAGCACAGTGGCCTCCGTCATCTGTAAAATGGAAGAAGTTCAGAACCACCAGGACTCTTCCTAGAGCTGGCCGGCCGTCTAAACTGACAGAATGACCTTCCTGACTAAGGCCCTTCTCCCCCCGATCGCTCAGAGCTCCAGCATTCCTCTGGAGAGAAGAGAACCTTCAAGAAGGACAACCATCTCTGCAGCAATCCACCAATCAGGCCTGTAGAGTGGCCAGACAGAAGCCACTCCTTCATAAAAGGCACATAGCAGCCCACCTGGCGTTTGCCAAAAGGCACCTGAAGGACTGACCATGAGAAACAAAATTCTCTGGTCTGATAAGATTGAACTCTGATATGAATGCCAGACTGGAGTAAAGCAGGCACCGTTCATAACCACGCCAGTGGGGATAGCATGCTGTGGGGATGGTTTTCAGCAACTGGAACTGGGACACTAGGATAGAGAGATGAATGCAGCAATGTACAGAGACATCCTGGATGAAACCCTGCTCCAGAGTGCTCCACATCAGACTGAGGCAACACTTCATCTTTCAGCAGGAAAACAACCCTAGGCACACAGCCAAGATATCAAAGGAGTGGCAGCAGGACAACTCTGAATGTTGTTAGTGGCCCAGCCCGAGCCCAGACTTTAACCCTCTTATGTTACGGGTCAAATTGACCCGTTTTAAAGTTTGAACATCTAGGAAAAATAGTTAAGTATTTTTTCCGTATGAAACTTCTTCTGCTTGCCTTAATTAGTGTAAACATAAACATGCAGGGGGTGATTGCAAATATGTGAGATGAACCATTTTCATATATCACAGATACTGTTTGGGTCAATGTGACCCAGCAGTCAAACTGGAGGTAAAAGTGTCAAATGTCACTCTTTGCACCTTATTGCAACATATTTCTCACACACACGCGCAGGTGTTGATTTGACGGAAACCATTCATGTTCTTGGGGGGGAAAACTCCACCCATATTCAGTGGACACTCAGGGGAGGGGCAAAACATAAAAGCTCCTCTGCATGGGAGTCCTACCAACATTACACTGTCAGGCAGACCTTTACAAAATGAGCAGCAGAAGCAAAAGGATGACTGTCCAGGAGACTCTGGAAGCCATCTTTGATCATGACTGAAATAGGAGGATGTGTCTGAAGGCCATCTTGAGCTTAATTCTGATTCTAATGATTCTGAACCAGATGAGGGAATAGCTATTCCTGTTCCTCCAAGCAAGACATTTATGTCAAAATGAAATGCATTGGTCTTCATCCCCAAATGTGTGTCAGGCAAAACTGTCTGCAGAAAACATGAGTGCCAGGGCCCACTAGGATGGCAGTGACTCGTGTGACTGACATCAAGTCAGCTTTTGAGCTGGTCATGCCAGATTCAATACAGAAAATCATTCTGGAAATGACTAATCTAGGAGGGAGGCGTGTTTTTGGGAGAAGTGAAAGGAGCTAGACAAAACATTTAGATGCGTATTTGGGGCTCATCCTGGCTGGAGTCTATAAATCGAAGAATGAATCAACAGCCAGTATGTGGGATGCAGAGACAGGGAGGCTGATATTTCGAGCTACAGTGTGTCTGGAGACTTTGCATTTTCTCCAGAGTAATCCGATTTGATAATCGAGAGACAAGGGCTGGTAGACGGGAGACAGACAAGTTGGCAGCTATTAGGACAGTGTGGGACAAGCGGGTACAGCAACTTCCACTACTCTATAACCCAGGCCCTAATATCACAGTAGATGAAAGGCTGGTAGCATTCAGAGGTTGCTGCCCATTTAGGCAATATATGCCTTCCAAACTAGCTAAATATGGAATAAAAATCTGGGCAGCATGTGATGCAAACACCAGCTATGCATTGAACATGCAGGTTTACACTGGAAAGCTGGTTGGAGGAGCCCCGGAGAAGAATCAGGGCACAAGGGTCGTGCTCGACATGGCACAGGGTCTCAAGGGGCATAATATAACCTGTGACAATTTTTTCCACAAGCTACAACTTGGGTCAGGAGCTTCTGAAGAGAAAGCTCACAGTGGTCGGAACTATCCGAAAGAACAGGGCTGAACTCCCTGCTGAGCTGCTGGTAATCAAGAACAGGACCCCTCAATCTTCCATGTTTGTCTTCACAGACACTACAGTCCTAGTGTCTTACTGCCTCAAAAGGGGGGGGGGGGGAAATGTGCTCATGAGCACTCTGCACAAAAATGCTGAAATAAGCACGAGGACCAGAAACCAAGCATGATCCTGGATTACAATGCCACCAAGGGGGGGGGGGGGGGTGGGTAGACAGCTTGGACAAAGTAACAGGGTCCTACAGCACCAGACGAATGACTGTGCGCTGGCCATTGGTCATCTTTTATAACTATCGATTTATTGGCCTACAACGCATTTGTCATTTGACAGATCTTTCCTGACTGGAATGTGTCAAAGCTGTAGAAGTGGTGCATCTTTCTCGAGGAGCTGGGGAAGGTGCTTGTGACACCGCACATCCATCGGAGGGAGCACCTGCCAAGGACCCCAGCCGCTGCAGCCACGGTGAGGGAGATCCAGGAGAGGACTGCACAAAGTACACCAGTGTGTGAGGTAAGTAAGTGGCTGTCTCGTCTGGAACCTCGGCTGTCTCGTCAAGAGCTTCACTTGCTGCATCCAGGAACTTCCCAGCGTCAAGCAAGTAAGCGCACCATTTGCTACTCAACGCCAAACCTTTACCCCTGTGCACAGGTGGACCACCTTGGCGGCGGACCTGTGTCCCCAGCTGACGGGGTAACGCCATCACGTCTTCGTAGCGGCTCGCTACCACCACACCTACCGTATGTCTTGCTCCTCAATTGCCAGAACTATTATTGTATCAATTACAGGAGTATTGGCCAACGTTATCGGTGGAATCACCGTCATCAGCATCAGCTGTGTCGTCATTGCCACTGTGTGGAGTCACTAACCTTGTCTTTGTCTGCATCATCATCTGTGTCATCGTCAGGGCTGTCATTGTCACAGCCGGCATCATCATCAGGGCTGTCATTGTCACAGCCACGGGGAGTAACCCCAGCACGGTCACGGACGCCTTCACCTCCATGCTGCCCGGCCGCTGGAACTCAGCAGAGCGAAGCCAGTGCTGCTCTCAAGTAAGCCTTGTTATCTGCAGCTCTTTGCTAGTGTGGAGCATTAGTAATTTGTCTCTGCTCATCTGTTCCAGGGTTGCCGGGTCTCCGTCCAGGTCGCTCAGCTCCAGTGACCAGAACGATATCCTCGCACTAACATTACACTCACAATTAAATAAAGATTATTGTCACTATCTGCTCGTGTCAGTGTCTGTCTCCTGGGTCCTGAAACATGTCAGTACGACTGTCACAAAGACCCAGCGGACAGTTCACTGTCGCGCCAAATCACTCTTAGCGCCTGGGTAGATTTATTTGCACACCAACAGACAGTAATCTTTAATCAGCTATCTGTAATAATTGGTCTGCTGGATCGTCTGGGACACCAGACGTTTCCCCCCACCGCAGACAGTTCTGCCCCTGTGGGCTTAGCATCTGGACAAAGTAACATCTCCTCGTCTTCTCGCCTCACTCCTACCCGGTTCAGCGCAAAACTCGGGGAAGCTCGTGGTTTCATATTACAGTGTGAGTCAGTTTTTCTTCGTGTTCTGGGGGACTTTACTCTTGATTCAAGCCGGATTGGCTACATTATAAATTTGTTAGGAAGAGCTTTGGACTGGGCGTATTCCATTAGCGCGAAACCAAGCTATTCCCTGCTCACTTACCAGGAGTTTGTGAATGAATTTTTGTCTGTTTTTGATCATACGGATAGAGGTGAGGTGTTGACAGAACGATTGCTGAGCTTACAACAGGGAAAGAGATCAGCTGCTGATTACGCCATTGACTTCCGGGTCCTAGCTGCAGAGATTGGGTTGGGGGAGCCATCATTATGCGGTATCTTTCTACGTAGTCTTAATGATGAGTTGGCGACACGGGACAAACTGATAGTTTATGGGATTTGATTGCCCTAGCGGTTAGTCTTGATAGCAGATTAAGGGAGCGGGCGGCTGAACGACGTTCTACTTCCCGTTTGGTTAAACCCCACCCTCGCCTTCCCAACTCTCCTCCTCTCGCTCTCTGCGTCAGAGGAACTTCCGGTTCAGCAAGCTATAATCAGTGGCCGGTCTAAAGTGTCAGCAGCAGAGAAACAACGCCGCAGGGATCAGGGCCTTTGTTTCTACTGTGGGAAAGTCACATGGGGTTTTTGAATGTCCCAATAAGTTAAAAAGGGAGGGCCCTTGGATCAGAGTAGGGGGATTCACGGGCAATAACTCTAAAGAGCCCCTTACTTGTTGTCGATTACCTCTTAGGCTCATCCATTTACATACAGAACACTCCACATTGGCGTTAGTAGATTCTGGAGCTGAGCAAAATTTTATTTCTAGAGACCTGGCAACCCGGATGGGTCTTAGCTGTCAGACTCTAGATCCCCCTGTCAAACTGATCACCTTGTCTAAAGCGTCGTTGACTACTATTGCTCATCAGACGGTTCCTGTGTCAGTTATTGTATCAGGAAATCACGGAGGAAATTCAGTTTTTTGTTCTGCCTGTTTCTTCTTCGCCCGTTATTCTGGGGTACCCCTGGCTGCACCTACATAACCCCACTATTGATTGGCAAGCTGGGAGAATAACGGCATGGAGTACATTCTGCCTCAGTGCCTGCCTTCAATCGGCAGCATGCGCCCCATCCGTCAAGGTGCCTCTGCCTGATTCATCGCCACCGGACTTGTCCAAGGTGCCAGAGGTCTATCACGATTTGGGGCTAGTATTTTGCAAGTCTCGGGCATTGTCCTTACCCCCTCATCGCCCTTATGACTGCGTGATCAACCTTAAGGCTGGGGCCCCTCTACCTGCTAGCCGCCCGTACAGCCTGTCAGCCCCGGAGCGCGAGGCTATGGACACATTGAGTCCTTGGCTTCTGGTATCATCTGCCCGTCGTCTTCGGCAGTAGGTGCTGGATTTTTTTTTGTTGAAAAAGACTGTTCTCTACGCCCCTGCATCGATTTCCGGGGATTGAATGAAATAACTGAAAGACAATTATACCCTGCCTTTGAACACTGCTTTTGACTCCCTCCAGGGGGTGTCCTGGTTTACTAAATTGGACCTTAGGAATGCCTATCATCTTGTGCGCATAAGGGAAGGAGATGAGTGGAAGACGGCTTTTCGGACCCCCAGCGGACATTTTGAGTACCTGGTAATGCCGTTTTGGTTAACTAATGCTCCAGCCATGTTCCAGCGTCTGATAAATGATGTACTACGGGATTTCCGGAACTCGTTTGTTTTTGTTTGTCTCGACGATATTCTCATTTTCTCCCGCATACTAGAGGAGCATAGAGTGCATGTGCGCAGGGTACTGCAGTGCCTCCTGGAGAATCAACTGTTCGTGAAGGCTGGAAAATGTGAGTTCCACACTGATCAAACCTCCTTCCTTGGGTTTATTTTAGCTCCGAACCAGGTGCCCCCTGACCCGGCCAAGGCAGTTGTGGATTGGCCTGCACCCACCTCCAGAAAGCAGCTTCAGGGGTTCCTGGGGTTTGCCAATTTCTATAGGAGGTTTGTGCCTAATTTTGGCAATATTGCTCGTCCCCTGTGCTCTTACCTCCCCTAAGATCCCGTTTTGTTGGAGTAAGGAGGCAGCTGAAGCATTTGAAAGACTCAAGAGGGAGTTCGCCTCGGCCTGAGTCCTTACTCAGGTGGATCCAAAGCTGCAGTGCTTGGTGGAGGTGGACGCTTCTGATTCAGGAGTTGGAGCGGTACTCTCCCAACGGTCTCCCGAGGACGGTAAGATTTTCCCTTTTGTTTATTTCTCTCACCGTCTCACTTCTGCAGAGAGGAATTACTGCATCGGAGACAGGGAGTTACTGGCAGTAAGACTCGCCTTGGAGGAATGGAGACATTGGCTGGAGGGGGCTGCTCAGCCATTCGTGGTTTGGACGGATCATCGTAACCTGGAGTACCTCAGGACGGTGAAGCACCTGAATGCACGCCAGGCTCGCTGGTCCCTCTTTGGCCGTTTTAACTTTTCTATCATGTATCGGCCGGGAAGTAACGGTAAGCCGGATGCTCTCTCGGCAGTTTGACATTCCATCCTCTGAGGACCAGGAGACCCCTATCCTGCCGCCTTCCTGCGTCGTGGGCGCCCTGTCCTGGGGAATCTGCAAGACGGTTCGCCAGGCTCAGAAGACAGAGCTGGACCCCGGGGGGGGGGGGGGGGCGCTTGTTTGTTCCACGTGCCATCCGGGGCAAGGTGATTGAGTGGGGTCATGCTTCCAAATGGGCCTGTCATCCTGGAGTGGGTCGGACCGTGGATCTCCTTCAAAGGACCTTCTGGTGGCCAGGGTTACGGAAGGACGTTGTTAATCACATCCGGGCCTGTGCTCAGTGCGCCACCAGGAGGACTACCCAATATAATATCCAGGTGGCCAACCGGCATAGGAGACCCGCCCCGGACTTTAAGGTGGGTCAGAAGGTCTGGTTGTCAACTCGGAATATTTGTGTACCGGCCGAGGAACGGAAGCTCACGAAGCGCTTCATTGGCCCTTACACTATTAATCGTATTATTAACCCTGTGTGTGCGCTTGTCTCTCCCCTCTTCGATGCGTATCTGCCCCATTTTTCATGTCTCCCAGGTCAAACCATACGTCTTTGACCCCGTGTCCTGCTCCAGCGGTTCCCGCGCCCCCGAGGATGATCGATGGCCATCTGGCCTAGGGGGTGACTGCTGTCCTTGATGTCCGCAGGCGGGGTCATGGTCTTCAGTATTTGGTGGACTGGGAGGGCTTTGGACCGGAGGATCGCTCTTGGATTCGCCCAGCGTTGATCTTGGATAAACAGCTGATTCGCGATTTTCATCGGGCGAATCCAGGTAGGATTGGGCAGATGCCTGGAGGCACTGCTAGAGGGGGGGGGGGGGGGGGGAAGAGTACTGTCATGGCGGCCTCTGGGCCGTCAGTGTCATTAGCCCCAGCTGCGCACAGACCAACAGGTGTGAATCAACGGCTGTTAAAAGCCAGTGTGGCCGACAGCCCGGCACGGAGTCGGCTGTCTTCCTCAACGGAGAATGAACCTGCACTCCGCTCTCTGGTCTCGTCAAGAACTTTGTCTGTCTCGTCTGGAACCTAGTTTGTCTCGTCAAGAGCTTCACTTGCTGCATCCAGGAACTCTTCCCAGCGTCAAGCAAGTAAGTGCACCATTTGCTACTCAACGCCAAACCTTTACCCCTGTGCACAGGTGGACCACCTTGGCGGCGGACCTGCGTCCCCAGCTGACGGGGTAACGCCATCACGTCTTTGTAGCGGCTCGCTACCACCACGCCTACCGGTACGTCTTGCTCCTCAATTGCCAGAACTATTATTGTATCAATTACAGGAGTATTGGCCAATGTTATCTGTGGAATCACTGTCATCAGCATCATCTGTGCCGTCATTGCCACTGTGTGGAGTCACAGCCGGCGTCTTTGTCTGCATCATCGTCATCCCGGTCTGTGGAGTCACAGCCGGCGTCATAGTCTGCATCATCGTCATCCCGGTCTGTGGAGTCACAGCCGGCGTCATAGTCAGGATCATCGTCATCCCGGTCTGTGGAGTCACAGCCGGCGTCATAGTCAGGATCATCGTCATCCCGGTCTGTGGAGTCACAGCCGGCGTCATAGTCAGGATCATCGTCATCCCGGTCTGTGGAGTCACAGCCGGCGTCGTCAGGGCTGTCATTGTCACAGCCACGGGGAGTAACCCCAGCACGGTCACGGACGCCTTCACCTCCACGCTGCCCGGCCGCTGGAACTCAGCAGAGCGAAGCCAGTGCTGCTCTCAAGTAAGCCTTGTTATTTGCAGCTCTTTGGAGCCGAGCGACCTGGACGGAGACCCGGCAACCCTGGAACAGATAAGCAGAGACAAATTACTAATGCTCCACACTAGCAGTGACCAGAACGATATCCTCACTCACAATTAAAGATTATTGTCACTATCTGCTTGTGTCAGTGTCCGTCTCCTGGGTCCTGAAACATGTCAATATATATATATAAAAATAAGTGTAAGAGTGCGTTGTGTGCGTCTTGGGATCAGCAAAAAGACAGCATAGTAAAGTAATCATGATCCTCTTGGTTCTAGGTTGCTGCTGAGGGGAAAAGAAAGAGGTGCCAGGTCTTCAGGCCATCTGATGATTTCAAGACAAGCATGACCTGTGCGAAATGTGAAATTTTGCACAAAGCACAGTGATATGTCACTCATGTCCTGCGTCGACGTAAAGAGACACACACACACTGTTCATATTGGGTTATTTTGTTCATTAGTGGTTCACAGTGCATGTATGAAACATAACATTTACATTGTCTTACAATGTAATGTTTTATATGTTGGTCTTTCAAAAGTAATAAAGTTGTGAAACATTAAAGTTAGTGCATTGGTGCTCCTTACCTCTAATAGGTAATTGTTCAATTAGGATAATTCACTCGTTTTTCATTAAAAAAATGTTCATAATATTGACAGAATAGTTAGTAATGGAGTTCGTAATGAAATATGTTTGTTAGGAATTTTTTGGTTTCAGACATCTTTTGGATAATCAAACATGCACCGGGTCAAATTGACCCGGGAACACCATTGTTGTTCCTGACAAATGAACATAACAGGAACATCTCTGGCGATATGTACACCGATGCTTCCCATCCAACTTGATGGAGCTTGAGGTGCTGCAAAGAGGAATGGGCCAAACTGCCTAAAGATGGGTGTGCCAAGCTTATGGCATATTCAAGAAGACTTGAGGCTGTAATTGCTGCCAAAAGTGCATCAAAATATTGAGCAAAGGCTGTGAATACTTATGTACATGAGATTTTAGTATTTAATTTGTGAAAATTTCAAGTTGACAGTCATTATGGGGTATTGTGTGCAGAATTGAGGGAAAAAAAAAAATGAAGTCAGTCCATTTTGGAATAAAGCTGTAAAAATGTGGGAAAAGTGAAGCACTGTAGATGCCAGCAACGCAAGATTAAACATCAAATTTTTCTAATGTGCATTATTTACAAATACACAGAATTAAAAGAGCTAGATCACTTTGAACCAGTGTTTTCGTCAGAGGGTTTTTGCCCGTTTTAAAAAATTATTCATTTTTATTTTTCTTCATACATCTAGTCTTGGAATGTGAAGCTATGTAATAGACATAAAACAGCACCCCATACAAACTTTCCCTAAAACATGACTTGAGTTGACAACCACAACTCAAATATGCAGCTCACCTAGGGTGTTTTAGCTACTAAAGTTAAAACCTGCAGCAATCTCCCCTCAGGTTGTGGTGACTCATCACAATCTACATGGACATTCATAACACTCAGCTAAGGCAGGAAGCAGAACAATTGGCATACGGACAGAGAACCCCTTGGGGACAACCAGTTAATCATGCGATTGATATGTATTGTCTGATATGTACGTATATCAATATGTAAATGTATAAAAGAGCTGACTTTACATGCCTCACTAGCGCATACACAGCACAGTGCGTCTCATGATTGAGGAATAAAACTCTTAAACCTTCAGCTTGTCATGTCTCATCTGAACTTTTTGTTCCTCCATTGTAAACAATGTATCAGTACAGCACATGAATTATCAGCTTGCAGCTACTGTTTGAGCCAGGTTGCTGAAGTTTAGCAATCTGGCACTTGGACTAATGAGTGACTCAACAGAAGTCCCCACTTCGTTAGAACAAAAACACTGGTTCCCCGTTAGATGGCATAGAACAATGCTTACTCCTTTTGATGCTTTAGGTCATGCATTAGCTCAGAAAAGGACTAACAGAAGTTGTGACAAAGTTTGACAGAATTATTCAGTGCCTCGTTTCTCTTGTAAATCTTTCCTGCTCAGTTTCCGCAGTTAATTTAATAGGTATGACCGAAGCAACATTAATATTGTAGCGAACTCAATGAGCACCCTACTTGGCTTGCCAAGTGGGTTGACCCTATTTGCGACACAGGTAGAGTGTGGGACTCCGGAGCGGGAGGCGCGAGTTCGAATCTCCCGGTGGGACGTCGCCATGTCGAGCAGCACGTTACATTGGTGTCAGAAGTGGGATCTCCTGTCCAAAGCAGTAATGGGGCGCTGACATCGGGACGATGTCGAGAACCAGAGGGGAGCAGTGTAGCAAACTCAATATGAGCACCCTACTTGGCTTGCCAAGTGGGTTGACCCTATTCTACACAGGTAGAGTGTGGGACTCCTGAGCGGGAGGTGTGAGTTCGAATCTCCCGGTGGGACGTCGCCATGTTGAGCAGCACATTACAATATGCAAGTGTGTGGAAAAGGACAGGGGAGCAAATTGACACAGCAAATCGTCCTTACTTAAGATATTTATCAGTATCTTCTCACTTTGTTATATTCATGAGTGAATTTTGATTGAATGGCCTTAAGGGCATTTTTTTTTTTTTTAACCCTGACTCCTTGACTTTAAATGTTGACAACATTAAAATTAATTTGAGGTCCTCACCATGATAGATGTCATTCAAGAATTCAAGTCCCCTCTTGGCAATTTCTTTAAAAAAAAAAAGGGCATTTAATGTCTTTCTATAAAATTACTGCAAAAGTAAATTTTCTATTCAGTTTATTTTTCAAAATGACCAGAAACCATGGTTCCCACTTTGATGCTGTGGAACAGTTCTCGCGAGTGTCTCAATCTGAAGATTTTAAACCTCTTCTGTGAGAAAGTATTCCATCTCCTTCTCTGCCATGAGTTGAGTCATATCTCATGTCCCATTTAATGAAAGCAAACAGCCAGTGTTTTCTGTTAAATGCGGACAGTGTTTGAAGAAACTTATGGCAAGCTGGGACACCGCCCAACGCTACTCTTATGTATAGAAATAGAAGGTATTAGTAAGATGGCAGCTCGGGTGGACGGGGGAATGAGCAGGGGTGGTTAATTGCTGGTTTCTGGTGGTGACGCCACTCCAGGTATAAAGGATGCTGTTGGAAGAGGAGAGTCCTTTCGTCGTGGGACACCTGGCCTGTCGGACAGTGCCAAACACCTGAGGGTATTGTACATAGTATTTAAAATAAAGCTCCATAAAACAGTTGCCATCTACTTGTCATTGCCTCAATTATGGCTACAACATTTGGCGATGAGGTATAAGCGGTTGTGGAGAGGTCAGTTGCCAGTTTCCAGCCATTTATGGAAATCCCAGGCGAGCCACCCGTGCCTTGGCCTCGGTTTGCCACATTCAAATTTTGTAGTACTGAACCTCAGCAAGCTGGAGAAGCTTCGTGCGAGGGCTGTTTTGGTCAATCGTTTAGGCATGGAGGGACAGAATATTGAAAAATCTTGGAGGGGCCGATAGTTTTGATGAAGTAGAGTTGATGGCACGCTACTTTCACGCCCTGGAAAACGTCATGGTCCGGCACATTCAGTTTTGACAGCACCGCCAGCTGTTGGGGGAACCGGTGAAGAGATTTCTGGTGGACCTCTGAGTTGGCGAGAGAATGCAAGTTTAGACCACTGAAGATGAGATTTATGGGACCAGTTGGCAGAACACAGTTGTCCAGCAGCCTGGTCCAGGCTTTTGACCCATCCAGGTGAGCTGATGTTGACTGCAGCTATCAAGCTTTCAGCAATTTGAGGCAGTAGAGCCTATCGCAAGATGCCTGGCTGAAAGGGCTGCTCTGACCCAAGATGAGTCTTGTGCTAAGACTAAGACAGCAGAGAGGACAAATATGCCTCCATGGTAAGTTAGGTCTGCCCCAGGTACACCACGTTATGACTGTGGGTCCCCAAGTCACTGCTATAAGTCCAGAATATGTCTGGTGAAGGGCAAGTGTTGTGAAAAGTGGTTTGCTGAACCACTTTGCCAGGGTGTGTGCAAATTGAGTGTAGGGACCGGCGGAGTGAGGTGGGTCCCTCGCAGGAGTCCCACCATTGTCCAGTTTCCCCAGAGACCACAGGATGGATTGGGTGTGACGTAATGCTGGATGGTGTCGAGGTTCCCCTGTTTGTGGATATGGGAGCTGTTCTCAGTTTTGAACCTGGCGACCATGAAGAGTCCGTTTCCACACAGATCAGGAAGCAGGAGAGACACTACTTTGGCTATGGATGGAACAGATTGGCCGTTTTGGGATTTGTGGAAATGGAGGCATGGTACAATCTTTTATAGCCTGGGGCTTCTATAGCAAATGTGACAGGTGAGGTGTGGACTTTGGGGGTGACCAGCTCCGGTGGTGGATGGCGAGGCGGTGTGGGACTCTGACTGGCTGATACTACAGGTGGAGAACATGTTTGGCGGCACACAACGCTGCCCCGGGATGGACCTGATGCCAGTGACCACGTTGCCCTGGATGAGGGAGCTGGACTGCACACTGGAATCCCTGGGGTGGCCCATAAGGATGAGGTGCCCGCGCTGGAGACTAAGGGGGTGAGACTTGAGTGCGGTTTTGAAGCACTCACAATGACGGCCTGCCAAGAAAACGGCGAACCGGACCCGCAAGTTGACCAGATTGATGGAGACCAGTCCTGCAGTTCCCTGAAGGGTGGAGATGAGGTTCGACCCAGGGTCGAGACCTGGATGAGGTGATCACAGGTCATGCGAGTGGCGTGATGATCAGAGGCTGTTCCAAGTGGAGGCTGCCTGGAGTGATGGCATCTAGGCCTGTCTGACAAGAAATCCGAATGAGCTGTGCCTCGTGGTGGAGAGGAGGAGATGACGCAGTGAGCCCGGAGGTCAGGGGACTGGGGCACTTTGAGAGAGACTCCTCAAAGGACTGAGGGTGTTTTAAATGTGTTGATTTCGACCCAGGTCCTGCTATACATAGTTGAACACTGTTTTGATGCCCTGGATGGCATTTGTTTGGAAAAAAAAACAAACTAAATTTTATGAGTTTGTTGGGGGACAGAGGCAACATCCTCCACCCAGACAATGGATAGTGAAGTGGAGGTTGACCAGGGTGTCGAGTTGACACTCGAGGGCAGACACCAGTGGTAGCAAGAAGAAGCAGCATGCCACAGAGTTATGATAGTGTGGGGAGATGTACTATGTTATGCTAATAATTGCCATATTGCCTGTAGTCTCAAATTTTGGAGAAGATTGTTGCTGAATTGATAGAACATTTAGAGTCCAATTACTTTATTCACAGCAATTTGGGTTTAGACCCAAGTATTCCACAGAAACAGCTGTCATTTTATTGAGAAGGTCAAGGCTTTATTGGTTAAGGGGCATGTTGTGGGGACTGCGTTTCTGGATTTAAAAAAGGCTTTTGACTTGGTAAACCACACTGTCCTATTGTCGAAATGAAAAGACCTCAAGATTTTAACTGAGGCAATACAGTCGTTTAGGTCATACCTGGAGGGGAGAACAATGTGTCAAGGTCAATGGGGAGAAATCTGGGCTGCTCACAAATAACATGGGAATACCACAAGGATCTATACTAGGGCCATTGTTCACAATATACATCAACGACTTGCCCGATAGTTGCTCAGGTGCTAACTGCCAGATGTATGCAGACACTAATGTCTGCCAAAACGGCTAGCATGGCAGCTGAGCACCTGACCCAGGTTTTACAGAACATCTCTAAATGGCTTGTGTTGTCGCATTTAACCTTGAATGTAAAAACAAAAAAAAAAAACCACACACACACACACACACACACACACCCCTACCTGTTGCTATGTGTATTAGAAACAGGCCCATGAATGATGTTTTTGATGTTAAAATTGGAAATGAGGTGCTTACTGAAGTGAATGAGGTCAAGTATTTAGGGATCATTCTAGACAGGAACCTGTGATTCGACAAATGGGTGCATTACATTTGTAAGAAGATCAAACCCAATTTAAATTGACTCCGTCTCATTAGAAGGGATTTGTCATTCAGAACTGCTCATACATATATGTACGCGATGATTCTTTCACATCTGTCATACTGTATCACATCTTGGTCACAAACATCTCAAATTACACACACACACATACATCTATCAGTTATGGGTTTTAAACAGGCTATAAAAATCTTGGACCGCAAACCAATGCAGTGGCATCACTGGTATTCTAGTCAAGCACAATCTTACTTTTGAAAATTTTATTATCTTCTGTAATAGACTGGTTTTTAAGTGTCTATACAATCTTGTTTCACCTCCTTTCTCTGGTTTGGTGGCTAGACGCTCGAGTTCTAGCAGAGCATGCACATGAGCTTCCATCAACGGTGACTGCATTGTCACCATGTCTAGAACTTCATTTGGTCAGGCTGCTTTCTCCATAAAAGGGGCAAACTTATGGAACTCTCTGCCAACTCACTTAAAATTGGAGACAAATGCCAACCTCTTCAATAGAGGCGCTAAAGATTGGCTAAAATCCCACCAGCAATGTGTGCATGTCTAGTCAGACTTGTTTGTTGTGATCATGGATCTCTTGCTCCATTTATAATTTGTAATGTATTTGTAATTTTAATTAACTTGTAAATTGTTTGTACAGCCTAATTTATGACCTATATAAGCCACCTATGGACTGGTGTCGAGAATTAGCACTTGTGCTATATACACCTATGCAAAACATCTGGTCTCTCCTTGTGATTGTACGAATGTAATTTGTTATGTCCATATTAAAATAAAGAAAGAATGAATGTGTCGCACAGACAGTTGATTCAATGTGGATTGTGGTGCGAGTCCCCAGGTCGCTAGGCAAGGGATTAAAGTTATAAAAGGGAGAGCCTGTGACCTGGGATTCATTCTTAACTTGACTTGTGATGAAAGGAAATAAAGTCTGCTGTTCAGCCTGTTGTCATGCCTGCTTTTTTCCCTACAAGTTAAATTTTATAACTTGTTTGTATAAGGGTAAAGTTTTAATGGATAAGGGTATTTGGTAAGGGTGAAATGGTTCACTGATTTAATAGGTGCCTGAATTTGGATGTGAGGAAAAATGAAGTAGAAACTGAAGTATGAGAGTTTAGTCTTGATAATGTGCCATTTAATGTACCCAACATGTATCGTTTTATACTGTGCCCAGGTGTGGGGTGGGTGTTGGCCGCCAGTGGTGTGAGTGTAGTTCTTCATGTTCAAATGGGGCTGTTTAACGGGATTATTTTGTTTAGAAACACTGCCTTTTAAGTTTGACTGTTTTAAGTATGGCAACAAAACACGCCTAGCCGTGTAGGGGGGTGCTGGCAGTCTACCCAGCCCCCCAGCCTTAGTTTGGTGAATGGATAGGCAGTTTGTTTTTGTATACATTTTTATGCTTAGTGTGTTAAGACAAATTTGGGTGGGTTATCTGTATGCATGACATTTTCTTTTTCGGGTGGGGGAGGGATGTTTTGTATGGAAATAGAAGATATTAGTAAGATCGCGGCCGGGGAATGAGCAGGGGTGGTTAACTGCCAGTTTCCGGTGGTGACGCCACTCCAGGTATAAAGGATGTGGGTGGAAGAGGCTAGACCTTTCGTTGTGGGACACCTGGCCTGTCAGTGCTGAATGCCTGAGGGTATTGTACATAGCATTTATAATAAAGCTCCATAAAACAGTCGCCATCTACTTGTCATTGCCTCAATTATGGATACAACAACTACGCTTCAAGGAAGTCTGCAAAAGGGACATGAATCTGGTAGACATTGATCCAAACAGCTGGGAACTGGCGGTGGCTGATGCTGCACTGTGCAGGAAGGAGTCAGGAGAAGTGAGGAGGACTCTCCAACTGGAGAAAACAGGATGACTGAGGAAAAATAATCAGGCCTTCGACCAGCCGCACAACTTCATTTGCAGCAATTGTGGCAGAGACTGCCATGCGAGAATCAGACTATTGATTTACACTAGACTATGGCTGTGTTGTGAGACATGTATATGTTGGACACTGCATATGTGATTTAACCACGATGAAGGAGAGCCAGCCCCCTGCGGTGCGGAGCCACAGAGCCTGGACCCCCTGTGGAGGACAGGGGACAGAAGACTTCCTGACCACTGAGGCTCGGGAAGAGAGAAGGGGGAGTTATGTAAATAAAAGGCTAATGAATGTGAATAAAGAGACTTTGATATAGATGTGTGATTTCCCCCGCGAGGGAAATGGTTTGATGTGAGAAGGTTTAAATGAGAGAACTTTGGTGTGTTCACCCTCTTTGTTCGCTGCTCAAGAATAAGAGCAGACAGTGGAATGATTTCTTGAATAAACTGAAATGAAAGACAATTCGGTTTCGTTATTCAAGTCTCCCCACATTGGTGACCCCGACGTTGAGAATGAACGAAGAAATTCTCAGGGTCCCGGACTCACAGCGCTCAGAGCTGGCGAGCGCAGTGGCCGTTAAGCTGCCTGATTTCTGGCAGGATAACCCACGGTCGTGGTTTCTGCAAGCAGAGTCGCAGTTCGCGCTCGCAGGAGTAACGGTGGATGACACTAAGTTCCACCATGTCATCGCTAAACTGGACAACAGCACAGCTCGGTGCGTGCAAAGCTTGGTGGAGCAGCCACCCGCGACCGACAGGTACGGCAAGCTGAAATCCACCCTCATCAAGTTTTTCACCCCCTCGGCTGAAGTGAGGGCGAGGAGGATCCTGTCTTTGCTAGACCAAGGTGGACACAGGCCGAGCGCCCTGATGGAGGAGATGATACAGCTGAGAGGGTTGGACAACGATGATTTCATTTTTCAGTTCATCTTCCTCTCCAACCTCCCGGCGCATGCGAGAAGCACGCTGGCCGGCAAAAAGTGTCACACCCTGGAGGAGTTCCGGGAGCTGGCCCAGGAGGCAGACGGGATCCTGGACGCCTGCGGCGGGCAAGCAACCACAGCAGCGACCCGAGACAGCGGGGAGCCAGAGGCGGCAGAACCAGACTGGCCGACGATGGCGGCAACACGGCCGCGACGAGGGGGAGCCAATAGCCCGGCGACAGAGGCGCGGGCACGACACAGCGGAGGAGAAGATCTCTGCTTTTACCATCGGAGGTTCGCAGAGAAGGCACGCAGGTGTGTGCCGCCCTGCATCTTCAGGAGTTCGGGAAACGGCAAGACCGGGGGTCGCTAGCAGCTTCGACCCTCGGAGAACGCAACAAGCTGCTCTACATCACGGATGCGCGCTCCGGACGAGTGTTCCTCATTGACACCGGAGCACAAGTGAGCTTCATCACCCCAACATACGCGGACCGGGTAGCTGGACCCCACGGTGACGGAGCTACAGCGGCAAATGGCTCGAACATCAACACCTACGGGAGAAGGACCTTGCCTTTATGCTTACATGGCCGCACATATGAATGGACTTTTGTAGTAGCGGCGGTGAGTTTCAACATGTTGGGCGCGGATTTTTTGTGTTCACACAATCTGTTAGTTGATCTTGCTAATAGACGGCTGGTAAATGCACTCTTTTTACTCTCTCCCCTGTTCAGCTCGAGTGTCCCCGCCACCAGTACAGACCCACGTCGCTACAGCAGGTGGTAAGTTTCACACACTCCTCACCCAATTTCCAGCGCTCACTGTGCCCACTTTTTCAGCGACGGTCGCGAAGCACGGGGTGAAACACTTCATCCCCACTTCTGGTCCTCCCGTGTTTGCAAAAGCTCGGCGCTTGGATGCAGTTAAGCTCGCCATTGCGCGCGAGGAGTTCGCCAGCCTGGAGAGGCTGGGCATCGTTCGTAGGTCGAAGAGCCCGTGGGCTTCGCCGCTGCACATGGTACCGAAAGCCGATGGCTCCTGGAGACCGTGCGGGGATTACCGCAGGCTAAACAACGCTACGGCACACGATCGTTATCCCATCCCGCACATTCAGGATTTTTCGGTGCACCTGGCGGGGGCGCGCATTTTTTCAAAGATTGATCTAGTTCGCGGCTATCACCAAGTCCCGGTCCAACCGGAGGACATTCCTAAAACAGCGGTAATAACCCCGTTCGGACTTTTCGAATTTTTACGCATGCCGTTTGGTCTCAAAGGGGCGGCGCAAACATTTCAGCGGATGATGGATGCCGTGTTACGCGATCTCCCTTTCGTGTTTGTGTACCTCGATGACATTTTGGTCGCGAGTACTTCAGAGGACGAACACGAAACGCACCTCACAGCAGTTTTTAGGAGGCTGGGAGAGCACGGCTTAATAGTTAACCCAGCCAAGTGCCAGTTCGGCGTTGAGCGGATTGATTTTTTGGGTCACCGCGTCTCCCCGGAGGGAGCGGTTCCGTTACCAGAGAAAGTACGCGCGGTAGCGGATTTTCCCCGTCCACAAACGGTCAAATCACTACAGGAATTCTTGGGGATGGTGAATTTTTATAACCGGTTCCTGCCCCACGCAGCTCAAATCATGCAACCGTTATATGCCGCGCTCAAAAAACAAAAGCCGACCCAGGCGGTCGAATGGTCCCCGGAGCGGGAGCGCGCGTTCACAGAGGTTAAAAAAGCCTTGGCTGACGCTGCGCTCCTGGCCCACCCAGACCCTGCAGCACGTATCGCGCTGACGACAGACGCTTCAGATTTAGCCATAGGGGCCGTTATTGAGCAACAGGTAGCCGGAGTTTGGCAGCCTTTGGCTTTCTTTAGCAAATCTTTAAGCGCGGCTGAGCGAAAATACAGCGCGTTTGACAGAGAACTGTTGGCGCTGCATTTGGCTATTCGTCATTTCCAGTTCTGGCTGGAAGGACGGTGCTTCACCGCTTATGTGGACCACAAGCCGCTCACATACGCCATGGCCAAAATTTCAGATCCGTGGTCCGGCAGGCAGCAGAGGCAGCTGGCCGCAATCTCGGAATTTACCACTGACATTAGGCACGTCGCGGGCAAATTCAATGTAGTAGCGGATTGTCTCTCACGCGCGTTCACGACCCCGACACGCGCAGAGGCAGAACGGGCCACCGTGACCGCGCCGCAGGAGAGCGGCACGGTGGCGCGCGCAGCCCCGGTGCACGTGGGTATAGATTACGCAGCCATGGCAGCGGACCAGGGGGCGGACGCAGACGTGCGCGCGCTCCAGTCTGGACCAACAGGGTTGAGGCTGGAGAGCAAGTGTTTACAAACCGGTATGCCCCCCCTGATCTGCGACATGTCGACGGGGCGCCCGCGTCCGGTGGTTCCGGCCACGTGGCGCCGCCGTGTTTTTGACTCGGTCCACTCACTGGCGCACCCGGGGGTGCGCGCGTCGGTGAAACTAGTGGCGGAAAAGTTTGTTTGGCCGTGCCTGCGCAAGCACGTGAAGGAATGGGCAAAAACCTGCATTTCCTGTCAACGGGCCAAAATTCACAGGCACACAAGAGCCCCGTTAGAACCGTTCCGCATTCCGGCCAGAAGGTTCGACCATGTGCACGTCGACCTTGTGGGCCCCCTACCGGCATCACAGGGGTTCACGTATCTTTTGACAATGGTGGACCGCACCACACGTTGGCCGGAGGTGGTTCCACTTGCGACGACCACGGCCGCGGAGGTGGCTCGCGTTTTTTTAACGGCTTGGGTGGCGCGCTTCGGGGTTCCGTCGGACATTACGTCCGATAGAGGACCGCAATTCATCTGAGCTGTGGTCAGCGATGGCCAACGGCTTAGGAGCCAAAATTCACCGCACTACGGCTTACCACCCTCAGGCTAATGGTTTATGCGAGCGTTTTCATAGGTCTTTGAAGGCAGCACTCAGAGCGTCGCTCACGGATGCAGATTGGGTAAATAAACTCCCATGGGTTTTATTAGGGTTGCGTTCTGCGCCTAAAGAGGACTTAGACGCCTCCCCAGCGGAGCTGGTATTCGCACAAACTCTGAGGCTGCCGGGCGAGTTTTTACCAGAGCACCCAGAGCCCCCACCTCTCTCTGCTCTGGGACCGTTAGTTGGCACGGGGGCAGACACGCTCCCGGGTCCGGTTCATCACGCTTTTCCACGAGTTTTCGTCCCCAAGGCTTTGAAAAATGCCGATTTCGTTTTTGTCAGGCGCGAAGCCCTTAAAGCAACGCTCAAACCACCTTACGAAGGGCCATTTCGAGTGCTGGAGGCAGGTGATAAGCAATTTGTGCTAGATTTTGGGGACAGAAAAGAGACAGTCAGTATTGACAGACTAAAACCTGCTTTTGTCATGAAGGACGTGTCTGTACCGGTCGCGGTGGCGCCTCGACGAGGCAGGCCCCCGCAGAGGGCAATTAACCACTCTCTTCCTCAGTCAACAGACCCGAAGCAGAACAGCACCGCAGGCAAGGCGGGGCCAACGCACAGCAGATTCGGCAGACGGCTGAAGCCCAAGCGGCGCACAGACTGAATGTTGGTGTTGATTATTCAGTAGTGAGTAAGGTGCTATTAAATTTTGGGAATTAGTCTGTTCTTCATCGTTTGGGGGGGGGGGGTTATATGGCTGTGTTGTGAGACATGTATATGTTGGACACTGCATATGTGATTTAACCACGATGAAGGAGAGCCAGCCCCCTGCGGTGCGGAGCCACAGAGCCTGGACCCCCTGTGGAGGACAGGGGACAGAAGACTTCCTGACCACTGAGGCTCGGGAAGAGAGAAGGGGGAGTTATGTAAATAAAAGGCTAATGAATGTGAATAAAGAGACTTTGATATAGATGTGTGATTTCCCCCGCGAGGGAAATGGTTTGATGTGAGAAGGTTTAAATGAGAGAACTTTGGTGTGTTCACCCTCTTTGTTCGCTGCTCAAGAATAAGAGCAGACAGTGGAATGATTTCTTGAATAAACTGAAATGAAAGACAATTCGGTTTCGTTATTCAAGTCTCCCCACATAGACACTGCTTTCAACAAGACTGAACTGACCAGCGCTACCATTGTTACCCTTAAATGAATGAGTAAAAAATATTCCAACAGTTGTTTTGAGTTAAAGTGGACAAGACCTTGCTAACTCACAGCTATTTAGTGCCAACATGGCTGTACACATTCCTGCTTCCCCTCAGAAATAAATCCTCAAGTGATGGTCCTCCCTGGTATGCCCTGGGTGTGAAGCCTAAGAATAAGTCACCACAGGGTGAGGGGAGGACAAGTTACAGCCCACTTGGTGAAATTTGTGACATGAACGGCTGGCCTGCATTATTGGCCAGACCAAGAGCATCTTCAACCGCCAACAAGACACAGCTATGGATAGCTGTTAAAGGTCAGCCAAACATGCCACTTCAGAACAGATTTGTGCCGCTACTGCAGGACTGGATCTCCATCTGATGACCTGGATAAAATCTCCCCACACGCAGCAAGGTAAATCAGAACTCCAAAGGTAAAAGGCTACAGAGAAAGCCAACAGCTGGGCTTGAAACACTGATTGGTGACTCTGCTGTGAAAGATGTGAGAAACCTGTGGTAAATGCACAGAATTTTTTTTTTTTTTTTTTTTTTTTTTTTTTTAAATGGCACTGGAGGCAGGGTGGCCGTACCAGCAGCAACTCTTGTGTCCGTTTCTGTTTATACCTGTATATAGTGAGTCTCTTACTAACCAGGGCTCTGGAGGAATACTCGGACTAAGACTGGACCAACTTCTCTCTCCATTTAGCCGGTCTTTTAGTTTGTCGTTTTCTCTTCCTCGGACAACGGAGATCAGGTGGGGGCAGACGCATTGTTTACACACGTGAACAGCTGATTGCACTGAGGAGGCTGGAGCCTCGAGCGCTGCGGCCGGCAGTGAAGCCCCTCATCCCGGACGAGCTGAAGAGGAGACACCGCGGGCGAAGGGCTGGAGCGAAGGTTAGGAGGAGGAGGAAGCATAAGCCGGCTGTACCGATGATCACCGGGAACGTGCGTTCCCTGGGAAACAAGACAGATGAGATCACAGCGCTGGTCAGGACACAAATGGTGTATCGTGAGTGTAGTTTCATGTGTTTTACAGAGACGTGGTTACACTCAGATCCCGGATGTAAACAGAGATACCTGGCTTCAGGACTATAAGGGGAGACAGGGACGTGGAAAACAGCAGGAAAAAGAGGAGTGGCACTTCTTGTTAATGAGCGGTGGTGTCACCCCAGGCATATTTATGTGAAGGATAAGTGCTGCAGCCCGGACATTGAACTGCTGGCTGTCAGTATGAGACCTTATATGCTGCGAAAAATGAAGTGCACTTTAATTGTTATCGCTTATGTCCCATCAGCTGACTCAGAGGTGGCCTGTGACGTCATCTGCTCCACTGTGGCTACATTACTGGAGAAGCACCCAGATGCATTCATGGCCATCACAGGTGATTTTAACCATGTCTCAGTGGGAAAAACTTTACCCAACTTTCAGTTTGTTGACTGTCCGACCAGAGGAAAAAAAAAAAAAACAAAAACCTGGATCTACTGTATGCCAACGTCAGGGATGCATATAGTGCCACAGCTCTAACCCCACTGGTAAATCAGATCACTGCATGGTCATGTTAACACCCAAGTATGTCCCCCTTGTGCAAAGGCAGCCTGCTTACACAAACTGAGGAGGTGGACACAGGAGGCTGCTGATGCACTGCAGGACTGCTTTGAGACGGACTGGAGTGTACTCTGAACCACATGGGGTGGACCGACAATGTGACCGACTGCATCACAGAATACATTATGAATGAATTTTATTTATTTCGGATAGTACATTACAGGTTAAAAGAAACTGTATAATATAACAACAAGGTCAAATTAGACAAAGACTCCTACTATACAATTCCACGTGAGTTATCCGAAATGGGTGATGGCTGAAGCCGCAGCTTATATTGCCCACCCATATTCCATCCAAGAATTCAAAGGAGAAAAAAGAGAAAAGACAAGAGCGATTACAATTTAAAACAAGGCCAAGGCAAAATATGACTGAGAGAAAAAGAAAACTGAGCTAGTCTAAGTTAAGCGGTTACTATTCAAAAACAAATCTAAGATTAGATTCTGTGAAAACATAACCATTAGTGATGGGTCGGTCACGAATAAAACGACTCTGAAGTGAAGGACGGGAGCCGGCTCCTTATTGGGAGCCGTGTTTGTTTTTGTTCCCCCCCCTTCCTCTCACCCTCACTTTTCCCTCTTCAAGCCACACGTGATTGGTCAATAGGTTTGTGCCTGCTTTGTGTTTGCACTGAGGGGGGAGGGGCGGTAGTTACACTAGCAGCAGCACAGTACAGAGCAGGAGGGAGAGAGAGAAAGAGAGCCAGGGGAAACAAGAGACGACATCAACACATTAGAAAGGTATAGTAAAGAAAGTGAGTGACACCAGGAAAAGCAGCAAAATCTGGAACCATTTCAATTTCATTGACAATACAAAGGCAGAGTGTAGAGTCTGCCAGAAAATCCCTCAGCAGATGTGTGGTAGACTGCAAGTCTAATTTAAAACATTACTGGCACATGCCTCTAGGGGGAACTACCTGTATTGTTCAGCACTACTATTAAGGGGACACATTAGAACAAGAGTGTGAAAACCCCGCGCAGAATCCATGTTCAGTCATATTATGTGTGTTGCAGAATAAACGGCAGAGTTAGCCAAAGAAATAACTCAAGTGTGATCATTGCTACACGGTAGGATATCACACAATTGGCGACGAGGATTAAAAGAAAAAAAATCAGCGGCGAGAAACAGAGAACATTGCAAGTGTGGCGAACTCAAGTGACTCCAGTAGTTCGAGTGCAAGTTCAGAGGAGGAAAAACGAGGTTTCCCCACCACGACGAGCAATGGCGGCTGTAATCGGAACGGTAACCCCTTTTGATAACTCGACTCAGTCATGGGAAGAATATGGTGAAATGTTGGACTTTTTCTTCCAAGCTAATGAGATTGAGGAGCCAGACAAACGGAAGGCTGTACTGTTGAGTGGAGTTGGTGCAACTACTTACAGTTTGTTGAGAAATTTAATAAGCCCTGCATTACCGAAAGATAAAACGTACGACCAGCTTACTGCTGAGCTTCAGAAGCACTTCAGCCCCAAACCGAGTGAAATCGTACAACGATTCAAATTTAATTCACGCATAAGGAACACTGAGTCCATAGCAGAGTATGTGGCAGAATTGAGGAAATTAACACTGCACTGTGATTACAAAGACTCATTGGAAGAAATGTTAAGAGACAGACTTGTGTGTGGAGTGAATGATGACCGAATGCAACGGCGACTTTTATCTGAAACAAAACTCACTTTTGCAAAGGCTTTGGAATTATGCCAAGCGATGGAAACAGCATCTAAAGATGTGAGAGAGATGCAAGGGAAGCTAACAGAGGACACAGCAACGCATGTTCGTGTGCCTAAGACCCAAGTAGGTGTCCACAAAGTGTTGACTGACAAAACTCAGCACAAATTCCCCAGTTATCGCTGCAAAGGCCAGCACAATGCCGCCGAGTGCAAATTTGCCACTGAGCTGTGTCATAATTGTGGCAAGCGAGGGCACATTAAGAAAGCATGTAGAATAAAGGTGGACAGCGCACAGGTGCTGAAAGCGACAGTTAATGGGCAAAAGTATGAAAACAAGGGCCCAGGAAAGGAACAGCAAGCGAATCAACTGAGAGGGGAGGGAGAAAGTGATACAGAAGACATGGGTTTTCACACAATTTACAACACGTCAGAGGAGCTGACCAAGGTAGCGCCCATCACGCGTACCATGAATGTTAATGGAATGAAAGTAACATTTAAAGTTGATACAGGCTGTGGAGTAACCATATTAAGTAAACAGCAATATACACAACTGTGGAAGAAAACAGACAGCAGAATTAAATCCCTGTTCATTAAAATTAAAAACATACACAGGAGAGAAGCTAGACGTGCTAGGCATGGCACAAGTGAAGGTGCAACACGAAAACAAAGAAAAGGACTTACCTGTAGTAGTAGTTGGGAGCGAAGGACCAAATCTACTAGGGCGAAGTTGGCTACAAGAACTGGCCATGATTGATCAGTTGGTGAATAAAGTGGAATCTCAGCCCAAATTGCAGCTGGAGGAGATCCTCGAAAGACACGCTGAGGTGTTCAAAGAAGGCGTAGGACAGCTAAAAGGTGTCACTGCAAAGATTAATGTGGACAAGGAGGCCCAACCACGATTCTGCAAACCCCGACCGGTACCCTATGCAGTCAAGCCACTGGTTGAAAGCGAGCTACAGAGGCTGCTGGATGACAAGATCATTGAGCCAGTGCAGGTTGCAGAATGGGCGGTGCCCATAGTCCCAGTGAGAAAGCCGGATGGCTCCATTAGAATATGTGGAGATTACAAACTCACTGTCAATCGAGCATCACGGGTGGATCAGTATCCAATTCCTAAAGTGGAGGACCTCTTCGCACAGCTGAAAGGCGGCCGACACTTCACGAAATTAGACATGAGTCACGCCTACCAACAAGTAGTCTTGGAAGAAGAATCAAGAAAGTATGTAACCATCAATACACACAAAGGCTTATATACCTACACACGCTTACCATTTGGAGTAGCTTCCAGTCCTGCTATATTCCAGAGAACTATGGAGGGCATCCTAGGTGGAATTCCGAATGTTGCCATTTATTTGGATGACATCCTTTGTACAGGACCAAATGAACAAGAACATCTGAAAACGCTGGAGGAAGTGCTTCAACGGTTGGAGAAAAGCGGTCTGAGGTTGAAAAGAAGCAAGTGTGAGTTCATGGGAAAAGGTGGTGTTCCTAGGCCACAAGATCAACGCCAGTGGTCTACACCCTCTAACAGACAAAGTGGAAGCCATTGCGGAGGCGCCTGAGCCACAAAATGTTACCGAGTTAAAGCCTACCTGGGCTTGTTGAACTATTACCATAGGTTCCTCCCAAAGCTCTCCACGCTGCTGGCACCACTACATACCTTACTTAAGAAGGAAGAAAAATGGTCATGGGGGGTCAAGCAGCAGAAGGCGTTTGAAGAGTCCAAAGCGCTACTTCAGTCCTGTAGTGTGTTAGTGCACTATGATTCAAACAAACCACTCATCCTGGCGTGTGACGCATCACCCTACGGTGTGGGTGCTGTACTCTCTCATCGTATGGAGGATGGCTCAGAGAGACCCATAGGGTTCGTCTCAAGAACTCTTAGTGCAGCTGAGAAAAACTACTCCCAGCTAGACAAGGAGGGCCTTGCAGTAGTATTTGGTGTAAAAAAAATTCCACAAATACCTGTACGGGAGACAGTTCGCTATAGTGACTGACCACAAGCCACTAATTTCACTGTTCAGTGAAATGAGAGCCATACCCCAGATGACATCTCAGAGAATTCAGAGATGGGCCGTTACATTAGCAGCGTATGAGTACACCATCGTTTACAAAGCCAGACGGGACCATACGAATGCTGACGCGATGAGTAGGCTACCCTTGGATGGAGGAAGAGACAGCACGCCTGAGGAGGAGGAGAGAGTGCTATTGTTTGAAGATATCGGCGTGCCCCTGGTGAACGCACAACAAATAAAGAAGTGGACAGACAAAGACCCTGTTCTAGCAAGAGTGCGAGAATACATCTTGCGAGGATGGCCGAAGATGAACAGTCCTGAGTTCATTCCCTATGCCCGACGACAGGATGAGCTCAGCACCCAGGAAGGTTGTATCCTGTGGGGAGGACGCGTGGTTGTTCCCCCACCTGGTAGGAATGCCTTACTGCAACAACTACACCAAGCACACCCTGGCATCACTCGCATGAAAGCGTTGGCGAGGAGCTACATGTGGTGGCCCAACATGGATGCAGAGGTGGAGGCGCTTGTGAAGTCATGTGCGGCATGCCAGGAGAACAGGAACAGTCCTCCAGCAGCCCCACTACATCCCTGGGAAGTTCCAGATAAACCATGGAGAAGAATTCACATTGACTACGCAGGTCCATGGATGGGAAGAATGTTCCTGATCATAGTTGACGCATACTCAGTGGATCGATGCATATTCTGTGAGTAGCTCTACTTCTACCGTTACCATTGAATGTCTTAGAAAGAGTTTCAGCCAACATGGGCTACCTGAAATCATAGTATCAGATAACGGTACATGTTTTACGAGTGAACAGTTCCAAGAGTTTTCTGAAGAGAATGGCATACGTCACATCACGACTGCGCCATACTATCCTTTTTCTAACGGCTTAGCCGAGAGGGCCGTGCAGACATTCAAGTCACTCATGAAAAAGATGACAGGAGACTCTATTGAAACCCGAATGTCGAGAGCTCTGTTCAGCTATCGAATAACACCCCAATCTACAACTGGCAAGTCATCAGCTGAGCTGTTGTGTGGAAGGAAGTTGAGGTCAACATTTGACTTAATACATCCAGACTTCAGAAACAAAGTGCATGATAAACAAGAGAAACAAAAAGGTTATCATGACATGCATGCTAGAGAGAGAATACTGAGAGAAGGAGACGTGGTCTACACCCGCAACTTTGGCTCAGGACCAGCCTGGGTACCAGGAGAAATAACAGAAAAGACAGGCCCTGTGTCATTCAAGGTGACATTAGGCCATGGACAAGTGGTGAGGCGACACATCGACCAAGTTCGTGGTAGGAGCTCCATTCCCCTGCCGATGGCACCAGAGGTGTTGTCTGACACCCATCCTGAGGAGAGCATCAATGAACCACCACTTCAGGTGAAACCTGAGGTAACCGTCTCTGCAGATTCTACGGGCAGCACTGCAGCAGCCGAAACAGTGGAGCAGTCCGAGTCTTCACCTGCAGTTGGCTCACCCGCCGTGAGAAGATCTCAGCGAGCTAGGAAAGCTCCAGACTACTTGAAGGACTATAGTCAGTAGTGAGTTCCCCAGCCACAGGACAAGAATGCGTCCTGGAACCTCACTGGGATGCGGTAGTCAAACCAAATCCCCAGTTAGACTGTTATGTGTGTTATACATGTAAAAAAAAAAAAAAAAAAAAAAAAGAGAAAGAAATTATGTGTATGGCACATGTGTTTAAGAAGTTAAAAGTAACTGATTGTTTAGGGTTAAATGGGAGTTCCAGGATGTCTAGCATAATTGGCTAGTGTAATTAAAAGTAGTTTAATCTAGAGGGGAGGGATGTGGTAGACTGCAAGTCTAATTTAAAACATTACTGGCACATGCCTCTAGGGGGAACTACCTGTATTGTTCAGCACTACTATTAAGGGGACACATTAGAACAGGAGTGTGAAAACCCCACGCAGAATCCATGTTCAGTCATTATGTGTGTTGCAGAATAAACGGCAGAGTTAGCCAAAGAAATAACTCAAGTGTGATCATTGCTACACGGTAGGATATCACAAGATGCAATACTGGAAGTGAGATCCTACATTGATGAGCCCCTTTGCCAGAGAAGTGCAGACCCACTGAGCTGGTGGGAGACCAAGGCTTCAATTTATCCACATCTTACCCAGGTGATGACACGGAGACTGTGCATTGTGGCAACATCAGTCCCCTCTGAGTCTTCTCCAAAACAGGGTAGATAATTACTGACAGAAGAAACCGGATCAGCTCCTCAAAGCTGAGGCACTTGGCATTTCTAAATGCCAACCTTTACCTTAAAGATCTGGGTGTTCATTTTTTTTGTTTTGCATATTTTAATTTATATTTTATTGTGTTGTGGTTTGCAGTGTTTTGTGTCGTTTCACTTTAAATTTGTTTAAAAAAAGCTGAAAATTTAAAGAGCTAAAAGTTGAATTGTAAATGGTTGGTTTTTGTATTTATAATTTATTTTTACATTTATGAGGAGTGAATAAATAAAAGCATATTTATATAATATATAAATAAAAAACACTTACATTAGTAATTCATTTTGTGCATAATTTTATATTATTGATAAATTAAAACAACAACCTGAAGAGCCGCTTGGGAGCCAAAAGAGCCGGCTCTTTAGTGAGCCGAGAGAGCCGGTTCTCTAAAAAGAGCCGGAATTCCCATCACTAATAACCATGCCAGCTCAGACTGTATACTGCTTCTCCAACAGACCATGGGTCACAAGTGACCTGAAAGCACTTCTGAACAAAAAGCTTTTAGGGCTGGAGACAAGGACAAGCTGAGGGGAGTGCAGCATGAGCTGAGAGACGCTGAGGAGGTGCAAGGCCAATTATAGGAGGAAGTTGGAAGAGAAACTCAGGCAAAAACACTAAAGATGTGTGGGAGGGAATGAAACAAATAACTGGGTACAAGGGGAGAGTCAGGCAGCCATCTGGGACCCAGGAGAGAGCTGAGGAACTGAATTGTTTTTTTAATAGGTTCAACTCAGTCTGTCACCCGAGCAACACAACCAGACCCCCACACACCCCTCCCTACCCACACTCCCGTGCAGAACCTCTCCCCATCTCCCTCCTCCTCAGGGGGCACCAGGACCCTCCCTCACTTCATGGTGACTACAGATCAGGCGGAGAAACAACTGGAGAGACTGTCAGCAGAAGGCTTTGGGGCCCGGATGGCATCTCCGCTAGGATCCTGAGGACCTGTGCCAGCCAACTAGCTCCAGTACTGAAACACCTGTACAACCTGAGCTGGAGTCTGGAGAGAGTACCGGTGCTGTGGAAGACATCCTGCCTGGTTCCTGTCCCCAAGAAGTCATCTCCATTTGATCTGAATGACTACTGACCAGTTGCCCTCACATCTCATGTGATGAAGGTCCTGGAGAGACTCGTCTTAGCCCACCTGAGGCCGCAGGTGGAGACGCGGCTGGACCCTCTGCAGCTTGCATATCAGCCCCATTTAGGAGTTGAAGATGCTGTCATCTACCTGCTGCAACGAGCCCATCAGCACCTGGATAGTGGAGGAGATACTGAGAATCACTTTGATTTCTCCAGTGCCTTCAACACCATCCAGCCACTGCTGCTGGGGGAGAAGCTGTGGGGGATGGGGGTTGACAGCTCTGATCTCCTAAGCCACATTTCCACTATAGTTCTGCGCTACTCTTTACTACTTGTTTCCCCCACGGCTGCGGAAAGCTGAGTATTGCTGGGGTGGGCGGGGTCGAGGTGGCGCTACACTGCTGACGTAGTAAAGCACGCCACCGACTCAACAACAAAGAAAAAAAATAGCGGATTACGAGCGGAGGATTTCCACTGTGGTCACTATTCTTCTGTGGGTTTTTAACAATGAATATCTTTAACGAGACAAGAGAATTTTACAGGAGAAGACGATGTGGATTGAGACGACACACGGAGCAGGAGAGGAGAATAGCGGTTGCCCAGGAGGATTCTGAAGCAGCTGCATATGAAGCAGAGATCATTCAGAGATCATTTCATTTGTTCAGTGTTCATGTGCATACATATGTCAAATGTGTTTTTTAAAATAAAATGTTGTGCACTTTTAAACTAAGTCGCCTCTGTTGTTCAAAACAGTTAAATGTTAACAGTCTGTTAATTAAATGCTGAAACACCGGGGTAATTTAAAATAATGCAGAAGCTTAATCCTAAACCCCTTTAACTTACCAAATAATTTATATTATAAAAAAGCCAATCCAAATCTAGACCCATTTTGTGTATTGTGTAATAATGATACACTGACTTCCCAAAAAAAAAAAAAAGCAGCAGCAGCTAGACAACGCACCTTTGGTTTGATGGAATTGCCAATTGACCTTGGAATTATGTGGAAACTTGTTATACTTCCAGTTAACTTTAACTTACCAAATAATTGATATAAAAAAGCCAATCCAAATCTAGGCCCACTGTGTATCATTTGAGTATCATTTTTCCCATCTATCGTTATTTATAAGGGTCATCTGTTCAGTGGTGGCTAATTACACTAAAACAACGTAGAAATGACTCCCCCCCCCCAAAAAAAAAAAAAAAAAAAGCTGCAGCTAGACAACTCACTTTTGGTTTGATGGAATTGCCAATGAACCTAGAAATTTTATGATGAAACTTTTTTTAATCCTACTAAATACTGTGACATTGTCACACTGCCCAACACCAAATTATAATTTTCTTTTTCAAACAAAAGATCACTATGGATCTATTGAATCACAATAGCATAGGTTTATCATATTCATGTCAACGTTTACAACATCAAAAATGTTATATTTGGGTTTACATGTATGGGTATTTTTGCTTTATATTATACTAGACTGCTTATAATTTATTGGAATTCTCAGAATTTGGAATGCCGATAGAACATTCAATTCACATGTACCTACCTTTTACCTTTATCAGTGTCTACTGCTGAATGTCAACTACACCTGTGCAACTGCTTACAATTTTACTTAAACTGTACCCAATGTAGAGCAATGGATACAGCAGTGGTAATATTAAATTTAACAACAACAATTACATTACTATTAAAAATCTTGACACCTTTATGGCTGAACAGCAGGATTAGGGTCATATGAGGCAATTGAATGTGTATGTAATTATTCGCCTTTATCATCCAGTGTTATAATATACAAACCACACTTTTATCCAAAAGACTAACATTTTATTACATTACAAATATTCCCAAAACATGTTAAATGGGGAGCTTTCAGTACTTTGACCAGACTGCCAAAATTGTTTAGGAAGGCTCCATGGAAGGAAGCCGTCTCCGTCAGCTCATCCCTTAATGCGGCTAACTGCAGGTGTCTTTCACGCTGTTTGTGCTGCCGTTGATGCTGTTCGAGCATCCTTTCATGGATCTGCATCTCCTCAGCATGATTCTGGGCCATCAGTGATGCAAGGTCTGCAATCTTTTTGCTTTTCAGCTTGCCTATATGAAAGAGAAGTCATTGTATTTAGATAACACCGGATCAAAACATGTCAGAAAAAATATTATGGAATTAAACTGTTGAAAGCCTGTGGTGGGATGCTTCGTTGCTGTATTTAAGCTCAACTGTCATGTTGTTGCCCTGCAGTAGAGTGGACTATATGCAACTTCTGTGGTGATGTGGTTAGGCCCCCCTTCATTTCAAAAAGAATTGTAAAAAGTATTTTGATTTAATGGGTTATTTTTAAAAGAATTTTTGTACTGTGGCCTCAAATCAGAATGGGTTAATAGTGTTAGCTGACTTGAAGAATTTCAAGCATGTTGATTTGAAGTCGGTACATGTGCTCCTTTTGTGAAAATACAACAGTATTTCCACCACCAACACACCTATAACACTGGGCCACTGTGGCTATGAACACCCCTGAATCTAGTATTTTTATAAACTTAGAAAGACTTAAATTCCTTATGCGTCTATAGAAAATGATCACATAACAACCGGGTGGTAATTTTCAGTTTGTTGTGCCTTACCAGCACTTGACCGGGAGATGCAGGATGGTGATGGAGCTGGCAGTCCAGTGAGGCGGACCTGAAGGGATTTGAAAACTGTATAGAAGGAAAAAAAAAAAATAAAGCTCACAAAGTGCAACATGTACTGCAAACAAAGCTTTTTAATCAGAATACAATAAGCTTACGTCAGCGTTTTGTTCACGTGAATACTGAAATAAGTGCGATTCAGCAGCTTGATGCGAGGTAGCAGCAAGGTACAGAGGTAGCTAGCTATTAGCGGGCTAGCCATCACCACAATTGCCCACAAACAAACAACTTTCTTTATTGCTTAAATAAAGTGCGCTTTTGACCGAAAGGCAAGAAGACAGACAAAAGACTCACCGTTTTCCAATTGCGTGGCCGTGTCGAGTCCAAATTATCTGCCAGAGCAGATAGCAAGCCGGACACTTCCTGGTATATTTTTTTCATTGCGAGTTGCCCCACCAACTCTCTGGATGTAGTCATCGGCTACGAGGGACAGAAAAGTCTGCACCTCCTCGTTTGTTCATGGAATAAACTTGCGCGTGGACAACATTATGATAACAGTCACCGCGGTTACTTGCTGAAATTACAAATGGCGGTCGTGTAGCTTCAACAGAAAACAAAACGGACGCGTTTGGTGACGTTACACCCTGACCAATCAGCGTTTAGCAGTCGATTGACGTAAAATCACACCTCGCTTTTCGCTCGGCTGTACCCTGCCTCTGAACAGGCACGGAAATCGTAACGGTTAAACCGTGAGGACTTGGGTGGAAATGGCGAAAAACTGAAGTAAAAAAAAAAAAAAAAAAAAAAAAAAAAAAAAAAAAAAAGTAAAGCCCAGGTGATACTGGTGGAAATGGGGCTCTAGATTACAGACTACCTGACAGGCAGACCACAGTTCGTCAGGCTGGGCAGTGTCTTGTCTGGAGTGGTGGCTAGTGATATGGGAGCACCACAGGGTACTGTGCTCTCCTTTTTTTTACCTTATACACCATGGACTTTCAGTACAACATTGAGTAATGTCACCTGCAAAAATTCTGATGACTCAGCTGTTGTGGGGTGTATAAGAGGAGGGGGAGTACAGGGCACTGGTAGACAGATTTGTGGAGTGGATGAAACAGAATCACCTGAGGTTGAATGTCCGCAAGACCAGGGAGATGGTGATTGACTTCAGGAAGAGGAAGGCTCCTTCTCAGCCACTGCAGATTGGGGGGGGGGGGATGTGGGAGTGGTTGAAGACTACAAATATCTGGGTGTCAGGATCAGCAGTGGGTTGACTAGAGATCCAACACCGATGTTGTGCACAAGAAGGGGATGAGCAGACCATTTCCTGAGAAAACTAAGATCCTTCAACGTGTGCAGCAGGATGCTGGAGCTTTTCTACCAGACTGTTGTCGCCAGCGCCATCTTCTTTGCTGCGGTCTGTTGGGGTAGCAGTATCAGGGCCAGAGTTACCAACAGACTTGACAAGATCAAGAGGGCTGGCTCTGTAATTGGTCTCAGATTGGGGACCTTTGAGACAGTGGTGGAGAGAACACTAAAACTGCGATCCATCATGAACAATCCTGATTACCCCCTCCACCACACAGACAGCAAAGCACTTTCTCCAGTAGACTACAGCTTCATTGTCGAACGGCCAGGTACAGGAAATCTTTCTTGCCACATGCAATTTCACTGTACAATAACTCACCATGATGCTGTATTCTGGTCAGCTATGCTGCCACACTGCACCTTACAGACTAACTGGTACCTCACATTTTCACTCTGCTCCTGATAGTCCTTTGTGCAATGGGATGATTCATGGTTTACATGGGTCATCATATTAAGTTATGATGTATATAGGTTCTATAGTCGTGTTAGTTTCTTTTACTTTCCATGGGTAATCCTTTTGTTGTGTATTCCTGTTTGGCTGTCAACTGTCATACTGCTGTTATACTGTAATTTCCCAGTTTGGGATCAATAAAGTACATCTATCCGGTGTCTGAGAAAATCTTGCAGATTGTCACTGATCATCCCATGGTGAAAACTCATTACATGTAGACTCAAATGTTGTGAAACAGAAGTCTCAGGTACTGAAACAGGACTTTAAGGAACTTCTAGACCTAGTCAGCTGTCTGAATGTTGAAGTGTTTTAGTGGCTTACTACCAGTCAAGAGGAGGAGTTGAGAGAATCAGCAGACTGTTCAATTTAAATGGATGGCTATCAGAAGCTTGTACAATCACTTCAGTTTAACAGTTTCAACCAGTTCTGGGACCACAGACACTAAGATGGCCTCAGCAGGTCAGGCGTGAGCCTGTTTACCTCCAGTCTGTTCCATTTTCTGCATCGCCATTCTGTTCCCCAGGACAAGACGAACCAAAACTGGATAAGATACAGCCCAGCAGAAGTTGTGAGAAAGCCACTTCAGCCCCTGCCTTTGCAGACCCCTCCTTCACCAAAAGTCACCAGTGAGCACCAACCTATTCTACCACTACATACCCCCTCTTCCATCCTTCCCACTCGACTTCACTGACTAGATGAAGGAGATTATACCACTGGTATTCATGGCTCTTTCCAAGACAATCCAAGGCCCCGGTATGGAAATGGTTTACTTAATTCCTGTTTTAATAAGTAGCAGAAAAAAAAAAAAAGTTGGCAAATTTACAGAGAAACAATCCTACACATCCTGTAAAATCTATCAAATCTAGTGTTCATTTCTCACTAGTCAGCCTAAGTAAAAATTTGGCAGATTTCAACACACTGAAACTAACTTTAAATATTAGGTCTTTGGAAGGAAAAACATTTTTAATTAATGATCTCAAAACAAAGACTGGAGTTTGTTTTTAACAGAGACTGTTCAATGATAATGGTGGATCTCTTATCAAAGCAACCCCTCCCAACTACAGCTTTAGAAGTGAACCCAGGCTGCATAAGAAAGGGAAGAGTAGCTGTTTTGTTTAATGATTCCCCCAATGCAAGCAGATGTCATGAGCTTACTTCATTTGAATGTGGCTCTTCAGCTGAATCCCCCCCATGTGTCTTTAATGTTCACAGACCACTTAAATACCATGCAACCTTTTTTGATTTTACAAAGCTGTCTGTGTTGACCTTGACAGTGTAGTTATTGTTGATTTTAACATCCATAGTGACAACCCTAAGGACAGAGGGACCAAAGAATTGTTGTCCTTGATAACTTTGGACTGACTCAGCATGTAATGGGAGGGGGGGGGGGGAATTCTGGACTTTATCACCAGAGGTCAGAACATCAAGGTTATGGACATTACTCTGTCAGATATATCCTGACAGAGGCCATCAAAAAACAAGTACAGTGATAATGCCAGTGAAACATTCATCCCAACTTTTTCCTCACTCCTCGTCACCTTCAGTAAATGAGCTTGTGGAACATTTCAATGGTAAAATTTCAAATAATGCCATTGTTCCTATCACGGTGAAAGTGGTCACTATTAAAAAGAAACCTCCATGGAGAAATGCCAAACAAAGTGTCAAAACTAAATTACAGGTTCATTATGAAATCAGTTTGAGCATTTATAATTTGGAGCTGAGAAATGCAAGCATATTTCTGACATTACCAAAAGACAATGCATGCACGTTTTTCACTACTGTTGACAGGCTAACAAATCTGTGTCAGTAGCTCCTGAACTTCTATCCAACTGTGCCTGCAATGACTTTGCCCTTTTCCTTTACTGACAAAATTCAGACAATTAGCCAGTGAGTGCTCCTATGCCAGGTGCTGACATGAGCTTCCTGTGTCCACAGAGAAGGTGTAAACACCATAGCGAAATTTCTTCAATCATAAAAATCTTGGATGACATGTCACCTGAAATCCACTACCTGCTGCCTTGATACCCTCCCAGTTTTTTTTTTTTTTTTTTTGTTTTTTTTTTAAGTTTCATATTGTGTGGCCTCAGATCTAAAGGTTTCTGCATTTGGGTGTCTTCCCTCAGTGCCTTAAAACAGCTTTTATCAAGCCACTTCTAAAAAAAAGAGCAACCTAGACACCTCACCTCATACAGCTATAGGCCCCTATCAAACCTTCCATTTCTTAGTAATATAGAAGCTGTGTGTCAATTGTACAACTTTGTGACATTAACTATATCTTCCAGTCAGCTTTTTGGCCACACCCCAGCACTGAGACAGGTCTAGTTAAAGGTCTTTAATGACATCCACTGCAATACAGATAATGGCAACATTTCAGTCTTGGTTTGACTGGACCTCAGTGCTGCATTCGACATGGTCGACAGCAACAACATCTTACTAGACTGGCTGAAAAACTGGGTGGAACTTTCTGGTACAGCACTCAACTGGTTTGAGTCCTATTTAAAAGACAGGGACTTGTCTATAGGCAACTACAAATCTGAGCGAACAAAAAACCTGTGGAGTTCCAAGGTTCCATTTTAGGACCTTGGCTTTTCAACATCTATATGCTGCCACTAGCTCAAACACAATATATGTACTGTATTGCCATAATAATGCAGATGACACCCAAATCTGCATAACCATCTCACTAGGACTGGTCAAATTAAAACCCTGATCAAAACGCATTGGTCAAATTAAAGAATGAATGTGCCAGAATTTTCTTCAGTTAAGAGAAATCTGAAATAGTTTTTGGAGCAAAATAGACTCAATGTTAGTACTCCGCTTCAATAATGCTAAAAACCAACAACCAAGCCGGAAATCTGGGTGTAGTTCTGGACTCAGACCTGCATTTTAACAGCCACATTAAGACAGTGAAGTCAGCCCATTATAACTTAAAGAGCATAGCAAGGATTAAAGTCTTGTATCTGCAGGATCTAGGAAAAAAAAAAAGTTGTCCGTGCATTTATCTTCAGAAAACTGGACTTCTGTAATGCTGTCCTCACAGATCTTCCTAAAAAGTCCAGACAGCTGCAGATCTGTTTCCTATAGGCCCTTAGAATAGAGGGTTAGTATTAATGAAAGCGCTTTGAGTGGTCTTTGTGACTAGAAAAGCGCTATATAAGTGCAGGTTAGTTAGTTAGCTGAATGCTGCAGCCTGAATCCTCACCAAGAAAGTAGATCATATAACTCCAGTTCTCAAATCTTTATACCGACTTCCTGTCTGTAAAAGAATAGATTTCAAAATACTGCTGTTTAAAAAGCTCTGAATGGTTTAGGCCAAAATACATTTCAGAGCTGCTAGTCCATTATGAACCACCCAGAGCCCTCAGATAATCAGGGTCAGGCCTGACATCTGTGCCCAGAGTTAGAACCAAACATGGTGAGGTAGAATTCAGTTTTTATGCTCCTCACATGTGAAATATGTAAGCTCCCAGAAAGCATCAGGGATGCTAAAACTCGCAGCTGCTTTAAATCCAGGTTAAAGAATATTTGCCCTGGCCTTTCAGTAGAACAATTGTTCATCTCCTGCAATGCACTGAATTTTTTCTTGTCATTCCATTTTAGCTTGATTTTGTTTCTTTAATTTACTTTGCTTTAAATTCACACTACTTTTGCAACTTGCTGTAATGCTTTGTCTTTATGTAAATCACTTTGAGTTGTCTTGTACACGAGATGTGCTATACAAATAAGCTCGCCTTGCCCTAAAAACTTTTCATTCAGTAGAGCACATTAGTAGTGCTCAGGCCAAGATGAATGGCTCACTCAGTTTAAAAGAAGTTCAGATGAATGATAACATAACTGAAGGAAATTTTACAACTTTGTCAATCACTGACAAAAGTCTGGCATAATGTCATGGGGTGGAAGTATTGTTTTTTTTGGATTTTATGTAGTTTTTAAATTCATGTTGCATGTTTTAAGTCTGCATGTTTTGCAGTTTGTATTCCAACTGTGCTTTTAGTTGGCAATGTTTGCTTCCACCCTGCTTCCCTTAATTAATGATCAGCAGCAGCACCTGTGTTGATTGCGGTGCTTAGTCCAGAGAGGTCCTGCTTGAGGAGAGAGCATGTGCCAGGAAGAGGAGGAATGGCCACCATGATACCAGAATTGGGGGGGGGGAAACACTGGAGCAGTTGGTGCTGCAGGCAAAGGACAACAAGAGGCAGAGTGAGGAGCTCTGCCTCGGCTCCAAGTATCTAGTTCCCAGATTGCAGCACCCCATGATGTTCATGACAATGAATATACTGCTGGCAAGTCTCTTCCCTATACAGATTTCCTGAGGGTGTCGGTCGTGATGGGATGGCAAGCTTTGGAGTGTTGAGGGTGCTCTGAGCTTATCCAAGATATTTGGCAAAGCACATTTCGAAGCATGTATTGCTGACCATGTGACTGGGTCAGAAAGCCATTCATGATTTTGTTGTGCAACATGAAATAAAGTGAGCAGCGATACATAATGGAAATCCCAGTCCCTCACGTTTTGTGTTGTCGATGTTTGACTGTAAGGGATTTGGCATAGCCAATTTTCAGATGGAGCCAGCACCAAAAACACGGACTTCTCCTGTTTGGGAACAGTTTGATCTCATTTCTCCCATTGATAAATTTTTTCATGAATGGGGGATATAATAACTGAGGAGATGGCCTAGCAGTAATAGCTGCCCTTTAACGGAGACCGGGGTTCAATTCCCAGCTAGGCCATTCTTGTAATATTTGCAAGGTGAAGTGTCTGTTTTAAAGAGCTTGTGTGGCACATATTTTCCACAAATGTATTGCTGTATGTTTGTGTGCTTCACGTCTCGAGGGACAAAAGGACTGAGTCTGCAGGAGATAGAGAAGGTGTGAGATTTGGCTTTTGTCTCAGAGAGACGCCCTGGAGGGATTTCCGGACCATCGAAGGCTAAGGGACAATGGTGGAAGATCAAAAGGGTTACATTGTGACTGGGATTAAGTACCATGTGACTGTATGTTTGCTTAGACACAATGTGACTTGAGTTTCGATGTTCCAGGATAGAAAAGAGCGATGTGATATTGATCTGACTCTTTTCTTGCTTGGAGATTGTTAGAGTATGTGTTCTGTTAAAGCTGAACCTGAGAAAAACTCAGCCTCATCCTTGAGCACATCCTCTACACTTGGATCATTACGCTGAGGCACTATTGTGCCCTACAGGATGGTAAGGACAGGTGAATGTACTGAGAGAAACTCATCTACCCTACACTGTACAAACTTACAGTAGCTTTCCTTTGCATACCTGCATCCTCTGTGCTCAGAGTATTCTCCAAAGCTGGAGAAATAATCAAAAGAAAATTGCCTTAGTCCAAAGACTGAGGAAGTTAATAAAAATGGAAAAGTACCACAAACACACTAGTCACCCAATTTTTTCCTTCCCTTACATTGATTTTAAGAGTGCAATTATTGAAATGCGCACACAAACAAAAACAAACAATGCCCTTGTAAAAATCTGCATGTTTTGTCCACTAGATGGCCTGGGAGAAAAAGTTTCACATGAGGCCTCGTCTATATGAACCAGTTTGATGAAAGGCCTCAAGTCCTCTAGAAAGCCTCATCTGGCCATCACTAGACATTGTCGTGGTAGATGGAACCTGGCCTGGAAGAGTGGATCCTCCTCAGCTTTAATATATTTTTATCCATTTTATCCCACTTTTAGTTCTTTAGCTTAGGATAAAACAAAAACTAGAAAAACCTATTTTAATTCTTAAGTTTCAGTTTAGGCTTGTGCATATTTTATGTGAACAAGTTTCTTTTAACATACTCAAATTTCCCTTTTGATTGCTACCTATAACTCTTCACCTGGTTTAAAAGAACTTGCAGGTTATGTTTTTAACTACCCCCTTGGTGTCACGGGTTACAATAATCTCAGAATTGTAGCAAACAGCTGTCATCCATGTGCAAGCAAGGCTGTCAAGTTAAAATGCGCTTAAAGGAATTTTCACTTTGTAAATGAGTTGCATTAACCTTGGTGCAAAACAGATTTGTCCTCCCATTTAACTCATTTGACAAGGCTTAATGAGAAGGACCCATGTGCAGAGTGCACAGGTGATAACTAAGGCTGAATTCAGGACGAGGAAGAAAACTAAAACAGGATCTGGGGAGATTAAGGGAGAAAAGCAAGGAAACCACACTACACACCTAAATTACTAAGGGAGTCTTTAACGCTGCTGTAGAGCTGTTAGAAAGTGATCTACACACATGAAAAATCTGGCAGAGACTCACTGGACAGATTTTAAAGGGTGTGTGAAGCACGTGATTGGATTAGAGAGGAAAGCCCAACCCCAACACACCTGCATTCCCTCCTATGTGTGAAGTGTGCTCAGCTGCTGTCTCTGCAGCAATGAGGCACACCTGAACTCATTGAGCTGACCTAATTAATCTGCTGTAGACAGCAGCCCTAACAATAAATCAGTGTTTCTCAATGAATGAGTTAAATCATACATTAAGGAAAGTCTGTAAGACAACTCCAGGGAAAGATCAAGTGACTTATAAAATGATTAAAAATCTGAGTGATACTGGCAAAAAGATACTATTAGAGTTATGCAACAAGGTTTGGGAGGAAGGGATATTGCCTACTCCATGGAAAGAAGCTGTTATTGTTCCAATATACAAGCCAGGTAAAAATCCAGGTTTAGGAGAGAGTTACAGACCCATCGCTTTAACATCCCACACTGGTAAAACTATGGAAAAAATGATTAATGAGAGGTTAATATACTATCTGGAGTTTAGAGAAGCATTAAAAGGTTACCAAAGTGGCTTTAGAAAAGGGAGAAGTACTATTGATTCTGCTGTTTGTTTGGAACATGAAATTAGGTAGGCCCAAGTAAATAGGGAAAGCGTAGATGCTGTATTTTTGGATGTCGAGAAGGCGTATGACATGATGTAGAAAGATGGACTGATTATCAAACTTCATAAGCTATGCATTAGAGGGAGAATGGAAAGATGGATTAAAAAATTTTTGAGTGACAGGAAAATTTTGGTAAGAATAGGGAAGCAGTACAGCTCAAGTCAAGTAATAGAAAATGGAACCCCACAAGGCAGTATTATTAGTCCTATTTTGTTTTCAGTCATGATCAGTGATATTTTTTTGTAGAGTTGAGTTCTTTTAGTGTCTCTTTGTTTGCAGACGATGGTGCTATGTGGACAAGAGGAAGAAAGCTATCATTTATTGTTAAAAAGTTGCAGCAGGAGATTGATAAAGTTGAGGTTTGGACAGTGGAATGGGGATTTAGGTTTTCTGTGTGGAAGACAAAGTCTGTTCTTCACTAGGAAGAGAGTAAACAAGTCAATCTTAAAATGTACGATCAAAACACAAACAGTTGAGTACTTCAAGTATTTGGGTATGTGGTTCGGTAAGAGTTGTTCTTGAAATATTCATGTTGAGAAAATTGTGACTAAATGTAAGAAGGTTTTAAAATTATTAGATATTTGAGGGGAAGAAAATGGGGAGCAAACAGAGATGCTTTAAAACCATTATATGTGGCTTTAATTAGGTCAGTGTTTGATTATGGGTGCATTATGTATGGATCAGCTTCAGAAACACTACTGAAAAAGTTGGATACAATTCAATAACAAGCCCTGAGATTGTGCTGTGGGGCCATAAAAACTACTCCAGTAGCAGTGCTCCAGGTGGAGATGGGTGAGATGCCTCTGGAGTTGAGAAGAACTCTGATAGCAGCTACATACTGTACTGGACCGACATCAGAGGATTTAGTGACAGTTACCCAGTACACGGTGTACTGAAGCCTTGTCAAGGGAAGGAAAAGAGGCAAATGAGAAGTTTTGGATTGATAATAGAAAATAAAATCAGGGAGCTAAGGGTTGCTGATAAAGAAGTATGTCCAGCAGTCCCCCTTTCTGCAGAACCACCATGGTGTCTGGAAGAAGTTAAAGTGATAGATAGATTAGTTTATTTGACGGGGACAGTGCAATAAACATAGACAATTAATCAATGACAATCAATCTGATGTGTTGCACATAGAGTGTATAACTATTAGCTAATTTGCAACTCTTGTCCCTGGATGGGCTTAGAAAAGAGAATCAAGTAAAGAAAAGGGAAAAAAAAAATACACAATAACCACATACATCAATGCAAAAAAATTATAAATACACAATTATAAATATTATAAATATTATAAATACACAAATATAACAACCTGACTCACATTTGCCTATTTCAGGCCTCCCTCCCTTCGTCACTCACTATAAACAAATACATTCATTCCTTCCCTTCATTCACTCTCACTTTGCAGACAATCAATTCATACATGAGTACATTCTTGTTTATTTTTCAGCCAGTTTTTAACCTTTTTAGTGAATGTTTTAAAGTCCGTTATTATTTTAATTACATTTGGCATTGTGTTCCAGATGTGACTGCCCTTTACAGAGAAAGCTGTTTGTCCAAATGTGGTTCTGCGGTGGAATATTTTACAGTTATTGTTAACAGAACTCCTGGTGGCTCTGCTGCTGTCCTGTCTTTGGACGAAACCAGCAAGTGGCTCGGGTGCTGATTTATGGAAACATTTGAACGTTAATTTCAGAAAACAGAGGTCAATGAAACTCTCAAAACTCAATAGGTTGTATTTTTTAAAAACATTACAGTGATGCCACCTAATGGGCTTTTTGTCCAAGATTTTTAGGGTTTGATTATATAATGAACCTATATGTCTTATTGTGGAAGGGGTTGCTTGAGCCCAGACTGTCAAACAGTATGATATATGAGAAAAAACCATAGAATGCATATACAGTACAGCTGCTTTGTAAGGTATGTAATATCTAATTAATTTAAATCAGTTCAGATTTTTTTTTTACTGTTTTTGAAATTTTCTTTATATGAAGATTAAATTTGAGTTGAGGATCTAGTACAATGCCAAGGTATTTGAATTCTGTAGCTAAACTGATGTCATGATCATGTATATTAACTTTAAAACATTGCAGGTTACATTTTTTTGATTGAAAAGCACATTGAGACTGTTTTCTGAAGGTTCAGCAATAGATGGTTCTGGAGGAGCCACTCTTGGACATCAACCATACTTGTGGACAGAACATCTGCAGCCTGTGCTGGAGTCTTGGCAGCTGTGTAAATAACTGCATCATCTGCATAAAGTTGGCATGTTGCAGCTGAGCAGTGTAACGGCAAGTCATTAATAAAAATGCTGAAAAGTAAAGGACCAAGAATGGACCCTTGTGGGATACCCATGCGGTTGTTTAAAAATGAGGATTTATCCTGGTGAACTTTTACACACTGTTCTCTATTCTGGAGATAAGATGCAAACCATTCTAATGTATCTGGGGAGAAGTTAAAAGATACCATTTTGGATAAAAGCAAACTGTGGTTTACAGTATCGAAAGCCTTTTTGAGATCTAGAAAAACAGCTCCTACCACATTACCCCTGTCCAAGGACTGTTTGACGTTTTCAATAAGGCAACAATTTGCTGTTTCTGTTGAGTATCCTGGATTTTAGATTTTTAACAAAAGACAACAAAAGGATAATAAACAAAAATAAGGTCAATAAATATTTAGACAGTAATTATTCTGACTTTATAAAGATTCTTACATATGCATCTACACTACCGTTCAAAAGTTTGGGGTCACTTAGAAATTTCATTATTTTTGAAAGAAAAGCACTTTTTTTCAATGAAGATAACTTTAAACTAATCAGAAATACACTCTAATATCTAATATACTGTACATTGCTAATGTGGTAAATGACTATTCTAGCTGCAAATGTCTGGTTTTTGGTGCAGTATCTACATAGGTGTATAGAGGCCCATTTCCAGCAACTATCACTCCAGTGTTCTAATGGTACAATGTGTTTGCTCATTACATCAGAAGGCTAATGAATGATTAGAAAATCCTTGTGCAATCATGTTAGCACAGCTGAAAACAGTTTAGCTGGTTAGAGAAGCTATAAAACTGACCTTCCTTTGAGCAGGTTGAGTATCTGGAAAAAATTATTTCAAATACAAATCATTATTTCTAACCTTGTCAATGTCTTGACTATATTTTCTATTTATTTTACAACTCATGGTGGTAAATAAGTGTGACTTTTCATGGAAAACACAAAATAATTGTCTGGGTGACCCCAAACTTTTGAACGGTAGTGTAAATCAACAAAGAATATTCTGGGAATAGCATTCATCATTCCAGAATTAGAAGTCATGAAGATGGAAAAGGTTAATGATGACTTAGCTGTGTATACTGATGAGCTTTTAGCAATGTTTTTGGCATTGGGTTGGGTGGATGAAGTAAAGCCCAGAAAGGGTTTGATATTGTCTGATTCTAGCAGTGCAATGGAAGGTATTAGGCAAATGCATTCAGAATCAAGACAGGATTTGGTAATGGAAATTGTACATTCAGTACTGAGAATTTCAAAGGCAGGCATGGATATTAGCCTCATCTGGATTCCGGCACACATTGCAGTGGATGAGAATGAACTAGCAGATAAATATGCAAAATGTGCAACTAGGAAGAGTCAAGTTAGTAGGAATGTGAAATATACCAAGACGGAGGCCAAGAGCATTATTAAAACACAAATTAAAAAGAAGTGGCAGGAAGAGCGGGATAGAGGAAATAAAGGACGGAGCTTGTATGGCATACAAAAGAAAGCAGGGGAAGCTAGAGAAGTTCACAGGAGCAGAAAGGAGGATGACATCATATGTAGATTAAGATTTGGTCACACAAGTCTGAATAGTACATTAGTTATAATGAAAAAAAACACCCAAATGGAAACTCTGATTATTGTGGAAACAACGAAGCAGTTGAACATATATTTATGCACTGTCCAAAGTATCAGTTAGCCTGGTTAGCAATGGTGGACAATCTATACAGGAACAAAACCCAGCTCAATATTAAATAGATTTTACAGAGAAGTTCAGGGGATGTGGTCTATAAGGCAGTATTTAGGTTCATAAGGACAACAGGTCTAATTTCAAGGATATAGGAGGGTAATGCCATTCTGAATCCCACTCCATTCCAGAAGGTGGCGGTAATGCACCTATTAGCTGTTTGCCAACTGCCAAAAAAACAATAGAAGAAGAAGAAGAAGAAGAAGAAGAAGCCCTAACAATATTACACTTTTGATCTTGTGCACCTGTTTATTGAAGAGAATGAGAGCAAAGACAGGGATTGATTTATTTCATATGACACCCCAAACACAACTCTGAATAATTAAGAGCATTAGGATAGTTATTTTCAACATTGTGCTCCACGGAAAATTTGGTTTCCAGCTGTGATAGTGAAATGAACTTGGAAATCCCAGTAAATGCTACCCGTTCCTCAGACAACTGATTATGGACTGTATCCTTGTAATACGCCCTATATGTCTTTCTTGAAGGAAAGTTTTCATTCCTTTTGCCCTACGGAAAAATACATCATCAACGTGGAAAATGACGTGATTATCATCAAACATTCTTTCAACTGATGGAAAAAGAAAAGTGTCCAAAATTTCCATGTAAACTTGTGCATTTATTACCTCCGCCAAGGAGGTTATGTTTTCATCGGCGTTGGTTTGTCTGTCTGTTAGCAAGATAACTCAAAAAGTTAAGGACGGATTTTCATGAAATTTTCACAGATTGTCACAAATGGGATATCCTACTGATGATTAGATTTTGGTGGTGATCTGGATCACCGTCCACAAGAAAACCGCCATTACGCAAAATGCCATTTTCGTGAATAACTACTAAACCACTAATCCTATCATTGTGAATCCAATTGCTTGTCATATGTTTTCATGGTCAAAGAATCTGAAAATGTACACACAAACACTGTATGGGGGGAACTGTGGCACTAAACCGCCATTACGGAAAATGCCATTTTCGTCAATAACTACTGAACCACTAATCCTATCATTGTGAATCCAATTGCTAGTCATATGTTTTCATGGTCAAGGAATCTGAAAACGTACACACAAACACTGTATGGGGGGAACTGTGGCGCTTGGCAGAGGCCTGCGCTCTCCGAGTGCTTTTCTAGTTGAAAATGTAATGACTGCCATCTCCCTCATACCTTTACCTGATTCGGAGCTCCATATTATCAATGATTATGGAAATTTGCATTTTTTTTTAGGAAGTTCTCTTCATAAATGTCACTGGAACGGCATCATCACCTTGCCCAATGCAGTTTTATGATTTGTATAGGGAAAATGAAATAGTCTACGATTAATAACACAACATAACAAAAATAATTTTTTTTGTAAGTTGTCTGTGTTTTTTCAACTGATTTAAGACAATTTTGCACCGTTGAATATGAAAATGACATCCATTTCTCTCGATCAGGTCAGGTTTTTATGCTAAGTTGTAAGCAGTTGTACAGAAGTTGTACAGTTGTACTGTAAATTGAATAGTAGACACTGAAAAAGGTAAGTACATGTAAATTGAATGTTAAGTCATCATTGTTCAAAATTCAGAGAATTTCAAGAAATAAAAAAGAATTTTGCATCATATAAAGCGAAAATACCCGTACATGTAAAAAAAAAAACAAAAAAAAACGTAAAAAACGTGGCCATAGTTCAAAAAGTTGACCTGATTGAACAAAACCAATGTGATTTTTGGATTCAGCACATCAGAATTGTCCTAAATCAGCTAAAAAAAAAAACTTAGACAATAAATTTGGTGTTGACCAGTGTAATCAATATACTGTTTTTATTTATGTATCTAATGTTGTATTTTGAGTGTCATTATAGAAATTTGTTGCAACGTTAGGATGTCCAGTGGAAAATTACCCAGAGTAGCATAGAAAGAAATGTTTATTTTGCAGATGTTAAAAGTTACTCAGAGGGCTAAAATCTATAGGAGCAGAGCAGACAGAGAGAGAGAGTGTGTGTGTGTGTGTGTGTGTGTGTGTGTGTGTGTGTGTGTGTGTAAGAGGGATGTTTGGGAGATTCCAGTGTCATGGGGTACCAGGCACTCTGTGTGTGTGTGTGTGTGTGTGGGTGTGTGTGTGTGCGCGCGCGCGCAAAGATGGGATTGTGTATGGTGTCAGATTGGGCTGGAGGACTGGGGACTGCCATTACCAGACGAGAGTGACGAGGAATGGATGGTCTGGACATGGCCATGAGCCAGTCAGGAGCCTCCAAGAAGAAGCTTTGCCCCACAACACTAAACCTATAAATTAGTGAATATCCTGTTAGTGTGGTCTCACTTTTTTCTGGTAGGGAGCATGCGCCTTCATGTAGGAGGTAAAGGCTGACTCCTGTGTGAGACACATTGGCCGGTGTCCCTGTGAGGCATGTATTTGTATTCTGTTTATTCATTTATGCATCTCAGTAAATCTTTTTTTGTTATTTGGAATTATTCTGATTCAGTGTGTTTTCTTCCCTTCAATGGTAAGAGCTCTCGGTGGAATTCTGAAAACTACATTTGTCACTGAATATCACTTTCATCCAGGGGGGCAATGGATCAGCGTTCTCGTCGCGCCCTCCGTCAGTACCCGGGCTCGCCTGGGGAAGCTAATGATCCTACCAGCAGACTAAATTCGAAGAGACGACGCCTCTGTGCCAAGTCAAAGAAGAATCCTAGTCACAGTCCTAAAGCCGAAAGCAAACAGCCCCAAGAGCACTTTGTGGTAGGATCTGCCCTTCACATATTACAACTAAACGTTGAAGGCCTATCTGCAGCCAAGCGAAGCCTTATCGAAGTCCTCGCCTTCCAACATTCGATTGATGTAATCTGCCTCCAAGAGACTCATATTGGCACAGAGGAAGCTGGCCGCTTCACCATCAAAGGCTTTGACCTCCTGTGCTATGTTCTACATGCTAAACATGGACGTGCCACCTATGTGCGTTCTGACATAGTTGAAGCAAATCACCTGATAACAACACATTTCTCAGACACCATAATCATTGGTGGCTTCCATATTGTCAATGTGTACAAGCCCCCTAATGCCAACTGGGATCTGCAGGTCTTACCCACCCTACCCCACCCTGCCATCTATGTGGGGGACTTTAACAGCCATCACCCTGACTGGGGGTACCCAGCAGTGGACAGTGATGGGGAGGCACTTTCAGACTGGGCATCCAGAAATGACCTCGCTTTGATATACGACCCCAAACAAAGAGGAACCTTCCACTCTGCTAGGTGGAAGAAGGACTATTCTCCTGACCTGTGTTGGGCCAGCTCTTTGAATGGGGAGCCATATCCTACACAGATCCTCATTCTTGATGATTTTCCACACAGCCAACACCGGCCCCTGCTTGTACACATTGGCCTACAACTTCCAGTCATATACAGCCCAAGGAAGATGCGCTGGAACTTCCGCAAAGCCAACTGGAAGAAATTCAGTGAAACTCTGGACCGGAGCGTTGTTACCATCCCACTCCACACCATCACTGTAGATGAAGCATACAACCGCTTCTGCAGCGCAATCTTCAAGGCTGCCCATACTGCAATCCCACGAGGCTACCGACCCCTCTATGTCCCATGTTTGGACGGAGAAAGTGCTGCCCTCCTACAATCCTATCAAACATCAGGGGACCCAGAGATAGCAGACCATCTCATTGAATCGCTAAATACAGCCCGGCGAAAGAAATGGGAGGAGACAGTTGCTGACCGGAGCTTTACCTACTCTAGCAGGAAATGTTGGAGCCTCATCCGTCGCCTAGGAGCTGCACAGAAGCCCCCTAGCCAAAGCCGAGCATCCGTCACACCCAACCAAGTTGCATCCCACCTACTGACTATCGCCAAAGCACCCCAAGACAAAGACACCAGAAGAGCAGTTACAACTGAGCTAAAAAAAACACCCAAAAATGCCTGTAGAGGAAACGAACCCTGAACCCTTCGAGGCTGCTGAACTGGAGAAAGTCCTACAGGGCCTGAAATGTGGAAAGGCAGCAGGATACGATAACATCTTCCCAGAATTCATGAAAAATCTTGGCCCCCGAGCCCTAACCTGGTTGACACAATTCTACACAAGGATCACACAAACAAACTCGATCCCAAAGAAATGGCGGACAGCAAAGGTCATTGCCATCCCAAAACCTGGCAAAGACCACAAACTACCAGCAAGCTACCGCCCAATCTCCCTACTCAGCGTTCCTTACAAAATCATGGAGCGCCTAATACTGCAACGCATTTCCCCAGAAATAGAGGATATTCTAAGTGTGGATCAAGCAGGTTTCCGCAAGGACCGCAGTACAGGAGAACAAGTACTGGCCCTAACCACCTTCATCGAAAATGGCTTCGAGAGCAGACTGAAGACAGGGGCTGTGTTTCTCGATCTTACAGCCGCCTATGATACGGTCTGGCACAAAGGCCTCCTCCTGAAACTTATAAAGGCGATCCCTGCTTGGGCAACAGCAATTATAAAAACCCTGCTGACCAACCGAAGGTTCAGAGTCCACCTCAGTCAGAACACAAGTGCATGGAGAATGCAGAAAAACGGACTCCCACAAGGCTCAGTTCTAGCTCCAACTCTGTTCAACCTCTACATAAACGACCTGCCTACTACAAAATCCCGCAAATTCATCTATGCAGACGACATCTGTTTGGCATTCCAAGCACCAGACTTTGAACCACTGGAACGGGTGCTCACGGAAGATCTTGCCAAACTGGACCAGTTCTGCAAAATCTGGCGCCTAAAACCAAGCCCAGCAAAAACCGTCTCCAGTGTATTCCATCTCCATAATGCAAAAGCTGCCAGAGAACTAAACATCCACCTGAGCGGACTCAAGCTTAAGCATGCCCCAAATCCAACTTATCTTGGAGTGACCCTTGATAGGACCTTATCCTTCAAGGAACATCTAAAGGGGACGGCTGCTAAGGTGAAGGTACGAAACAACCTGCTCTGCAAGCTCGCTGGTGCAAAATGGGGGGCGGCAGTCTCCACCCTGCGCACCTCAGCACTGGCCCTTTCATACTCTGTAGCAGAATATTGTGCCCCTGTCTGGTCCAGGTCATCTTACACACACCATGTAGACACCCAGCTCAACTCAACCATGAGAACTATAACTGGAACAATCCGCTCAACACCACTCCCCTGGCTCTCTGTACTGTCAAACATAGCCCCTCCACACATCCGGCGAGCAGCATTAACTCAAAGGATGCTCCAAAAAGTTAAAGACTCTCCTCACTTACCAATCCATGCAGATATCTACACCCCACCCACTGCCCGACTTTCATCCAGACGGCCGATTTGGAAAAACCCTCCCCCAGCTGACTTTACCATCCAGACAGCTTGGCAAGAGGAATGGGAGACCAAGGAGGTCCCAAACAAACAGCTGGTGATAAACCCCAACCAACAGGTCCCGGGCACCAACCTCCCAAGGAGACAGTGGTCTACACTCAATCGCTTCAGGACTGGACATGGCCCCTGCTTGGCCAGCCTTCACAGATGGGGCAGTAGCCCTAGCCCACTGTGCGCATGTGGAGAGGAGCAAACAATGGAACACATCATAGAGGCTTGCCCGCTCCAAAGACTGGAAGGAGGATTACACACCCTCCATACAGCAAACCAGGAGGCAACTGCTTGGCTTAAGGACTTTGCATTCGCTAAATAAATAACTTTCATCCAGTCATTCACAGTCCATCACTGCTTTTCTTGAGTCCACTGTAACCTTGTTTTTTTCTGTTTAGGTGTTAATAATAATAATAGTTTGCATTTATATAGCGCCTTTCAAGATGGCTTTCATATGGCTTTTCTGTATATACAGTAAATCCCATTCCCTTTAGGGAATTTCTTGCAGTTTGGTTAGACATTGATTCAAGTTTCCACCCATTTGTTCATCATTTGTTTTCTTGTGCATTTTCTGTTTTCAAAACATATTGCTTTAAGTTTTCTTTCTTGATGTTTAGATGCCTTCCTTGGTTTACCAGTATGCTTCCCTTTTACAACCTCCCAATTTGTTGGTCCAGATTTTAGACATACCTGACTAGGCACAACCAGCATCTTTTGCTACATTCTGTGGTGATTTACCTTCTTGAAGTTTTATAATCCTCTCCTTTATTTCAACTGACATTTCTCATGTTGGAGCCATGATTCATTTTTATCAGCTCAATTTTGACTGCAGACTACTTCACAGATTTAATTAGATGCAGGTATTTGTTTTAGGACTTCAGATTACAGGTTCATTCCATAACATTTTCCTCAGAATTGAGTCATTCCATATTTTTCCTCTGCTTGATCTAATAAAAACATAAATGACTAAAATAACTTTCTTTCATTCAAATTTTTAAAATGTTTCTTAAAGCCAGACAGTTGTCATTTTTAATTAAAAATAGTTTTGTGACATGTCTGTGATTAGTTTTTTTTTTTTTTTTTTTTTTTTTACAAAATTAAACAACTTAATTAACATCCTCAAAGGATGGTGATTCCGTAATTTTCTCCAAAGGTTTTATGACTGTGACAGTAATATGCTGCAATTAAAAGATCAGTTCACTTTACTTTGGTGTGTATTCTTGCTGGCAGTTGGCATCTCTCTAATGTACCGATAATAGGTTAATGTATATAAGGCTTAAGTCTTCTACTAGCTTCAATCAGATAACTCCCTTGCTATCAGTCTAATTAGTCAGTGTAGCTCAGGATACAATGCAGATACCACAGCTGCAGCCTGATTTGGAGCTCTGCCATGTTTGAGGTCAACTGACAACAGGTAATTGGACCCAAAGGAAGACTTGGACTCAAGGCAGGTGCTGTTAAAGCAATTCTGCTAGTTCAGAATTCTGTACCCTAGTCAAAAGTTGGTAAGTAGGTCAAAATCAAGAAACAAAATGAAAAACAATCAGAAATAGATGCCTAGAGGCTGTAGCCAAATGCTCTCTGTTGCTTGGAAAGTCAAGGCATCAAGCAGGCCAATGAAAAACCATATCAAATTTAATATACTATGACAAACTCAGCCCTGCGATGGACTGGCGATCTGCCCAGGATGTACCCTGCCTCTTGCCCAAAGATGCTGCAATAGGCTCCAGCCCCCCCTGCAACCCGACAAGGATTAATTCAATTCAATTCAATTCAATTCAACTTTATTTATATAGCGCCATTTCACAACAACAGTCATCTCATAGCACTATCAACTGAAGGGGGGACCCCCACAGTTGCAGAAAGACCCCAGCAATCAGGCGATCCCCTGTGAGCAAGCACTTGGCGACGGTGGAGAGGAAAAACTCCCTTTTAACAGGAAGAAACCTCCAGCAGAACCAGGCTCAGGGAGGGGCAGTCATCTGCTGCGACTGGCTGGGGGGTGAGGGGATAGAGAAGAAGAAAAGAACAGACATGTAGAGAGCAAACAGCACGATGGGGACTCAATCTATGGGAGAGAACAAACAAATGTTAATGACCAGCAAAAAAAAAAAAAAAAATATTTCATAGAGAGTGAGGAAAGGAGTGAGGCCCAGTGCATTACTGGAGGTCCCCCGGCTGACTAAACCTATTAGCAGCATAACTAAGGGAGGGTTCAGAAACACATGATCCCTCCCTAATTGTAGGCTATATTAAAAAGGTAGGTTTTAGCCCTATTCTTAAAAACAGAGATCGAGTCTGACTCCCGAATCCAGATTGGCAGCTGATTCCACAGGAGAGGAGCTTGATAACTGAAGGCTCTGCCTCCGATTGTACTTTTGGAGATTCTAGGTATTACAAGTAATCCTGCATTTTGGGAGCGTAGTGCTCTGTTAGGATGATACGGTAGTATCAGATCTTTTAAATAAAAAGGAGCCTGATTGTTTAAAGCTTTGTAAGTAAGAAGAAGGATTTTAAACTTAATTCTAAACTCTATGGGAAGCCAATGAAGGGAGGCCAGAACCGGAGAGATATGATCTCTCTTTCTAGTACCTGTTAAAACTCTTGCTGCAGCATTTTGGATCAGCTGAAGACTTTTTAAAGATGTTTTAGGACAGCCTGATAATAAAGAATTACAATAATCTAATCTCGAGCTAACAAAAGCGTGGATCAGCTTCTCAGCATCACTCTGAGACAAGATGCTCCTAATCTTGGCAATATTACGCAAATGATAGAAGGCAGTCTTAGAAACAAATTTAATATGTGAATTGAAGGACAAATCCTGATCAAAAATAACTCCAAGGTTCCTCACAGAGCTATTAAGAGAAAGAGTAACTGCATCCAAACTGAAAGTTTGATTTGGAAAGGAATTTCTAAGGTTTTTTGGACCAACAAGAATGACTTCAGTCTTATCTGAATTTAATAGCAGGAAATTACAAGTCATCCAAGCTTTGATTTCCTTAAGACAGGCTTCTAACTTGGCTAACTGATTAGTATCATCTGGCTTCATTGATAGGTATAATTGTGTGTCATCTGCATAACAATGAAAATGTATACAGTGCTTTCTAATAATAATGATTAAGCGGTAGAAGATGGATGGATGGATAGATGGATGAGAAACTCAGAAACACTAATAAATCACCAAGCAAATAATAGTCTGCAGACAAAAAAAAGATAATTAAAAGATACGAAATCCATTCATCCAGCCATCCAACTTCTACTGCTTATCTGGGGTCTGGGTTGCAGGGGCAGCAGTCCAAGAGGAGTAGCCCAGAATGATGCCTGGTTCACACAGCACCATGATCCCTCCTGTAGGTGGTGAGCTCACTGGAGGCCAGACCCACTTGTCTGCTTTGGGTACACTCGGCCCTTGATGTAATATTTTTTCATGAGGATCTATTGGACCCCTATTGGTCTGGTCCCTGACCCAGGGTGAGTTTGTTTTGGGAGACCCTACCAGGGGCAAGTTGCCCCCTACAAGAAGGGAAATATACAAAGTGAAATGTTGAAATTATGATTATTAGTTTGTGATTTGATTTTTTTTTTTTTTTGATTCATTAGAAGTGATGAAGATGTGGTAACACACTGAAAATTAAAGCAATTTTTTTTTGTTGTGGGGGGGGGGGGTCAATTCATATACTGTATAACAATCTAATGAACAGACCTTATACACCCATAAAGAGTACATGCATTCTGCTTTGCAAATCATATTGACCATGCTTGTATTTCAGACCAAATTAAAAAAAAAAAAAAAAAAAAAACTGCATCTCATCGAAAATTAATCCATGGTCATAAGCTATAGACAAATGCATGTGAAAGTACTGGGAGCTATGGGAAATGATTGTGCTTCAAATATACAGTATGACTTTCACAAATAGCACACACATACCCACACAAATGTAGCATTCACAGTTTAGATGTATACAGATGTTTCTGATACGCCACAGATTACAAAACAAATAGTGTTTCTAACATAATCCATTTCTGTTTGAATGCCCAGTGACATCAAATGAGACTACGCCACATGTACGATATAAGAGGATCAAAAAAACCTTAATCCTTCAGCTTATTCAAATCCAGCCATCATTATTTATATTAAATAATGATGGCTGTACTTCAATCTAAAGCTCAATGTCTAGATAAAACAGAATCTTTTATCTTTAATATCTGTGTTTACCTATTATCTGATATCAAAATAGCTGTTGTGGAAAAAGATGTGTAAAGACTGTAAATGCTAACATGCCAAGCATTTTAATATGCACCACAGCTAAAGTGTAAAGCAAGAAAATAACAGTGGAGTCCCATATTGTCTCCTGCAAGCTTTTTTTTTGTCTATTTGTTATACTCAGACGTGCACATTTGCGCGTCTTCCGCATGTTTACATTAACTTTACATGTATTGCCACCACAAAAAAAAATTGCTTCGTGTTTGATCTGAACGCATCTTTAGAATGATTTATAAAACTATTATTTTATAGTTATCTTTAACATACTTTGTGTGGACGGCCCTTTCGGCTATTATTATGGTGCTTTGTATGGATGGCACTTAAATCAGGTAGATCACCACTGAAGGCCTAGTTGTAAAATACGCAGTCCACCACTGTAATTTGGTATACATCAGAGCTTGTGTTTGACATGGTATTAGTGACCCACAGAGCAGACACGACTCAGGATAGATAAAATTAACGTTGTTTATTGAAACAGTGAGTGAGTAGATGCGTGCCTGCAGGGTGTGTAGTGTAGTGTGGTGTGATCTGTATTCTCCAGCTGGGACCGGCAAAGCACCATACAACCTGGCAACCCTGGAACGAGACAAAGGCCGTTAGTTTGCAGCTTAGCTTGTACAGCACTCGGTATGTTACTGCGCTTACTGACAGAGATAGTCGAGTGAAGCCCAGGTAGCGCCGAAGCTGCAGCCAGGAAGACAGTGCCTGCTGGAAGCGGAGGAGCTGGAAGTGAGGGAGTAAGTCCACCGCCTGGAAGGAAGGGAGGACCGCCGCGACGGATCTCCACCTGTGCACAGGGGAAGCAGACAGGGTGAAAAGTGTGAAGGCTTACTTGAATAGTTGGTCCGGGAGGCACAGGCCTGGACAGGGTTCAGCAAGGACTTGGAAGCCGATGTGTAGAAGAGTAGAGTGCTGGGAAGCACAGAGGCAGGCCTAGCAAGATTCAGGAAAGGAAGCCAGAAGACTCCGCACCGAGCACTGGTCCTGGTGGACTAAATAGGCCACTGGAGATGACAGGCAGGTGCGGGCACAGGTGCCGTGATTGGCGGCCATGACAGTGTTAACTGAAAATTCTTCTTCATTGACAGATTTTTTCTCATCAATGACAAAAATCTGAACGCTATCAATTTTACAGATTACAGTGAGGGTGATCTAATGAAAATCAATTAAAATGACAGATAATAATGGATTATGAGAGAATTTTTACAACCTTCTCTGTCAAATCGACAGAAAGCCAAGAAGTATAGGGCAACATCTGAGAGACACACACACACACACACACACACACACACACACACACACACACACACACACACACACACACACACAGGGCTTGACATCAACACCCGCTAACTCGCCAATGGTAGGTAGATTTCCCCAGTAGCCGGTAAGACAGCCACTCCAAATAGTCACTTTGGAGCATTGTAGTTTTCTCAAACGGCATTAAAATATCAACATTTGCACTGTAGGACTACAAAACTACCACTCTCATATGCACTATCTGCAGTAAATGCAAGATGACGCCCACCGTTGGCAAACGTCTTTGGTCATTCCACTCCCAAATGCTGACTTTTCTCTTTTTTGCATAGTTGCTGTTCTTTCTACAGTGCATGGAGGTCATGCACTGCTAACATGTGACCGATAGACACTACTGGATATCCCCAAGTCAAGCGGCTACATGGAGTTTACTGGCTTTATACAACCCGACCTGCAATGCATCGTCCGCCCCCGCGGTGACCACCAGCACCCCCAGGAAGGCCCCGAAACACCAAGCCCATGTGAGCATGCTGACCCCAAGAGAGTGCGTCGGAGGTGGGGTCGAAGGCGCCGAAGGCGAGGCAAGAGAGGAGGGCTACATGCTAGGCTAAAGGCTCGCTCCAGCCAGCCACCGCTACCCAGTCTGTTAATTGCAAACGTTCGGTCTTTGGAAAATAAGCTAGATGAACTAAGAGCAAGGATTGCAGACCAGCGGGAGACAAGAGAGTGCTGTGCCCTAATTTTCTGTGAGACCTGGCTTTCAGACAGAGTCCCAGAGAGCGCCATTCAACTACAAACTCACTCAACACACCGGACAGACAGAACAGGAGACTCTGAGGGGAGGGTGTGTGTGTGTGTGTGTGTGTGTATTTATAAACCACTCGTGGTGTGGAGATGTACAAACTGTTTACAAGCACTGCTCACCCGACGTGGAGTTTTTGCTGCTGAAATGTCGTCCTTATTATTTACCAAGGGAATTTACTGCTGTTTTTGGCCGCTGTATACATATGTCCACAGAGCAACTACACATTAGCGCTAAACAAACTCCACAACGTCATCAGTGCAGTAGAGACGAAACATTCTGATGCTGTTTTTATTGTTGCTAACGACTTTAACCAGTGCAATATTCAGACTGTACTCCCCAAATATTACCAGCATGTGGACATTCCCACGCACGATAAAAGCACATTGGATCATGTTTATTCCAAAATAAGTGGTGCCTACAGAGCAACACCCCCCCACTTCGGACAGTCAGATTATATCTCACTGTTTATGTACCCAGCCTACAGACAAAAGCTGAAACAAAGAAACCCTGTTATTAAGCAAATTAAGCGCTGGACTCCAGAGACTGCGAGCACCCTGCAAGACTGTTTTACCTGCACAGACTGGGATGTTTTTAAAACTGCAGCTGTTGCTCCTCTGGGTAGCGGCCCAGGAGGAGGCAACGTGTATGCACCGTGTAGGCACCGTGCAGCCCACCGTGGGCTGCACGGTGGCGCAGTGGTTAGCACTGCGGCAGCACAGTTTACCCTTGGCCGGGGGATTGTGGGGATCGTGGGATCGTGAGTTCGATCCCAGCCCCCGACCAACAGTGATCTGTGTGGAGTTTGCATGTTCTCCCCGTGTTGCGTGGGTTTACTCCGGGATTTCTCCGGTTTCCTCCCACATGCCAAAAACATGCATGTTAGGTTAATTGGCTGTTCTAAATTGTCCCTAGATATCTGTTTCCTATAGGCCCTTAGAATAGAGGGTTAGTATTAATGAAAGCGCTTTGAGTGGTCTTTGTGACTAGAAAAGCGCTATATAAGTGCAGGTTAGTTAGTTAGTTAGTGTATGTAGAAGTCAACTCTCCTGTGATAGAAGAATAGACAGAGCACACGTTTTGTGCTGCTAACTTCACACAGAGGAGTTTATTCTTCGTCCAAATCATTCACATGACCAATATCGACTGATTAGTATTTACTATCAAAGTCCATAGTTTCTCTCTTATTATCTGATCACATCACCATTAAACAAAACACAATCATGTCCATTTTTCACAATTTTCAATGTGACATTAACTGTATACTTAACATTTTTAACAAATTATCTTAACATGAAATGAATTATTGTTTTTATATCTCCTTCCCATGTATATAGCTTTTAACTTGTTCAAATATTTATATTTTAAACAATAACCCATGAATTTACATTTAAATTAATCATTTTAAGCACTGTCATAAATGTACAGTACGGGGCGTTGTTCTTAACAATACATTAACGTGGCCACTGTGTATCTAATACACTTTTACAATAGTATTCCTGGTATTCGGTAATAAACCCAAAATATGTACACTTGTGACAAATAAAACCATTAAATGTCATACTGTATGAAAACCATTTCATAAATGTCTTTAAATAAAGTAATCAAATAATTGGGTGTACATACTCTGTTGTCATTGAATCCTTATATAAATCTTATTTAAATCCTCCTCCTGAACAACGAGAGCAAGTTTTTAGCCAAAGTCAAATTCCTTGTATGTGTTTTGCATACTTGGCCAATAAAGCTGATTCTGATTCTGATTCTGAAATTGTTCCTAACATGTGGGTGGACTTCACCCTTGCTGCACGTCCCATACACTCGATCGTTAGTTAGCATTAGCAGGTTAGCTTATACAACACCACATCAACTTTAACAGAAATACCCTTACAAACCCATTTTTCGTCTCACACTTATCACTATATAATCTCGGACATCTTAGGACTCTTACAGTTCATATTGCACTCTTGAATTATTAGTGTTTACCAACCTGTGATAGAAGAATAGACAGAGCACACGTTTCGTGCCGTTAACTTCACACAGAGGAGTTTATTCTTTGTCCTCTACTCTCTATCATTGTGCGACATGCGCCACTTATTGGTCGGCGTACGGAACTGCACTCAACTCACATGAGTTATAATGGAACCAGATGAATTACAAATGCATTGTAGAAAAAAACAAACAATTAAAGAATAAAATAAAAATTGTAGGGGTGCCTGTTTGTTTGTTTTTTTAATCCAAATGTCTTTTTAGCACCTTTTACATAACTATTAACTATTTCCAAGCCTCTACACAGCCACCTGAGAGGACTCTTCTGTAAACATACAGGATTATGCTGAATACATGACTGGATACATCAGCACGTACGTTGATACCATTGTACCCACCATACTGGTCAGGAAGTTCCCCAACCAGAAGCCCTGGATCAATAGTCAGGCACGTCAGATGCTGCGTGCTCGCTCTTGTGCATTTAACTCAGGCTGTGAGGTCGAGTACAAAGCTGCAATGTTTGGCCTGAGAGAGGCTATGGCAACAGCTGAGAAGCAGTACAGAGAAAAGCTGGACAGCCTCTACTCCACTCCTGACCTGGGGCGCATGTGGCAATGCCTGTAACACATCACAGACTACAAGAGGACCAACAGCAGCACCACTAGCTCTACAGACAGCCTGCTGGACGATCTCAACATCTTTTACACCCGCCTACTGGTCCAACAGGTCTACCTCAGATGCCATTGCTGCAGCACTCCATTATTCTCTCTCCCATTTGGAAGATAAAGACTCCTACATTAGGATGCTCTTTGTTGTTTACAGCTCCTCCTTCAACACAGTCATCCCCACAAGCTCACCGACAAACTGTCTTCAATTGGCCTGCACCCCACACCTTGCGACTGGCTACTGGACTTTCTGTCAGGCCCCAGTCTGTTAGCATGGGTAACAGAACCTCAGCCAGCATCATCACAAACACAGGTGTCCCACAGGGTTGTGTTCTCATCCCCATCCTCTACAGCCTCTTCACCCATGACTGTGTTGCCTCCCACAAAGACAATATCATCCTAAAGTTTGCGGATGACAAAGCAGTGATAGGATGCATCACTGGTAATGACGAAGCATCCTACAGGAAGGGTGTGGCCAACCTGGTGTCATGGGGTGAGGACAACAACCTCACCCTCAACATGGACAAGACAAAGGAGATGATAGTGGACATGAGGAAAGGGAGGAGGAGACCCCATCAGCCGCTGTTCATCCAGAAGCTTGAGGTGGAGAGGGTGAGCAGCTTTACATACCTGGGCATACACATCAGCGAGGACCTTAAGTGGACACACAACACCACAGAGCTGGTTAAGAGAGTTCAACAGCAACTGGACTTTCTGAGGAGGCTGAAGAAGTTTGGCATGTCTTCCAGGATCCTCAACAATTTCTGCAGCTGTATCATCGAGAGCATCCTGACCAACTGCATCACTGCGTGGTACGGCAACACCACTGCCCTGGAGCGCAAACTGCTGGAGAGAGTGGTGAAGACAGTGGAGAAGATCATCAGGACTCCACTTCCCTCTCTGCAGAGCATCTACCACCGCAGAGTCCAAAAGAGAGCTGATGCCATCCTCCGGGACCCCACCCACCTCCAGCACAGACTGTTCACACTTCTACCCTCAGGCCGGAGGTACAGAAGTGTGAAATGCAGGACAACCAGACTGAAAAACTCCTTCTTCCCCACTGCCATCAGACTCCTGAACAGATAACAACTCCCAAAACTCTGTAACACAGCTTTGCATATAGGAACTCACACACTGGTTCAGTTCATAGGAACTCACACACTGGTGCATGCCATCTCAGGTTCACATCATCTCTGATATCAATATATCACTATCATTTTTTTCACCCGCATCCATTAGTATCAGGATTGAGTTTCTGTGTTAGTGTGTCATGACCTATTCGGATTGTTGTTTCTGTACCTTTTACCTTGGCATTCGTTTGGAGAGCAAAGTAAGAATTTCATTGCTCAGGAAATGTAGCATTTCTTAACTGTGCACATGATAATAAAGCCTTTGAATCCTTGAATCCTTGAAGTGTTGCTCATTGGTCCACTGTCACCGTGAATGGAGTCGCTCTCTTCTGCCAGCCTGGTAAAGAAGAAACGGCACACTGTCTCCTCTGCAGGTCAGTCTCCTGTCCTGTCACAGTTCACACCGCAGCCCGGTGGGAAGAAATGCCATGGTAGGTGGCGGCTTCTTGAGCCTAGAGTGGAGCCAGACTATGAACAGACAGCAGTCGGCAGAACACACCTGAGAGCGGGCCCTTAGCGATCAGATCACTGGGACAACTGATCCCCCCCCCCCCCCCCCCCCGTTGTCCTAGCGATGATTTTTCCTTTCTCTTCTTTTTTGGCCAACCAGCAACAAAAATCCAAAGAAGAAGAACTATCATCCAGGCAAAGTTTTGGAGGAGGCTGTGACAATTACTCAGGTGAGAGGCCCACTGAATAACGTAAATTTAAACATGACAGCATTTTGGGGAATTCCACATCTGTGATCCAACTTGTTTGACTTTTTGACTTCTCAGTGTCTGTATGGCGTGTGAAGCTACTTCAGTATGGAGTGCAACGAGGCCAGAAAGTACAGTTCACACTTTCTGTGATTAACGGCGTCAGGTGTAGTGTGGCCGACCACTGATCGGAGGGTCAGGGGTTCGATTCCCGCTCTGTCTGCAGTCTGCATGTCGAAGTGTCCTTGAGCAAGACACTGAACCCCCAGTTGCTCCTGGTAGGCCAGGCCAGCGCCGGTGCATGGCAGCTCTGCCGCCATCAGTGTGTGAATGTGTGTGTGAATGGGTGGCTAGCAGGATCTGTAAAGCGCTTTGGTCATTTAGAGATGAGAAAAAAATGCTGTGTAAGTGAACACCATTTAACTGCGAATAATCGTGATCACAAAATTTGTCACTGTTCATGGGGGTAATGCATTAACAGGAAATTAACACAACTAATATGTATACATAGAAGAATAGAGTAGAATAGAGTAGGAATAGGCTTTAATGCCATTGTATAGTTCTACAGTACAACAAAATTGTGGATGCTCCACCGGGCTACTGCGTAATTAAGCATGAGAGAAAGATAAGATAAAACACAGTTACAGAACACATGATTAAACACATGACTGAAATAAAAATAGACCAGGATTATGGAAATATACACAGGTATGGTAGTGGTTTCATGGATGGGTCAATATACATGAAACTGCGGAGTGCAAAGACAGGTGTGATTATTATGATAACTGAAAGGGCCCTCAGTTCTGTGCATGTGAGCGTTCAGAGGGAGGGAGGTGGGACCTCTGACTGTTTACAGTTTGGATGGCCCAGGGGAAGAAGCTGTCAGTCTGGAGGTGTGGGACCTGATTGATCTGAACCGTCATCCAGAGGGAAGCAGGTCAAACAGGTGGTGGGCGGGATGTGAGGGGTCTCCTGTGATGGCCTTGATCTTTCTGAGACAGGAGGATCTGGAGATGTGCTCCAGGTAGGGCAGAGGGCCAATGATTTTTTGGGCAGGGTTGATGACCCTTTGCCTTCCTTGATAGCCTTTCTGTTCTCAACCGTGGAGCCGGTGTACCATACATTTAGACAGTAGGTGAGCACGCTCTCCACTGAGCAGCAGTAGAAGGCCATCAGCAGCTTCTGGTCTAGGTTGTTCTTCCCCAGGATGCGGACGATGTGCCGCCATTGCTGGGCTTTATTCACCAGGGCCTTGATGTTGAATGACAAGGAAAGGTCAGAGGAGATGTGGGTGCCCACGCAGTCACCATTTATGAGGAGGGGGTTGTGGTCCTGTCTGTTCTTTCTGAAGTCCAGTATAAGTTCTTTGGTTTTTTGGACATTCAGTTTCAGGTTGTCTGCTTGGCACCACAGCAGCAGATTCTCTACCAACACCCTATATGCCTTCTCATCGTCGTCAGTGATGAGCCCAACGAAAGTGGTGTCGTCCGCATACTTGACGATGATGGTGGCTGGGTGGGTTGGAATGCAGTCGAAGGTATACAAGGATTACAGTAGAGGGCTTGGCAGGCAGCTCTGAGGGGAGCCAGTACTGACAGACAGTGTGGAGGAATGGTGGGGGCCAAGTCTGACTGTTTGCGGGTGGTTGAGAAAGTTTTTTTTATCCAGGAGCAGGTGGGGGTGGGGGATCTGGAGGAGGTGCAGTTTGTTGATGAGGATGTCTGGGATGATGGTGTTAAAAGCTGAGCTGTAGTCCAAAAAGGGCATCCTCACGTAGCTCCTTGGGTTCTCCTGGTGGTTCAGCACTCTGTGGAGTGTGGTGATGATAGCGTCTTCCGTGGACTGGTTCTCCCTGTAGGTGAACTGATGGGGCTTAAAGGAGAGGGGAAGACAGTCCCTGATGTGCTGGGACACCAATTGCTCAAAACATGTCATGACTACAGACTTGAGTGCTATGGGTCTGTAGTCATTGAGGCTGTCAATTGTTAATTGTTAACGGTCAATTGTTGATTATCCATACACAACGCTGTTAATAGGGGTGGTACTCGCGAGGGACCTCATGATTCAATTTGGATTGTGATTCTTGAGTCACAATTCGATTCAATCACAATTCAACGATAATTACGATATCACAATAATCAAGTGTCACAATCCCACATTCTTCGGAAGTATGGGGTATTGGGCTTGTTGTTACGAGGTATTCAGTCTCTATTCAACCGTTGTGAGAGTTTGGTTCATATTGCCAACACTCGGTCGGACTCATTCCCAGTGAGAGTTGGACTCCGCCAGGGCTGCCCTTTGTCACGATCCTGTTCATAATTTTTATGAACAGGATTTCTAGTCACAGCCAGGGAATGGAGGGCGTCATGCTTGGTGACCACAGGATCTCATATCTGCTGTTTGCAGATGATGTTTTCCTGTTGGCTTCATCCAGCAATGACCTACAGTTCTTACTGGGAAGGTTTGCCACGGAGTGTGAAGCGGCTGGGATGAGAATCAGCACCTCCGAGTCCATGGTCCTCAGCCAGAAAAAAGGTGGATTGTCCTCTCTGGGTTGGGGACAGGCTCCTGCCCCAAGTGGAGGAGTTTACGTATCTTGGGGTCTTATTCACGAGTGAGGGGAAAATGGAGCGAGAGATTGACAGACGGATCAGAGCAGCATCTGCAGTGATGCAGATGTTGTACCGGTCTGTTGTGGTGAAGAGGGAGCTTAGTTCTAAGGCAAAGCTGTCGATATACCAGTCAATCTACGTTCCTACTCTCACCTATGGTCATGAGCTTTGGGTAATGACCGAAAGAACAAGATCGCAGATACAAGCGGCTGAAATGAGCTTTCTCCGTAGGATTGCTGGACTCACCCTCAGAGATAGGGTGAGGAACTCAGTCATCCGGGAGAAGCTCAGAGTAGAACCGCTGCTCCTCCACATTGAAAGGAGTCAGTTGAGGTGGTATGGGCATCTGATTAGGATGCCTCCTGGACGCCTCCCACTTGAGGTGTTTCGGGCACGTCCCATTGGGAGGAGACCCCGGGGCAGACCCAGAACTCGGTGGAGAGACTGTCTCCCAATTGGTCTGGGAACACCTTGGTATCCTCTCTGAAGAGCTGGAGCAGGTGGCGGGGGAGAGGGAAGTCTGGGCTTCTCTGCTTGAATTGCTGCCTCCGCGACCCGGACCTCCGGTAAAGCGGTAGAAGATGGATGGATGGATGGATGGATGGACAATCCCACATATTTCAAATTTTTTCATCTTATTCAACTTCAAATCATGATCCAAAGTAAAACTGTTGACATCTTGTTCATATAATAAAGTATTCTCAGGCATCATTTTCTGCAGGGATACATCTCTGCACACAGGGAGGGTGGCGGATGGTGTTTGGAATTGACTCTCACTCCAGATACGTCTAGCTGACTCTGTGGACTCTTAAAAAATAGCTAAAACTTTTTTGTTTAACGAGGATTTCCATTGAGTTTCAGCTGCTTTTTAATGGTAAGTCTGAAATTTTTGACATGGTAGGTAATTACAGACCCAAAAGCAGGCAACAAGGGAGACCAAGGAAGCAGTGCAATTATAGTGTTTAATGAGAGTATGTTTGTTGGCTGGTGTGCACAGAGAGTCTGGCAACCCTGAGAGGTGAGTAAGTTGATGCAGGAATGCATTTTGGCAATTGCAAATAATATTTTTTTTTTTCTCTTATAGGCTTGACCGGATACCCAGCGGTGGCAGGCTTCTCTGGTTGAGGGACTTTGCAGTGGAGCACTGCTGGTAAGCTTTAATGTAGTTGCAGACATCTGCATTCATGGAAGACCACCAAAACCAGAGTTTGAGGTGACCAAGGGTCCTTCCTGGCTACCCCTGGATGATGGGTGAATTTAGCCATGTGGAGCCAATGAATGACATCGCTTTGAACTGCTGTAGGAACAAACATTGGGCCCATGGGACCCGATCTGTTGACCTCTGAAGTTGAGTTAACGTTGCTTGCATTTGCTGTGTCAAGTGATCTACCTGCTGCTCGAGACCATGTAAACGAGTGACCATGGTTCCCCAAGCTGCGACTGCTGGGTCTTGCAGAGGAGCTTGTACTGACATGGTAGGTAATTACAGACCCAAAAGCAGGCAACAGGGGAGACCAATGTAGCAGTGCAATTATAATCTTTAATGAGAGTATGTTTGGTGGCTGGTGTGCACGGAAAGTCTGGCAACCCTGCAAGAGGAGAGGGGGATTTGATTGATTGATTTTATTTATTTGAACATTCCGACAAAAGAAAAAAAGAATTTAAAACAAAAATCAAGCCAAGAATAAAATGTTCAAAAGGAGTGGGAAGAAGCCAGTGCTTATATAGTCCTACCCCTTTTCCATACCCAACAAATTACAACATCACTCTTAGTCATCATTCATCTCACAACCACATTCACCATAATACACCCCATAGTCAAATTATGCAACAGAAATGACACAACAACGACAGACCATATTGACAACAATACCAACATCCAACAATAATTGTAACAATAATAAATAAATACTTCTGGTATGTTCAACACAAACACAGACAACACCATCACCATCACAATCACCATAATACAAAAACACACACAATAACAACCTTTTTTCTTTGAAGACACACTGTAATATTACTGCCCTTTATTTTTATATTGCTCAAAAAATCATTTCTTTGTATGTTGATTTAAATATATGGATGTTTGGACATTGCCCGTGTTTCTCCCTCAACCCATTCCACAATTTTACCCCACACACAGACACACAAAAACCCTTCCTAGTAGATCTTACTAAGTGCATTTTAAATTTTGTGTTCCCCAGTAAATTATATTTCCCTTCTCTCTCACTGAAAAGATTTTGTATACTGTGTGGCAAAAGGTTTTTACTGACTTTAAACATTAATTGTGCTGTATAATAATGAACCAGATCCCGTAATTTCAATAACTTTGAATGTAAAAACAATAAATTAGTATGTTCAAGATACCCGAGTTTGTGTATAACACGGACTGTCCTTTTTTGTAATATTAGCAATGAATTAAGTGTACTTTTGTAATTGTTACCCCAGACCTCTATACAATAGGTCAAGTACGGAAGTACTAATGAGCAATACAAGATATGAAGTGATTTGTAATCTAGGACCTACTTAATTTTATTTATAATTGCAATATTTTTTGCAACATTGTTTTGTATGCGTCTGACGTGTGGTTTCCAACTAATTTTATCATCTAGTATTACACCCAAAAACTTGATCTCAACTTTTTCAATAATCACATTATCTATATGAATATGTATATCTTCTTTATTTTTACAATGACCAAATATTGTAATTGTATGGTAATAGGGTATCATTGGATGTGCCTAACGTGCGTGTCCAATGTCAAGTCAAATTCCTCGTATGTTTACTTGTAAATATACTTGGCAATAAAGCTGATTCTGATATCATTACCTTAGATTTATGTATATTTAGTGATAATTTACTGCAATCCATCCATTTTTTTAAGCTTATTTAATTCATTATTTAGAGTATGGATTAGTTGATTATAATTATTTCCAGAATAAAATATATTAGTATCATCAGCAAATAATATTATTTTTAATAATTTAGAAACTTGGAATATATCGGGTGTACCCTGCCTCTTGCCCAAAGATGCTGGGATAGGCTCCAGCCCCCCCCCCCCCCCCCCCGGCAACCTGAAAAGGATTAAGTGGAAGAAGATGAATGAATGAATGAATGAATGAATATATGTTAAATAATTTGGGGCCCAATACTGACCCCTGGGGGACCCCACAGGCAATTCCCATACACCCAGACAGATATTCTCCCATCTTCACAAACGGTTGTCTCTCAGATAAATAACTTGTAACCCAATTCAGAGCCATTCCCCTAATACCATACATTTGCAGTTTATTAAGAAGTCGGCGGCGGCCTCCGTCGGTCTATGATGACCATGGAAGAGAATTCTAAACGTCTACTCTGCTGGAACAGCACCGCCTGTGGCTGAACAGGCCGATGCGCGAATGACAGTCCCTGTCACACAGGTCGCACTTGTGGGTGGTCTCCGTGCTGCTGGAGCTGTGGCGGTTCTTCCTGCCGGTCCTTTTTTCATCTGCTGCAGCAGTCAGTCTCTCTTCACCCGCCTTGAGCTGTCTGGTCAGGGTGCCTCTCCATTTGGAGCGGTCCGTTGCAAGGTCCTCCCAGCGCTCTGTGTTGATATCCAGGGCCTTCATGTCTCTCTTGCAGACGTCTCTAAAGCGCAGCTGTGGGCGGCCAACGTCTCTCCTGCCAGCTGCCAGTTCTCCATAGAGGACGTCTTTGGGGATTCTGCCATCCTCCATACGGTGAACGTGGCCTAGCCAGCGGAGCCTGCGCTGCCTGAGTAGAGTGAACATGGAGGGAAGGCCGGCGCGGGACAGAACTTCTGTGTTGGGCACTTTGTCCTGCCAGGATATGTCCAGGATGTGGCGAATGCAGCGCAAGTGGAAGGAGTTCAGTCTCTTTTCCTGCCGGGCGTATGTTGTCCACGTCTCACTCCCATAGAGCAGTGTGCTGATGACGCAGGCGTTGTACACTGCCATTTTCGTCTTGACAGAGAGTTTGGGATTCTCCCGCACTCGTGTGGTGAGGCGAGCGAGTGTGAAGGCTGATTTTCCAATCCTCTTGTTGATCTCTGTATCAAGGGAGAGGTTGTTGCTGATCGTGGACCCCAGGTACGTGAACTGATTCACAACCTCCAGCTTGTAGTCATCAATGGGGATGGTTGGTGGTGCTTCCGTGCCTTGCGCCAAGACGTTAGTCTTCTTCAGGCTGATGGTAAGCCCGAAGTCCTTGCATGCCTGGGAGAATCGGTCCATCAGGGTCTGAAGCTCCTGCTGTGTGTGGGTTGCGACTGCAGCGTCGTCTGCAAACAGCATGTCTCTGATTAGAGCCTTGCGTACTTTGGTTCTGGCTTTCAGGCGGGCGAGGTTGAAAAGCCTGCCGTCAGATCTTGTGTGCAGGTAGATTCCCTCTGTTGCTGTGCTGAAGGCATGCCTCAGGAGCAGGGTTGGCGCAAGTACACAGCCCCGTTTCACTCCGCTGCGTATGTTGAATGGCTCTGAGACGTTGCCATCATGCTGCACTATCCCCTGCATGTTGGTGTGAAACGATTTGATAAGGCTTTGCAACTTTGGTGGGCATCCTATCTTTGGCAGGATCTTGAAAAGGCCCTCTCTGCTGACCAGATCGAACGCTTTGGTGAGGTCGATGAAGGCGATGTACAGAGGCATGTTCTGTTCTCTGCATTTCTCCTGGAGTTGGTGGATGGAGAATATCATGTCTACCGTCGATCGCTCAGCGCGGAGGCCACACTGAGACTCGGGGTAGACACGTTCGGCAAGCTTCTGTAGACGAATGAGAACAACTCGTGCGTAGACTTTGCCAACAACGCTGAGGAGGGAAATGCCCCTGTAGTTGTTGCAGTCGCTTCTCTCCCCTTTGTTTTTGTAGAGGGTGATGATCTTGGCGTCCCTCATGTCCTGTGGTACGGCACCTTCCTTCCAGCACTGGCAGAGGACGTCATGCAATGGCAGCAGTAGGGCGGTCTTGCAGTGCTTGATCAGGTCAGGGGGTATGCCGTCGTTGCCGGGTGCTTTGCCAGCGGCCAAGCTATCAATGGCCTTACTGAGTTCGTCGATGGTTGGCTCGGCGTCAAGTTCGTCCATGGATGGCAGGCAGTCGATGGCATCAAGGGCTGACGGTGTCACGGTGTTCTGTCTAGAGTAGAGGTCGGAGTAGTGTTCCACCCATCTCTCCATCTGCTTGTTCTTCTCTGTGATCATCTCCCCAGTGGAAGACTTGAGGGGGGCCGTCTTGCTCTGTGCTGGACCAAGTGCTTTCTTGATGCCATAGTACATACCACGGATGTTCCCTGTTATGGCAGCGGTTTGAATGTCTTGGCTGAGCTGAGTCCAGTACTCGTTGGCACAGCGCCGAGCAGTCTGCTGAACTTTGCTTCTCGCAGCCCTGAGAATCTGGAGATTCTTCTCGTTTGGGTACTTCTTGTACTCAGCAAGTGCTGAGCGCTTGGCTTCAATGACGGGGGTCATCTCGGTCAACTTGGCATCAAACCAGTCCTGTGACTTCGAGGTCTTCCTCCCAAAGGTAGCCAAGGCTGTGCGGTAGATGGTGTTTCGCAGCTCTTCCCACTTCTGCTTTGCAGATTCTCCTCCTTGTGGTACACCAAGTTCCTTCTCAAAGGTGGAGGCAAACTGCTCAACAAGTTCTGGTTGGGCCGTCTTGCTGATGTCAACCCGTGCCTTTCCAGGTTGTCTAGCATGATGGAATTTCTTCAGCTGCAGCTTGACCTTGCAACACACCAATGAATGGTCTGTGTCGCAATCTGCACTCTGGAACGAACGGGTGATTAACACATTCTTCAGTGAGGTGCGCCTGGTCAGGATCAAGTCTAGCTGGTGCCAGTGCTTTGAGCGCAGATGTTGCCAGGAAACCTTGTGTTGGGGCTTGGTCTTGAAGAACGAGTTTGTGATGCACAGATCGTGATATGTGCAGAACTCGAGCAGCCGCTGTCCGTTGTCGTTCATTCTGCCCACGCCAAAAGGTCCAAGACAGGAGGGCCAGGAGTCGTGGTCAGCACCCACTCTGGCATTGACTGGCGCCTAGCGGCTGCCCCGGCCTTGGATGCGCTCTGCAGAGCGTGCCCAAATGCCAAGTCACGTTTCGTTACCTTGTATTCATACATGTGTAATGACAATAAAGTTGAATCTCATCTCATCTCATCAAGTCTCCAAGGAGAATGAGTTGTTCAGAGTTGGGGATGATCCTGACAGTTGTTGCGAGATTCTCGTAGAACTTGTCTTTTGCCTCTGGTGTGGCTGTCTGTGTTGGGGCATACACACTGACGAGGGTGACTGGGCCTTGAGTGGTGTTCAGGCGGAGGGTGAGGAGTCGTGCAGAGCCAGTGCTGCCCGGTTCCACCATCTTCAGCAAAGTGTTCTTCACTGCGAAGCCCACTCCGTGTTCCCTGTGTTCGTCACTGCCCTTTCCCTGCCAGTAGAACGTGTAGTCCTTCTCTCTCAGTGTGCCTGCATCAGCTAACCGTGTTTCCTGGAGAGTGGCGATATCCACTCCCAGTCTCTTCAGCTCATTATTGATGATGGCAGTCTTCCTGGTGTCGTTGATGTCCTTGAGGTTAGCAGCGAGTCCTGTCATCATAGTGCGGACGTTCCAAGTTTTATATTAAGAAGTATTGAATGATTTATGGTATCAAAAGCTTTTCTAAAATCTATAAATACACCAATTGCATATTTTCCTTGATCTAATGCATTTACTATTTCCTCTGTTGCTTCCATTATCGCCAACGATGTTGTACTCTTGGCTTTAAATTCATATTGGTTCTGATTAAGCACATTGTGTTTATTTAAAAAGTCCTCTACTCTGTTGTTGAAAATTTTTTCCAGAATCTTTGAAAATTGTGGGAGAAGCAATACTGGTCTGTAGTTTGTGTATTGGTGTTTATTTCCTTGCTTGAATAATGGTGTTACTTTTGCTATTTTCATTTTCTGCGGGAATGAGCCAGTTTGAAATGATAGATTACAAATATACTGTATGTGAAGGGTTTTAATATGCCATCAACAGTTCTTTTTACTAGTGCCATATCAATACCATCACAGTCAGTAGATAATCTATTTTTACACTTTTCAACAACAGATTTTACCTCTAGTTCAGCCACCGCTGTAAGAAAGATTGACAGAGGGTTATTTCCAATCAATGCCTCACTCACGGTGTTTCTTCCTTGGTTTGGAATTTTTGCTGCCAACTCTGGTCCAACATTTACAAAAAATGTATTCATTTTATTTACTACCATATTCTTATCATAATTATCACCACAGTTATCAGTAAAATACTCTGGATATATCGTTTTCTTAGTTCCATTTTTCCTTAATTCATTTAATATATCCCAGACTCCTTTTATATTATTTTTTTTTTCATTTAGCATTTTCCTACAGTATAATTTTTTACTAGTTCATATTATTTCAGTTAATTTATTTTTATATGTTTTATATCTTTTTTCAGATTCTTTGGTTCTTAATTTAATGAAATTTTTATAGAGATAATTTTTCTTTTTACAAGCATTTTGTAGCCCCCTGGTTAACCACGGGCAATTTTTGTATTTATGTTTTTTTATTAATTTCTTTAACTGGACAGTTTTTTTTTAATCATATAATGATTTAAATATATCAATAAATTTATCATATGCCAAGTCCACTTTTTTCTCTCTATAGACAACATCCAAATTCTATAACATTAAGTCTTCTTTTAAAGCATTGATTCTATCTTCTGTTCGTATTCTTTTATAAGTAATCTTTTTACATGGTTTATTATTATTCTTACTCTCATTAACCCCATAATTAACATCTAAAGAAACAAATACAGGCAGGTGGTTACTAATGTCATTTATTAGTATACCACTCACCATATTATATACAATAACATTGGTAAAAATGTTGTCTATCAAGGTAGCACAGTGTGTTGTTATTCTCGTAGGTTTTGTAATCTTTGGAAATAAGGTTAAGCTATACATTGTATCTAAGAAATCTTCAATTGGTTTATGTAGTTTTGTTTTCATTAAATCTATATTAAAGTCACCACAAATAAAGATATATTTTTGTCTTATTTTTGTATACATCTTTTCCATCCCATTTCTAAATTTTTCCATATCAGATCCCGGTGTTCTATATATTAAACTTACTATTATGTTTTTTCTATTTTCCATCATAATCTCAATTGTTAAACATTCCATACTTTCATTCACTGTTGATGTCATGCTGCTCACTTTTTTACTTTTTAATTTTCTATTAACATACAGTGCTACCCCACCACCACTTTTACATTTCCTATTTTGTGTTTACATCTCATATCCATATAGTTTAAAATTTACATCTTTTTCTTCATTAATCCATGTTTCACTTATTGCAATAATCCTAAATGGTGTGTTAAATTGATTTAAAAACTCCTTAATAATATCAAAGTTTGCATAGAGACTCCTACTATTAATATATATTATTGTCAATGTCTGATCCAAATTCATAATTCCATTTAATTGTTGTTCATCATAATAAACAGGCTTATTATTAATATGATTAAAATAATTATTGTCTGAGTCAATATCTCCTAAAATGTCTTGTGGTTGCTGTTCAGTATTGACAAAGGTTTCAGCTTCAATTTGCCCTAATACACTTTCATTATTAAATGAGGAAGGATGATTGGTTAAAGTACTAATCATAAGTTATGTCAACAATGTACACCAAAAGGAAAAAAGGAAAAAAAACAACAAAAATCTCCACTCATAATCTTACTGCACTGTTATTCTTGCATCAGGGCTAAGGTTTAAATGTGTCTAATTCCTCCATTTCTCTAATCATTATTACTTTAGCTTCTTCTGGAGTGCCAAGCAGTTTTATCCACACTTAACAGTTCTTTGTCCATGCCGTTTGTATTTTCCCCTGTTTTCTGAGAGCCCTGGCTTGTCTTGCTATTTCAGAGTTCTTTTTTGTTAAATGTTCGTTTACATAGACAGCCGTTCCTCTCAGTTTTCTTGCTTGTTGCAGAAGATCATTTTTTTGCTTTCCTGTTGACAAATCGGATGATGATCGCTGGTTTTCCGTTACTGTCTTATTTAGGTAACGTGTGGCAAGCCGAAATAGTCTGATTGTCCACAACAATGTTTTTAGAGTTGAAAAAAATGTAATACCTGCTGCTCAAGAGTGTGTGATTCTGCCAATGTCTCATCCTCCCCATCCTGGTGACCAACTCCAGCTGTCACACATGCATAAGAGCGGTGTCTGGTGTTAAGACCGCTCACAATGACATCATCCATTCTCGTATACTGTTCTAATTCATCCACATGTCTTTCTAAGAAATTAATTTTCTTGTCTTTTTCCATGACTTCAGCCTTTAATTCACACACTTGGTCCATAAGGCCAATAAGCAAAGTTTGTTGTTTTGCTATCTTAGATATTTCTTCAGTCATAAAATTTAGTGACAGTTTGATCTTCTCCAACTCCTCTCTATTTATCTGATTCCTTTTCGGAGGCATACTAACTAGACTGACTGGGAACAAAGGCGGCTCACCTGTTGGATAATACAGGAGGCAAAGCACGTCCGATGGCTAGATGGGGAGAGATGAGTAAGTTGATGCGGGAATGGATTTGGGCAATTGCCCACCCAGCCTGCCACCTCTCTGGTGACTCATCAGCATCAAAGTCAAAGTGCCTTTATTGTCATTCCATTACTAATAAACAATGCAATGAAACTGAGATACTGCTCCCTAAAAACAATCACACTCACAGTTCACTCATACATTTAACATTCTCGTAATTACAACAATAAATAGTGCTTCAAACAATATTACCTAAAAGTTGAATACAATATGTACATGGCAATAATAAAAACATACTGAGCGATAAATATATACGTAAGACCAGCTTATACACACAGGGTTATTGCCACAAAATAACCTAAAATAACATAAAATAATATCAGCAGTCTGTAAGTGTTACATAAATCCGTTCAAAATACGTACTGCTGCTGGGAAAAAAACTATAATTAAACCTGGTAGTCCGGGTTTTATGGGATCTGTGCCGCTTTCCTGAGGGGAGCAAGTGAAAGAAATCATGGCCTGGATGAGTGCAGTCTTTAATGATGGCAGTAGCTCTGAGGTACCAAGACCTGGAAATCTCTTTCAGAGAAGGGAGAGAACAGCCAGTGATTTTTTTGCGCAGTCTCGATCACTCTCTGGAAGGCTTTGCGGTCTGCGGCTGAACAGCCCTCATACCAAACCGTGATGCCATATGACAAAATGCTCTCAATAGCAGAGCAATAAAATAAAACCAGCAACTGTGCATTCAGGCCATTCTTCTTGAGGAGCCTCAGAAAATGTAGACATTGTTGAGCCTTTTTTTTTATCACAGCTAGGGTGTTAACTGCCCAGGTAAGGTTGTGAGAAATATGAACACCCAGAAACTTAAAAGCCTCCACCCTCTCCACACACTCCTTGCCTATATATAGAAGAGGCGGCTCACTGCTATGCTTCCTAAAATCAATAATGAGTTCTTTTGTTTTTTTTGTTTTTTTTTGTATTCAATAGCAGATTATTATCTGAGCACCATCTCACCAGTTTCTGGACCTCATCTCTGTATGCGGACTCATCTCCTCCTGATATGAGCCCCACTACTGTTGTGTCATCTGCAAACTTTACTATAATGTTTGTGGGATGAACAGGTATGCAGTCATATGTGTACAATGAATACAAAGTGGGGCTCAACACACAGCCCTGTGGCGAGCCTGTGTTAAGCATGACTGTAGAGGAGAAATGGGGTCCGAGTCTAACAGTCTGTGTTCGGTTTGTTAGGAAGTTCTTAATCCAGCTGCAAGTGTGAGTAGGCAGACCAAGCTGAAGCAATTTGGTGATGAGAATGTTGGGAATAATTGTATTAAATGCCAAGCTATAGTCCACAAACAACATTCTTACATAGCTCCCCTTGTCTTCTAAATGGCTGAATGCCGAGTGGAGAGCTATAGCAATAGCATCTTCAGTGGATCTGCTCCGCTTGTAGGCAAACTGGTACCTATCAAAGTCTGGGGGGGGGGGGGGGAGAGACTAGACAAAAGATGCTTCAATACCATTTTCTCAAAGCACTTCATGTCATATGGGATGAGACGTCGTGTCATCCGGCACTTCATGCCATATTCCCTCTCAGCCCGGCTCTCACTGTGACAGCGTCTCAGCGGGCTCCCAGCTGTCAAGTTATACGAGACGGCTGGAGCCCAATTAACCCTCATCAGCTGAGGTGCTGCTAATGAGTATTAAAGGGAGCAGCTCCGATCATTCGGGGCTGTGACTTTGCACATCGTAGGCTGGAACCCCTTCGCCTGGCGCCAGCCACCTGTTCTTCATTCTGCATTAGATGTGAGTGTTACACCTTTATGGTTATTTGTGCTTTTTGGCCCCACAAGGCCGTGTTCCTTATTCCCCTTTCCTTGTCACAATAAAACATCGCAAACTCACTGGCTTGCCCTCGGCTCTCATTGTGTGGCTCACGAGGGCCACACGTAACAGTAAGTCACAGCCAGACGAGTTGCCGGCGGCCGTGAGTTTGCCGTTTGGACTTGTGTCTTCCCTGTCTGGGTGTCTGCTCTTAGAGCATGCCGTCTCCCAGGAGTCACGTTCGGCGCCAGGGCGACGAGCTGACGGCCATCTTGGAGGATGTCGATGGGACGCTCTTCACCGCCCCCCTGTACGACAACCCCAACGAGAGATGCTGGCACCTAGATTATGCTGAGAGTCTCCTGGACAGTCTCCCTCGCCACTCCAACCACCCTGAGGTCTGTGCCAGGAGGGACGCCATAGCTGCACAGCGAGAAATGCTCCGTGGGTTGGAGGGAAATCCCGGCAGGAAGCCGAAGAGGAGGAGACGTCACCCTTCGCTTCGAGATCCCGTTCCTGCCTCCACTCCGGCCCGGGAGTTCGCTCCATCCAGAGGGCTTTCCCCATCCAGCACAACGTCACTCGGGATTCCCCCAGAGGATCAGCAGCTGACTGCAATTAAGGTCTGGGACCGAGTGGCTGCTGCTCACTCCGCTGTGCACCCGTCCGTAATTATGGAGCATGTGGCGGCGGCAGTTGGACTGGTGAAGAGGAATCCAGGGCTGCGCAACTACCCCGAGTTTGACGCCCTCCTCGCCTCTGTCTCTGCTCAGGAGCGGCGATTTCCGGCTCGCTTCTTCGCTTCGTCCTCTGCGAGTAGCCATTGTCACGCTGCCAACCCATCTCAGCATGAACCCAGTCCAGATCCAGTTCCGGGCCGCCGCAAGGTCTCATTCCCCCACGCAGCTGTCACTCCCACGCCTCTTCTGAGGGGAGATCCCGCAGCCTCGTCTCCCGAGCCACCTCCCTCCACTGTTACACCAGCGCTCCGGGCCCGGCTCATCGCGGCTGTCTCCCCCTCCTCCTCGACGCGCTCCCCGGCTGCTGCGCTCGATGACTGGAGCCCAATTAACCCTCATCAGCTGAGGCGCTGCTAATGAGTATTAAAGGGAGCAGCTCCGATCATTCGGGGCTGTGACTTCGCACATCGTAGGCTGGAACCCCTTCGCCTGGCGCCAGCCACCTGCTCTTCATTCTGCATTAGATGTGAGTGTTACACCTTTATGGTTATTTGTGCTTTTTGGCCCCACGAGGCCGTGTTCCTTATTCCCCTTTCCTTGTCACAATAAAACATCGCAAACTCACTGGCTCGCCCTCGGCTCTCATTGTGTGGCTCGCGAGGGCCACACGTAACACTTCATAATAATGGGTGTTAATGCTACCGGTCGATAGTCATTCAGACTGCTAATAATATCTTTTTTAGGCACAGGAATAATGACTGCAGATTTTAAACACTGTGGAACAACGGCTGCCTTGAGAGACAAATTAAAAATGTCAGTCAAAACAGAGCATAGCTGATCCGCACATGCTCTGAGCACCTTTTCTGGCAATCCATCGGGACCAGTAGCCTTTCTCGGGTGAACTGCTCTCAGTGTCTGTCTCACCTCATGATCCTGCAGGGTAAGCACATCAGAGCTGGCATTCAATAATGTCAGTGGGTCTGGGCGAGGTGTATTTGCCTCAAACCGTGCGAAAATGCAGTTCAATTCTTCTGCCAGTGAGGCACTGATGTCACTGGAAATGCTGCTGCTGCCCTTATAATTTGTGATTTGGTGAAAGCCTTGCCATACTCATCTCGAATCATTATCAGAAAAATGGTCCTCAACTTTCTTCTTATAGGCCTGTTTAGCCTCCTTAATGTCTTTCTTCAGATTAGCCCGGGCGGTGCTATACCAATCTGTATCCCCTGACCTGAAGGCTGTATCACGGGCTCTGAGGAGTGCCTGGACTTCTTTTGTCATCCAAGGCTTCTGGTTAGGAAAAACCTTGATGCGTTTTTCCACAGTCACCTGGTTGATACAGTTGGTGATGTAGCATAATACAGTCTGTGTGTACATTTCCAGATCCTCATTCTTGAATAAATCCCATAGAGTGTTTGAAAAACAGTCCTGCAGCTGAGAAAGAGCTCCCTCAGGCCATGTTGTGATGTTCTTTATAGTAGGTCTAACAGTCCTCCTGAGGGGGAGTGTATGCTGGGATGAGGCGCAATGATAGATGGTGTGACAGGTCAAGATGTGGACACGGCACAGCTCTGTAAGCATGCTTCAGGTTCGAATACACCCGATCAAGACAATTCTTTCCCCTGGTGGCGCATTTCACATACTGTGTGAAATTAGGCAGCACAGTTTTCAAGCATGCTTGATTAACCTTCACGGGCTACCTCAGCTTCTGTGTGGACAAATCCGTTCCCACCAAGACCATACGGCGTCACTCAAACAACAAACCCTGGATCAACCCTGAGATAAAAACACTTCTGAGAGAGAAGAAGAGGATCTTCAGGTCGGGGAACAGGGAGATGCTGAAGTCCGTACAGAGGGAGCTGAGGAGAAAGATCAGAGAAGGCAAGGACAGCTTCAGGAAGAAGATGGAGGACAAGCTGCAACAGAGCGACATCAGCGGGGTCTGGAGAAACCTCAAAACCATCTCGGGGCTCCAGAATACCTCCCCCCAGGCCACGGGGGGCAGGGAGTGGGCGAACAACCTGAATCAGTTTTTCAATAGATTTGACCAACCGCCCTCCCCCCTGTCTGCACAACAACCACTGCTGCCTCTAAGAAATCAAGTCCTGCTACCCACTCCCCACTCCACCAACACCCCCCCCCCCCACTCCCAACACACAGCCCCCCATCCTGACCCTGACCAAGACCCAGGTGAGGACGGAGCTGAGGAAGATCAAGGCGAGGAAGGCGTCGGGACCGGACGGCATCAGCGCAAAGCTCCTCAAGTCCTGTGCAGACCAGCTGTGTGGGATTGTGACGTATATCTTCAACATGAGCCTGAAACTGGGGAGGGTACCACAGCTGTGGAAAACATCTTGTGTGGTACCTGTACCAAAAACTTCCCACCCCAAAGACCTGAACAGCTTCAGACCGGTGGCCTTGACGTCCCACTTGATGAAGACCCTGGAGAGACTGCTCCTTGCTCATCTCCGCCCCCTGGTGGAACCAGCGATGGATCCACTCCAGTTCGCCTACCAGCATGGCATTGGGGTGGAGGATGCGGTGATCTTCCTCCTTCACCGTTCTCTGTCCCACCTGGAGAAGCCCGGGAATATGGTGAGGATCATGTTCTTTGACTTCTCCAGTGCTTTCAACACCATCCAACCGATGATCCTGAAGGACAAGCTGCTGCGCGCAGGGGTGGACCAGCACCTGTCATCATGGATCCTGGACTACCTCACGAACCGGCCTCAGTTTGTGAGAACCCGGGACTGTGTTTCCGACACGATCATCAGTAGCACGGGGGCCCCCCAGGGAACGGTGCTGGCTCCCTTCCTGTTCACTCTTTATACTGCGGACTTCTCACACAACACAACACATTGCCATCTACAGAAGTTCTCTGATGACTCTGCGATCGTTGGTCTCATCTCCAGCGGAGATGAAGCTGAGTACAGAGGGCTTATCCAGGACTTTGTGGACTGGTGCCATCGGAACTGCCTCCAGATCAACGCGAGGAAAACTAAGGAGCTGGTGGTGGACTGCCGCAGGCATGGGCAGCCCCTCACAGCACCAGTAAATATACAGGGAACAGACATCGAGATGGTGACATCCTACAAGTACCTGGGTATTCATCTGAACAATAAACTAGACTGGTCACACAATACTGACGCACTCTACAAGAAGGGACAGCGCAGGCTGTTCCTGCTGAGGAGACTCAGGTCTTTTGGTGTACAAGGGGTGCTGCTGAAGTCATTCTATGACACGGTGGTGGCATCAGCCATCACTTTTGGAGTGGTCTGCTGGGGCAGTGGCATTACTGCAGCCGATAGGAAGAGACTGAACAAACTGATTAAGAAAGCTAGCTCTGTCCTGGGGCAACGCCTTGATCCGATGGAGGAGATAGGAGAGAGAAGGACGGTGGCTAAACTGTCATCTCTGCTGGAGTCCGAGTTCCACCCTATGCAGGACATACTGGATGCACTGAGGAGCTCATTTAGCAGCAGACTACATCATCCCAGGTGCACAACCGAGAGGTTTCGTAGGTCCTTCCTACCAACGGCTGTCAGACTGTACAACCTAAGCAGGGCTGCTCGCAGAGATAGCAAAAAGACGTAACAAACTAATAGTTTTTTTTGAATGCAAAAGATGCAATAGACTTACACAATGGTCCTCTCCGGCATACAACTAGGAACATACCGGTCGCTATGGAGGGTGAGAATATGTATGGGCACATAATCATACCATGTAGGATAACTAAATAGACGGTTATGCTGTTTCATCCCACCTAGCAACAATGCTCTGCACTGTGTGTGTTTATATATTTACATATTTATTCCATCTAGCTACAATGCTCTGCACTGGGTGTGTTTATATTTATATATCTATATATTTATTCCATCTAGCTACAATGCTCAGCACTGGGTGTGTTTATATTTATATATCTATATATTTATTCCATCTAGCTACAATGCTCCGCACTGTGTTTTTATATATCTACATATTATTCCATCTAGCTACATTGCTCCGCACTGTGTGTGTTTATATACTTGCATATTTATTCCACCTAGCTGCAATGCTCCGTACTGTGGGTGTTTATATATTTACATATTTATTCCATCTAGCTACAATGCTCTGCACTGTGTGTTCATATATTCATATATTTATTCCATCCAGCTACAATGCTCTGCACTGTGTGTCTGTGTGTGTGTGTGTGTGTATATATATATTTTATAGTAATATGTACATATGTATATTAGCTGCTCTTGCTTGCTTGTTTTTTTTTTTTTTTTTTTTTTTTTTTCTTGCCTTCTGATTGTTGCTCTGAGTGTTGCTATCCCTGTGCTGTTGCAATCCTGGAATTTCCCCGTTGTGGGACTAATAAAGGCTTATCTTATCTTATCTTAAAATCACCAGCTATGATGTGAACACCCTCGGGACAGGCCTGCTGCTGTTTATTTATTACACTGTACAAATGACTAAGGGCTGCTTTAGTATTTGCATCAGGAGAAATATAGACCATTGTTATAATAACCACTGTCAGCTCTCTTGGAAGATAAAAAGGCCAACATAAAACTGACATTGTCTTTAGATCAGGAGAACAGTAAGTGCTAATAATATGACTGTGGTTAGTCCAAGTGTTGTGAAGAAAAATATAGAGACCGCCCCCTTTCCGTTTCCCGGATTCCGCTGTTCGGTCCATACGGTGAAGTGTGCGCTCTTGTAGCTGCACTGCAGTATTGGTGATCAGCGGGTGGAGCCAGCTTTCCATTAACAACAGCACACAGCAGTCTCTCACAGTTTTACTAGTTGCCAGCTGTAGCTGTAGATCATCCATCTTGTGGACGATGCTTCTGGCGCTGGAGAGAAAAATGCTGGGTAGCGGAGGTCTATGCGACTGTCTCTTTAGCCTCGCTAGCAGGCCCGACCGGCATCCCCGCTTTTTCTTTCTCTCCCTCCTCCAACTGGGTCGCTTCCCAGGACCGACAACAATCCATGGTGATCCTGCTGGTCTACAGATAGCCTCCGGTTTGTTTTTTGTGTCCTCAAAAACTGCTGTAACAGCAGACTTTTGTTGAAGTCCAATGTTTATCAGCTCAGTACGACTGTACATAAATCCAGCTTCACATGGTCCAATATCCCAAAACAGCATACATACAAACAAAAATAGGGAGCAAAGAGCCGCTGCGCAGATGCGTGCCACCATCTTGCATGCTAAGTGGAGTCCAGCAAAGGTGAGTAGGATTTAATGAGTGAAGGACAGTGCCTTGGGGAGAAGTGTGGGAGAGAATTAGGTGCACATTGATAAGTTGACTTACTGGAGGGGGTGAAGAGTGAACTTTACTTTAGACTTTAGATACTTTATTTCGAACAAAAAAGTATAACAAAAACAAAACAAATGTCAAATGCAATAAAGTAACAGTATACAGTGTTCGAAAGGGAGAAAGAAGAAGTGAACACTTATTAATTCCATCTCCTCTTTTCCATAAATACACCCATGTGAATTATATACAAATTACCACCTTTAAGACCCCAAGTAAACAATTTACTGTATTTTTTACATATCAACATTAACACCCATCCATCCTAACATACATTGATGTCCATACATCAAAATCAGCCTCAAACAACACAGATATACACAGTGCTGTCCCATCCACCATTCCATAGTGTCCCATAATGTCCCAGAGTGAGCAAGATTGGGATCTGGATCCATGGTTCCACCGAGAAGAGAATCCACTCTGCCAAGGAAGTCCTGAGGATGATATTAGAGTAGTAATTAAGTGAGAATATGTTGGTTGCTTACGGCTATGTGGTAGGAAGGTGTTCAGGCTTGGAGGCTGCACAATGGGTGTCTGATCCCGAGATGGCAGATAACGAGTCTGACGAGCTCCTGCAGTCTGTAGAGTGAGAGTCCAATTTAAGGAGTGGGACTGATTACCAGCAGGTGCGGAGCTCAGTTGTGGAGAATGAATAATTAGGAGCAGGGGAGACAGTGTGAAGTCCGGATCACTACAATTTTTAAATTATTTTAATCTTGTGTTTTAACTTTTTTAGATTTTTAAAATGATCTTTATCTTTGAACTTCCTTTTATTCCATTTTATTGTGCAGCGCTTTGTGACTATGTCTCTGAAAAGCATTTCATAAATAACCTTTACTTATTTGATGCTTGGAGAAAAAGCTCCATGCCAGTGTCAAGCCGTTGCAAATGCTGCTTCGAGACATATGTGGCCAGTTGTATTCTGAGTGTTTTTTTTCTTTTTTTGTGTAATGCTTCTTGCGGGTTGCGTGTCATGGCAAGGTCTTTCCATCCATCTTTGTTATAAAATCTAAAAAAGGCCCAACATTTAAGATAACTGAGCTAACTGCTTCCTAACTTTCAAAGCTGGCTGTAAATCATCGAGACAAGCTATGACTTCACTTGACTGGGCGTTTGCTTTTCGCCATCTAGTGGACTGAAAATGCTACTGATTAACTGATAACCCAAAGGTATATGTGTGTGTATTTTTATTTAAAATAAAAGATTGATCCGTGTGTTTATGGATAAATGCATTGTCGCCAGTGCCAAGTATTGTGAGCCATCACTGAATTGATCTTTTTTCCCACCCCATATCTATTAGGAATATGGTCCTTTCAGCTTATGTTCAGTGCTTTCTGCAATAGTTGTGCATAACATCCATCTATACAATACATGCCTCTAGTTCTTTTGTGATGGTCTATGTTTCTGACCCTTATAAGAGGATGTGACATGTTTCAGGACCCAGGAGACAGACGCTGACACGTGCAGATATTGACAATTATTCTTTATTGAGTGAAAGTGAGTGTAGTGCGTGTGTGAGTGCGAGTATAGATGTATGGTCACAGGAGCTGAGCAGTTCTGGTGGCGACCTGGCAACCCTGGAACACACAAGTATAAACAATTACAGCTGTTCGGCGATGGCGGGTAATTGTAGATGGTTAGGCTTACTTGCATGTGCCACAAGATGTGTTCTGCTGGCTCCGAGTGCCCGTGCGACGTGGTGCTTGTGGTGCCCGTAGCTGTGGGGGTGAGGAGGAACTCCGCGATGGAGGAGGCGATGCCCCGTTGGTCGGGGAGGCTGGTCCGCTGCCAGGGAGGTCCACCTATGCACAGGGGAAAAGGCTAGGGGATGATGAGTGAAGAGATCTCTTACGTGACCGGTCCTGACGTGAAGTTCTCGGCTTGGCTTGAGGTCGTGGTCTTGGCTCATTTCCAGGCAAAGACGACAGACGACTCCGTGCCGAGCCGTCAGTGATGCCGGCCTTTAAAGGCCACTGATTGGCACCTGCCGGTGTATGCGCAGCTGGAGGTGATGAGGCAGATGACGGCCCAGCGGCCGTCATGACAGTACTCCCCCCTCTAGCAGTGCCTCCAGGCACCTGCCCAATTCTACCTGGATTCGCCTGATGAAAGTCGCGGATCAACTGCTTATCCAGGATCAACGCTGGGCGAATCCAAGAACGATCCTCCGGTCCAAAGCCTTCCCAGTCCACCAAGTACTGAAGACCTCGGCCCCGCCGGCGCACGTCCAGGATGGCAGTCACCCCCCAAGCTGGATGGCCATCGATCATCCTCGGGGGGGCAGGGGCTGCGGGGGGCGGGCACAAAGGATCAGAGATGTATGGCTTGACCTGGGAGACATGAAAGGTGGGGCAGATGCGCATAGAAGGGGGGAGAGACAAACGCACAGATACAGGATTGACAATACGAGAGATGGTGTAGGGACCGATGAAGCGCTTATTTAGCTTGCGTTTCTCAGCCGGTACACCGATGTTCTGAGTAGACAACCACACTTTCTGACCCACCTTGTAGTCCGGGGCGGGCCTCCTATGACGGTTGGCCACCTGGATGTTGCACTCAGTGGTCCTCAGAAGGGCCCTGCGAGCAATGGACCAGACCCTCCGACAGCGCCTGACATGGGTCTGTACAGACGGGACTGCTACCTCCCTCTCCTCCTCAGGGAACAGTGGTGGATCAAATCCGAGTGACGCCTTGAAGGGGGAAAGTCCCGTGGCTGAAGAGACTGTGGTGTTATGTGCGTACTCAATCCAAGGTAGATGCTTGCTCCATGAAGAGGAACAGGAGGAGATGAGACAACGCAGCGCAGCCTCTAGCTCCTGGTTAGCCCGTTCGCACTGGCTGTTGCTCTGTGGATGATACCCAGAGGAGAGGCTGGATGTGGCTCCCAATGCTGCGCAGAACGCCTTCCAAACTTGGGAGATGAATTGAGGCCCCCGGTCAGACACTATGTCAGCGGGGATGCCGTGAAGGCGGACCACATGCTGGACAAGGAGGTCCGCCGTTTCCTGAGCCGAAGGCAACCCCCTAAGGGGCACAAAATGGGCCGCCTTCGAAAAACGGTCCACAATTGTCAAAACAGTGGTGAAGTTATCAGAGGGGGGCAAGCCAGTCACAAAGTCCATGGCAACATGGGACCAGGGGCGAGAAGGAACGGGTAGAGGATGTAACAGGCCCGCCGGGGGGGAAGATGACGATTTCCCAGTGGCGCATTGAGCGCAGGCCCGGACATAACTTAAGACATCCTTCCGCAGCCCTGGCCACCAGAAGGTCCTCTGGAGAAGATCCACGGTCCGACCCATTCCCGGATGACACACCAGCTTGGAAGCATGACCCCACTCAATCACTTGACCCCCCATGGAACGAGGAACGAATAAACGACCCGGGGGACCCCCCCCCCCCCCCGGATCTGGCTCCGTCTTCTGCGCACTTCGGACCCTCTTGCAAATACCCCAGGACAAGGCACCTACCACACAGGAGGGCGGTAGGATGGGTGCTTCCTGATCTTCGATGGATTGTGCATCGAACTGCCGCGAGAGGGTGTCCGGCTTGCCGTTCTTGATCCCCGGCCGATAGGTGATGGAAAAGTTGAATCGGCCGAAGAAGAGAGACCAACGAGCCTGGTGTGCATTCAAACGCTTTGCCGTCCTGAGGTACTCCAGGTTGCGGTGGTCAGTCCATACGATGAACGGTTGAGCAGCCCCCTCCAGCCAGTGTCTCCACTCCTCCAAGGCGAGCTTTACTGCCAAGAGCTCCCTGTCTCCTATGCTGTAATTCCTCTCCGCCGGCGACAGGCGATGGGAAAAGTAGGCACATGGCTGGATCTTGCCATCCTCTGGGGAACATTGAGAGAGCACCGCCCCCACCCCCGCATCCGACGCATCCACCTCCACCAAGCACTGTAGGTTAGGGTCCACCTGGGTCAGTACACGGGCCGAGGCAAACTCCTCCTTGAGTTTTTCAAACGCCCTGGCCGCCTCCTCACTCCAGCAAAAAAGGGTTTTTGGGGAGGTGAGAGCAGTCAAGGGGCGGGCAATATTCCCGAAGTTGGGCACAAACCGGCGATAGAAATTAGTGAAGCCCAGGAACCCCTGTAGTTGTTTTCTGGACGTCGGCGTGGGCCAATCCACTACCGCCTTGACCTTGGCCGTGTTGGGGAGCACCTGATTCCGGGCAATGATGAACCCAAGGAAGGAGGTCCGGTCGGTGTGAAACTCACATTTCTCTGCCTTGACGAACAGCTGGTTCTCCAGGAGGCGCTGCAACACTCTCCGAACGTGCACCTGGTGCTCCTCCAATGTGCGGGAGAAGATCAGTATATCGTCTAGGTACACGAACACGAATGAGTTGAGGAAGTCTCGAAGAACATCATTAATTAGCCGTTGGAAGACGGCCGGAGCGTTGGTTAACCCAAATGGCATCACCAAGTACTTGAAATGTCCGCTTGGGGTCCAGAAAGCCGTCTTCCACTCGTCACCTTCTCTGATGCGCACCAGATGATAGGCATTCCTGAGATCCAGCTTGGTAAACCAGGACGCCCCCTGGAGGGAGTCGAAGGCGGTGTTCATCAAAGGCAGAGTATACTTGTCCTTGACCGTGATCTCGTTAAGACCCCGGAAGTCGATGCAGGGGCGTAATGAGCCGTCCTTCTTCCCAACGAAGAAGAACCCGGCTCCCACGGCCGAGGACGACGGGCGGATGATACCAGAGGCCAGAGATCCCTTAATGTAAGTGTCCATGGCCTCGCGCTCCGGGGCTGATAGGCTGTACAGGCGGCTAGCAGGAAGAGGGGCCCCAGCCTTCAGGTTTATAGCACAGTCATATGGTCGTGGGGGGGGGGGGTAGGGACAGCGCCCATGACTTGCTGAATATTGACCCCAGGTCGTGGTAAACCTCCGGCACCTTGGACAGATCCACGGGTGGCGTCGAGGGTAGAGGCACCGTGACAGAGGGGGCAGATTGAAGGCAGGCACTCGGGCAGAATGTACTCCATGCTGTAATACTCCCGGATTGCCAGTCAATGGTGGGGTTGTGGAGCCGAAGCCAGGGGTACCCCAGGATGACGGGTGAGGAAGAGACGGGCAGGATCAAAAACCTAATCTCCTCCCTGTGGTTGCCCGAGACGATCACGGATACGGGGGCCGTCTGATGGGAAACGGTGGTCAGTGATGCCTTGGACAGGGGGATGAGATTGACAGGAGGATGTAGAGGTTGACAGCTGAGGCCCATCTGGGTTGCCAGGTCTCTGGAGACAAAGTTTTGCTCAGCTCCTGAGTCTACTAAAGCAAGTGTGGAGTGTTCATTATGCTTGTGTAGTAGTCTGATAGATATGCGGAAACTAGTGAGGGGTTCTTTTTGATTTTTGTCCGTGAATCCCCCTACTGCGATCCACGGACTTCCCCTTTTAACCGACTAGGACATTCAAACACCCCATGAGACCCCTTGCCACAATAGAAACAAAGGCCCAGATCCTTGCGGCGCTGTCTCTCTGCCGCTGACACTTTTGATTGCCCTATTACCATAGCCTCTTGTTCCGGAAGTTCCTCTGACGAGGGTAGAGTGAGCAGGGGAGAGCTAGTGGAGCGATGGCGGGGCTTATTCGAACGGGAAGTAGACCGCCGTTCGGCCGCTCGCTCCCTTAACCTACTATCTAATCTAATAGTAAGGGCAATTAGCTCTCCTAGATTGTCCGGTTTATCCCGGGCCGCTAGCTCATCCTTCAAATCGGCGTTGAGACTGCGAAGGAAAATACCACAAAGCGATGGCTCCCCCCACCCAATCTCAGCGGCCAAGACCCGGAAGTCAATGGCGTAGTCAGCAGCGGATCTATTACCCTGCTGCAGGCTCAACAGCCGCTCTGTCAACACTGCACCCCTGTCCGTATGATCAAACACGTCCATAAACTCCGCCAAAAACTGCTGGTAAGTTAACACAGGATAACTTGGTTTAGCCATAACTGTATATGCCCAGTCTAAGGCTCTACCCCCCAACAAGTTGATGATATATCCTATCTTACTTGAATCAATGGCGAAGTCTCCCGGGATGCGGAGGAATACTGACTCACATTGTAGAATGAAACCGCGTGCCTCCCCAAGTTTTCCGCTAAACCGGGCAGGGGTAGGCACGGGGGTGAGGCGAGGTGCAGGTAGTGTGTTAGCTTGACCAGGCAATAAGCCTGCAGGGGTTGAAAAAGCCCTGGCGGCTGGGGGAAACGTCTGGTGTCCTTCCAGACGATCCAGCCGGCTGTTAATTTGAGTCAGTTGATTAAGAATAACCGTCTGTTGGTGTACTATCATATCTACCCAAGCACTAAGGGTGTTTAGTCTGTGCGACAGCGCACTGTCCGCTGGGTCAACTTGACGGAGTCGTACTGACATGTTTCAGGACCCAGGAGACAGACGCTGACACGAGCAGATATAGACAATTATTCTTTATTGAGTGAAAGTGAGTGTAGTGCGTGTGTGAGTGCGAGTATAGACGTCTGGTCACAGGAGCTGAGCAGTTCTGGTGGCGACCTGGCAACCCTGGAACACACAAGCATAAACAATTACAGCTGTTCGGCGATGGCGGGTAATTGTAGATGGTTAGGCTTACTTGCATGTGCCACAGGATGTGTTCTGCTGACTCTGAGTGCCCGTGCGACGTGGTGCTCGTGGTGCCCGTAGCTGTGGGGGTGAGGAGGAACTCCGCGATGGAGGAGGCGATGCCCCGTTGGTTGGGGAGGCTGGTCCGCCGCCAGGGAGGTCCACCTGTGCACAGGGGAAATGGCTAGGGGATGATGAGTGAAGAGATCTCTTACGTGACCGGTCCTGACGGGAAGTTCTCGGCTTGGCTTGAGGTCGTGGTCTTGGCTCATTTCCAGGCAAAGACGACAGACGACTCCGTGCCGAGCCGTCAGTGATGCCGGCCTTTAAAGGCGGCTGATTGGCACCTGCCGGTGTATGCGCAGCTGGAGGTGATGAGGCAGATGACGGCCCAGCGGCCGTCATGACAGGATGGATTCTATGTGGGCTTTGAATATGTTGATCTTAAGTTGCTGATTAAGATTGGATTTCCAGATTTTTTCCAGCTTGTTACATGCCTTCCAGGCTTGAGCTTTCCTTGATTTAAAATCAAGAAAAGAGTTAGGCTCAAGTGATCCAAGATATTTGAAATTTGTAACTTTCTCCAGTGTGACCCCTTTCTTGGTTTTAATGTTATTTATTGGGTTGATGTTGAGTAGAAGAGCCTTGGTTTTCCCTTCATTAAGATGAAGGCCAAGTGAAGGAAAAATTCTGCTTTCCCTATTGATATGGCAAGTAGGACAATGTCGTCAGAAAAGTCCAGATCATAAATATGAACCCCCAGGTGCCTGCTGCTCCTTCTAGGCTCAAGAACTATACCTGTGTCTTCATACGTAGAAGAAAGTGCTTGGCACATAATATAGTCCAGAACAATGATGAAAATATATGGAGCCAAGGTGTCGCCTTGCAAGAAACCTGTCGAGATCTTAAATTACAGCTATTGTCATTTCCAGTGATGGTGAAACAGAGCAGAGTTATTGTACATGATCTTCACTGCTTTGATTATGTTGTCCGGGATGCCATATGCTTCAAGGATCTTGAACATACGTACGTTCTCGGTGAAAAGAATCAAAAGCTTTTGAATAGTCTATGAAGAATGTGACAAGTGGGATATTCTTTGATTTCATTTCTTCCAAGTTTCTGTGTAGGGCAAGAATCTGCGATAATGTCAATCGGTTTTCCCTGAATCCATTTTGGTTCCATCTCAGAAATGGATCTATGTGGGGGTGCAGATGGTTAAGCAGCATACGGATGTAAACCTTTGCACCAATACAGGTAAGGCTGATGCCTCTGTAGTTTGCAGGGTTGGATAGATCTCTTTTCTTTGGGATTGGGATTATTGCAGTCTTGGTCCACTGATCTGGTATTTTATGTTGAATCAGTGCCCTGCTGCAAACCTTTAGAAGGAAAGGTTTAAACATCCATCTTCCAGATTTCCAAAAGAATGTTGTCTAATCCAACCGCTTTTCCTGGACTCATTTAGTTGAGAGCAATGTTCAATTCATTCATGGTGAAATTATCCATCTTGATAGGTAGCATACCATCTACTACTGGGCTGACATCAAAAACGGCACCGTCCACTTGTGGTAGTTTTGCCCAGAAGAGTTTTGAAGTGATTAAGCCACATAGAATTCCTCTCATCTGTTGAGACTCTTAAAGGTACCAATTTTACTTATTTTCTTCCTGTGCTGTTGTTTATAACTTTCCAAGCTTCAAGGTGTTGGTTGGAATATGAAACATGCTGGACTTAGGAGAGCTTTTCCTCAAGTAGATGCTGTTCCTCATCATCACAAGCTTTGGAGATGTTGTTTCCATTGGTGATGACATCTTGAAGGGACTTTCTAGCAGACTGTACTCTCTGGGACTGTGAAAGATTCTTGAGTGATGATCTAGAATTCTTGGGTAGTTCGGTTGAGCCTGCACTCACAAAAGTTTCAGACAAGCAACTGTAGATGTCCTCATCAGGAAGAGTGTTGGACTCGTCCTCTAGAGGGTTGAATCTGTTGGTCACATCCACAGCATACTGTTGTTGAAGAGCTTCACTCTTCCACAGACGTTTAAAGTTAACAGCTCAATGGTTGCTACTATTGCATTTTGGAGCACATAGACTAAGCTGTAATGTAGCCTGATAGAAAAGTTTCATATTTGTCTTATATTTGTGAATTGCTTTGTCTCAGAGTCTGTAAAAGTGTCAAGGTTGCTGCTGCAGTAGTAATCATCTTGATTTTAGTCCAGCCTGTGTGGCTTCCGTGTGACTGGTACAGAGTGAGCGTCATGGTTCTTGAGAAAAGATAATCTGTACACCAAATTTTGACCAAATGTACTGGTCAGATCATAATGGACAATTTGTCCCTCCACCATTCAGATAATTGGAAGCTTAAAGAACTGACTGATTAGTGTTTGAGTCAGAATGATCCACAAATAGGCGCTGAAACTATTTTTGTATTGTTCTCCACTGGCCAGTGTAATTAAATTTGCTGAAACTCTGATCCAGCCTGGTTTTTGAAAGAAGGTTTACAAGAATTTTTCTAACATACTTGGTGCCCGAATCACAGGGACTCCATATATCTCTCCTCTGCTTCCAGTGTTTTTGGACCACGGACAGCTGTGCACGGCTGTGGAGAAAGCCCTCCCCTGCGTCCCCAGTGGGTCAGCTTTGTGGACGTGAAGCATGGTCCGGAGATGCTGGAAGCCGGAGAGTGACGGAGCCAACCCACAGGCGGATCACAGTGAGTAAATTTAAATGGTAATGACGCCCAGTTTGAGTCCATGGTCAGTTTGAGAATACGTGTAAAAGAGTTGTAAGCCAAGCGTTTGATACTAAAACGGGTTCTAGATGAGGTAGAGGCTTGGTGGTGGCTCCGGTTCGAGGTGGCAACGGGAATGTACATTTCCACTGTGTTTAGTGGACCAATAGAGGCGCGCGGGGTTAAGGCATGATTTAAAACAGGTCTAAAATAAAGTAAAATCATTCCTAAAAATAAATACACTATAAAATAACCCCAAATTATGATAAAATAAAATAAATATATCAAATAAATAACTGCAGTTTGTTTGTCCGGCTGTTCGCGTGCTTGTTCGTGTGTTTTTAATGTTTCACTGTTTACCTTGGTAAAAGGGAAAAAAATTGGTAACTGTTGCAGTAGAGGGACAGATCCTGAGAATGCCGAAGTCAGAAAGCAAGGCAGAGATTGAGGTTGGTTGTCTTGTTGTTGTGCAGTGCAAGAGGATGAGAACGAGATTTTTGTTTGTTGTCAGGCGATAGTAAATTTATGCATAGGAAGGTCAGAAGTACCACAAAATTTTTGGCCAAATGGAGAAAGAGGTTTAAGTTTCCAGGCAGGCTGAGGGTAGCTGACTGTGAGGCTCTTGTGGATGACATTAAGCAGGTAGCAGATGGCAGTAGACGGAAGCAAGAGAAATATGGGCTGAAAGAGGCGGAGCAGTGGCTTGAGACAGTAAGGAAACAACAGACTGACTTAGAGCTTGTGACGGTAAAAAACAAAATTCAGGACTCTCAACATTCTGACAATGGTAAGAAGAGAGATTTGTCTAACCTATGTCCTATCTCTTTCACTCTCTGAGCGGACAAGAACGATGAAATGCTGCTGGGTCATGCTCCTCCCCCTGCCCCTCGGCCACTGTATTCTGACCTCACCAACATGGCAGCAGAGACGTCCTCAACCAAAGACTCTCTTCCTCCTCCTCCTCCTCCCACTGACGTCAGACCGAAAGTCAAGAGGGACAAGGACTGGGGTACCAGAAAACAACCCCACAGGGGCACCAAAGAGTTAAGTAAATATGTACCATCTTACCACACACTTCCACACTCTCCCACAATTCAACCTATCAAACCTGAGAATTATGATGTTTTTGCTGTCACTGAACAGTACCCTATGATTTAACTTCCAAATCCGGGTTATACAGGGCCAGCTGGGCATGATGAGGCCAATCCACAGGCCCCGCAGCTTCAACCTACAATCTTAGTCTACAGGCCATGGACTGATGCTGATTTTTCAGAGGCAGTTAAAAAAACTCCACATCCAAAAGAGAAGCCCACACAGTTTTTTTGAAGGGATGGCAAACCTCCTTGACAGGTTCAAACTAAATGGTCATGAGACAGAATGTGCTTACAGAAAAATATTAAAAGTTGATTGGTGTGGTGTGTCGGGTGATTGGAGCTCAAAAGACACCACAGGTAATATTTTGCCTCCAACAAATGCAGAGTTACAACAACAGGTGAGACAATTAAATGACCGCATTGGGAATAAATGGCGAGTGAAGCATGACTGGACCAGGATTCAAAATACAACTCAAAACAAAGGTGAAGGTGTAGAAGCTTACAGGAGTAGATTGCAAGACCTTTTTGATAACCATTCCAGTTTAATTAAACCTGCTAATGATACAGGTGCAAAAAAACATGTACCTACATTTGGTACACTACATTCACAAACATCTGGTTACATATCGCACTTGTGCATTTGGTGATGTGCAAACATATACTAAACATGCAGAGCGACTGGAAGAGGAGAAGGTGGAAAAGGAAGAAAAGAAATCAAAGACATGGCCAACCCCTGTTTACATGACTGCTGACCCCATGGGGGGAGCTGAGGCTTCACCCACCTCCATCTTTTACCAGGGTCCACCATGTGGGGGAGGAGGACGAGGGGAGAGGAGGGTGCCTGGTCGCGGATCAGCCTACCCACAACCATGGGGACATGACGTTTGTCACCAATGTGGGCAGCGAGAGCACTAGCAAAGGGATTTCCCCAGGTGCCCACTGAGTTGGGGAGAGGGAGGGGGACCTCACACCCAGCTGCCACCGCAGCATCCACGGGACCACAACATTAACCAACCTGAAGCTAAGTACAACACATGACAGTGACAATGATACAGCAAACATTTTTCATTTACCTGATTTAGAAGATGGATGGATTTGATGCTAACAATGCAGTATTTTCCTGAAGTGACATTGGAGGTTCACGGTGTCCCCATAAGGTTTCTCTGTGATACAGGTGCGTGCAGATCAGTGATTGCAGGGACAGATATTGAAGGTTTCACAAAATCAGATCAAACAGTAACTGTCAAATCCACAAATGGTAAACTAAAAACGGAACACCTTTCCAAAACTGTAAAGGTAAAACATCCTGTCACAGGTGACATTGCAGAAGGTTCATTCATATTATCACAGGCATTTCCCGTTAACCTTTTAAGCAGAGATTTGCTCACAGCTCTCATCATTGCCATAATCCCAACAGAGAACGGTATGAGAGCATCACATTCCCCACATGTGACAGGAATAAATGTGTTGCAGGATTTCGGTGTGCCAAGGTACTGTTACTCGCTGTGTTTGGTTTTGGCCGGGCCAAGTGCAGTGACCACAGATGTGCATGCAAAAGCTATGAAATATTTTAAGTCCAATGTCTCCACTACACAGCAGGCCACAGACCAATATTGTTGCAGTATGTATGACAGGCATCTGAGTGGCTCAGATCCAAACTATAAAAAAGCACTCCTTGCAAATCCATCCTCCAAACTGGTGATCAAAAACCTCTATTGGTCACAAAGGGGCTATGTGGGAGCATCTGTTGTGTTATGTGATGAAGACAACAGACATTTTAAACACTGGGAGGTGCCCCACATCCCACTAATCAAACCCAAACACATGCACTGGAAGGATGTCAGACGCTTTGTAACAACAGCGGAGGAATGTGGTCAATCCTGTAAAGAAACTCCTGATCCAAGAGTTCAATATTCCTCAAAACTGGACACCAACATACTTCCTTTGAAGTGGGTGACCACAGTGCAGAAAGAAGTCCACAATGATGTTCCCAACTCACCCATGTGATCACTTTTTACATTAACAGAAAGAGAGGAACATGCACTCTTGCAAATTCCAAATTCTCTATGGTCAACAGGAAAGGCAGAAGTAGCCTTAATAAAAAAATGTCAGAATTGGTTAAAATAAATGCTAAATCTCATTATAGGCCTTACCAAAGACAGTATCCTCTACGTCCAGAGGCCCAAGAAGGCATTAAACAAGTCATAGAGGACCTAAAAGTAGCAGGTGTCATTATTCCATGCCCAAATTCTCCATGTAACACATCTTTGTTTCCTATGAGGAAGGCTGGACCATCCTCCAGATAGCAAACAGTGGATGAAAAGAGGCATGATTACACCAACAGGGATGCCAATCCAGAAAAAAGACCTCATTTTGAAACTGCTAGACAGTGTAAAACTTCCATCTAATTTAGCCATATGCAAATGTGCAGCACACACCTATGGCACAGATCCGGTTTATAAAGGCAATAGCTTTGCAGATCAAACAGCTAAGACCGCTGCTCTCAGCCGGACTGCAAAAGACACAACACCAGGGTTTCTTTAGACACTGACAAAAGATTTATCACATGACATTCTCAGTGAGGCTCAGAAAACAGCACCACAAGCCAAAATTTACAAATGGATCCAAAAGGGAGTGATTTTTGACAACACCGCCAATCTTTACAAATGCAACAAAAACAAACCCATTTTATCACGCAAACTGTTCCACCAAGCCTCCACTTTGCTACATGGGGTCTCCCATGTATCGGGGGGGGGGGGTATGATCTGTATGCTAAATAAATCTTTAACAGCTTATGGTTTTAGTCAATTTGCTACTCAATTTTGTTAGGAATGCCTAATTTGTGCAGAAAACAATGCTCAGGGGAACTTAAGGCCTGAAAAAAGGCCCCTTTCCAGCATCTACTTATCAATTTCAAAGCATTTGCATGGATTTCATTGAGTTAAATACATGTGAAGGCAAAAAATATTATTTGTTTATTTGTGACATGTTTACCAAATGGGCAGAAGCCTTCCCTTGCACTCACCCAAATGCTACTACAATAGCAAAAAAAATTATTAGCAGAAATAATGCCCAGATTTGAAATATCTGAAAAGATTTACTCCAGTAAAGGAACACATTTTGTAAATCAGATTATATCACACAGGTACAGCACTCAACATTAACCTAAAAAAAACATTCAGCTTACCATCCACAATCTGCAGGATTGGTGGAATGCACAAATAGAACCATTAAAGAAAGGCTTAAAAAAACAATTGCAGAAACAGGACAAAATTGGATATACAGTGGGGCAAAAAAATATTTAGTCAGCCACCAATTGTGCAAGTTCTCCCACTTAAAAGATGAGAGAGGTCTCCAATTTTGATCATAGGTATACCTCAATTATGAGAGACAAAATGAGAAAAAAAAAATCCAGAAAATCACATTGAAGGATTTTTAATGAATTAATTGGTAAATTCCTCGGTAAAATAAATATTTGGTCACCTACAAACAAGCAAGATTTCTGGCTCTCACAGACCTGTAACTTCTTCTTTAAGAGGCTCCTCTGTCCTCCACTCGTTACCTGTATTAATGGCACCTGTTTGAACTCGTTATTCAATTCAATTCAATTCAATTCAACTTTATTTATATAGCGCCATTTCACAACAACAGTCATCTCATAGCACTATCAACTGTAGGGGGGAACCCCCACAGTTGCAGAAGGACCCCAGCAATCAGGCGATCCCCTGTGAGCAAGCACTTGGCGACGGTGGAGAGGAAAAACTCCCTTTTAACAGGAAGAAACCTCCAGCAGAACCAGGCTCAGGGAGGGGCAGTCATCTGCTGCGACTGGCTGGGGGGTGAGGGGATAGAGAAGAAGAAAAGAACAGACATGTAGAGAGCAAACGGCACGATGGGGACTCAATCTATGGGAGAGAACAAACAAATGTTAATGACCAGCAAAAAAAAATATTTCATAGAGAGTGAGGAAAGGAGTGAGGCCCAGTGCATTACTGGAGGTCCCCCGGCTGACTAAACCTATTAGCAGCATAACTAAGGGAGGGTTCAGAAACACATGATCCCTCCCTAATTGTAGGCTATATCAAAAAGGTAGGTTTTAGCCCTATTCTTAAAAACAGAGATCGAGTCTGACTCCCGAATCCAGATTGGCAGCTGATTCCACAGGAGAGGAGCTTGATAACTGAAGGCTCTGCCTCCGATTGTACTTTTGGAGATTCTAGGTATTACAAGTAATCCTGCATTTTGGGAGCGTAGTGCTCTGTTAGGATAATACGGTAGTATCAGATCTTTTAAATAAAAAGGAGCCTGATTGTTTAGAGCTTTGTAAGTAAGAAGAAGGATTTTAAACTTAATTCTAAACTCTATGGGAAGCCAATGAAGGGAGGCCAGAACCGGAGAGATATGATCTCTCTTTCTAGTACCTGTTAAAACTCTTGCTGCAGCATTTTGGATCAGCTGAAGACTTTTAAAAGATGTTTTAGGACAGCCTGATAATAAAGAATTACAATAATCTAATCAGTATAAACGACATCTGTCCACAGCCTCAAACAGTCAGACTCCAAACTCCACTATGGCCAAGACCAAAGAGCTGTCAAAGGACACCAGAAACAAAACTGGAGACCTGCACCAGGCTGGGAAGACTGAATCTGCAATAGGTAAGCAGTTTGGCGTGAAGAAATCAACTGTGGGAGCCATTATTAGAAAATGGAAACCATACAAGACCACTGATAATCTCCCTCGATCTGGGGCTTCACGCAAGATCTCACCCCGTGGGGTCAAAATGATCATGAGAACGGTGAGCAAAAATTCCAGAACCACACGGGGGGACCTAGTGAATGACCTGCAGAGAGCTGGGACCAAAGTAACAAAGGCTACCATCAGTAACACACTACGCCACCAGGGACTCAAATCCTGCAGTGCCAGACGTGTCCCCCTGCTTAAGCCAGTACATGTCCAGGCCCGTCTGAAGTTTGCTAGAGAGCATTTGGATGATCCAGAAGAGGATTGGGAGAATGCCATATGGTCAGATGAAACCAAAATAGAACTTTTTGGTAAAAACTCAACTTGTTGTGTTTGGAGGAGAAAGAATGCTGAGTTGCATCCAAAGAACACCATACCTACTGTGAAGCATGGGGGTGGAAACATCATATTTTGGGGCTTTTTTTCTGCAAAGGGACCAGGACGACTGATCCGTGTAAAGGAAAGAATGAATGGGGCCATGTATCGTGAGATTTTGAGTGAAAACCTCCTTCCATCAGCAAGGGCATTGAAGATAAAACGTGGCTGGGTCTTTCAGCATGACAATGATCCCAAACACACCACCCGGGCAACGAAGGAGTGACTTCGTAAGAAGCATTTCAAGGTCCTGGAGTGGCCTAGCCAGTCTCCAGATCTCAACCCCATAGAAAATCTTTGGAGGGAGTTGAAAGTCCGTGTTGCCCAGCGACAGCCCCAAAACATCACTGCTCTAGAGGAGATCTGCATGGAGGAATGGGCCAAAATACCAGCAACAGTGTGTGAAAACCTTGTGAAGACTTACAGAAAACGTTTGACCTCTGTCATTGCCAACAAAGGGTATAAAAAAAAGTATTGAGATGAGCTTTTGCTATTGACCAAATACTTATTTTCCACCATAATTTGCAAATAAATTCATTAAAAATCCGACAATGTGATTTTCTGGATTTTTTTTTTTCTCATTTTGTCTCTCATAGTTGAGGTATACCTATGATGAAAATCGGAGACCTCTCTCATCTTTTCAGTGGGAGAACTTGCACAATTGGTGGCTGACTAAATACTTTTTTGCCCCACTGTATCGTCTACCCCTAGTTTTGTTTTATATGAAGATAGTTCCCACCAAAGGGGGGTTATCCCCATTTGAAATAAATGGGGCAAACCCTGCCTACTCCCACCATTAAGGCCAATAAATCCAGGTGATGAGGAGGTGTATTTAGCTGATTACATGTGAAGAATGTTGACTGACAGAGATATTATTCATGCTGCTCTTCCTAGGAGGGACCATGGGGAAGCACCCATCTTGGCCAAGCCGGGGGATCTGGTCCTTATCAAAGTCATCAAAAAGAAAAACTGGGCCAATGCTCCCTGGCAAGGACCACACAAAGTCATCCTGGCAACACCAACAGTCATGAAAGTTGAAGAGTGTGACTCCTGGGTGTGTTTAACACATTGCAAACTATACCCTGCACAACCCCCTACCCCCACCCGCAGCAACAAACTAATTAATCCCCATTCCCTCAGCAAGACTGTTTCTATTTCAACCCCCATTACAAACCACATCAAAAAAAAAGAAAAAAAAGGGGGGGGGGATCCTCAACAAGTGACTGTTCAACAAGTGGCTTTTTAACTGTTTAACTGCTTAGCTTTTTCTGTTGTTTATCATGAAGAGAAAAAATGCCAGAGAGAGAGGGTTGGCAGCTGAAAGATTCAATTCAATTCAATTCAACTTTATTTATATAGCGCCATTTCACAACAACAGTCATCTCATAGCACTATCAACTGTAGGGGGGAACCCCCACAGTTGCAGAAAGACCCCAGCAATCAGGCGATCCCCTGTGAGCAAGCACTTGGCGACGGTGGAGAGGAAAAACTCCCTTTTAACAGGAAGAAACCTCCAGCAGAACCAGGCTCAGGGAGGGGCAGTCATCTGCTGCGACTGGCTGGGGGGTGAGGGGATAGAGAAGATGAAAAGAACAGACATGTAGAGAGCAAACGAAAGATGTGAATGGTACACCTGTTTTTTCATTATCAGCCTCATCATCATCCTTGTGGTAACACTTTTATTTTGGTTATTTTTAGGGACACCACTACCTATCTATCATAGGGCTAGATACATTACACACACACACCATGACTGGCTGGAAGGTCCAGGTCATCAGGATCATGTTTATGCTGGTAATGTGTGGTGGAAGTGTGCTAATTACACAGCCAAATCAGCTAATCTTTCAAATTGCTATGTGTGTTCTTTGCTCCCACTCTCAGCTTGTCAAATATCTGTCACTGGTAAACTAATGGAACTATCACAAGCTGTTTGTTTCTTGCAAGAGGCTATGTATAGAAATAATACAGCAAGCATTACTTTGGCTCACACCTGTCACATTGCTTATGACTCCACTGACCAGAGACACGATGACACCCCTTACTCGGTGAAGGAAAGGTTAATCTTGCTGGGGAATTTCTCCTTTTGTCTAAAAGGGTGTGGAAACGTCTCTCTGGGCAGCTTACCGCTTTCTAAGTGTGCAACAGTGCATAGTGCGTCTTGCCCCTGTACTCCTACCTGCTGGACCAACGAAGTGGGCAAAAGTTGTCCTGAAGATCCTTTTTGTCAGTCTAGAAGTCTGGAAGGCAATGTCACCCTGCAGGAGCTCTGTAGTGCTGCCATTTGTTATTCTTACAAGCATGACACGCATATGGTGACAGGAGGATGGTGGCTGCGTGGCCACCATGCCTACTCACACCTGCCCATGAATTGGGGAGGGGTGTGTGCCCCCATAGTTGTGACTTACCATGTCATCATATGTTGGCAGGACAGGTGGGCAGCGTGATGAGAGATGTCTCCTTTGCACCACATGATGCCATCTGGGGCACAGATGTGCCGAAGGAATTTAAGTTAGAAACTATAGGGCAGAAGGTACTTCATGCACTGTTTCCCTGGGTGGGAGTGGCTAAAAACACCTTGTGGATTGAAACAACTAATTATAGATTACAGTCATTTGTGAATTTTTCTTTAACTGCTTTTTCTGGTATAGATAAGGAATTAACGGCTTTTAGACTTATGCTGACCCAAAATAGAATGGTTCTTGATCAAATAACTGCCGCCTGAGGGGGCCTGTGTGCAGTTGTAGATGATTATTGTTATACTTTTATCCCTGAAAATGCTACAGATGATCATGTGATTGTCTCGGCCATATGCAGCCTCACTGCCTTACAGGCTGCCACAACCAAGGATAATGTTGCTGATGAACAAACCTGGTTATGTTGGTTTCTTTCTTCATGGAGAAGTCTCATCATGAACCTGTTAGTGATTTTGGTAGTATTATTTTTGTCCTTTTCTTGTGTCATTCCCTGTATCTGTAGAATGATGATGAGACTTGTTCATGTTAACTTAGTGATGTACCATAGTGCAGTTACCAGGGATGGTGGGGATGATGAACAAACAGCGTGAGCTCAAGGTGTCTCTCCATGATCCAAGTACAGAGTAAAAGTATGATGGACATGCAGAAAACCGAAAGGAGTTGCATGATCACGATGTGAAGTTGAAATGTACTACAGTGATCCCTCGCTACTTCGCGCTTCACCTTTCGCGCCCTCAGTGCATCGCGGATTTTTCAAAAATATTCATCAAAAATTCAAAATTGAGAAATAATGGGCGGGCGCTAGCAGAAGGCAGGGAGACTACATTAGACCATCAGGTATCAACACGGAGAGCCCCACCTCTCTGTTCGCTGTTCTCGTGTTGGCTCGGCTTGGAAATCTCGCAAGCTGATTGGCCGAGACGTTTCACCCCGCAAGCTGATTGGCCGAGACGTTTCACCCACCTCCTCTCCCTGCCGAGCACCCATGAAAGGAAGGAAGACCGCATTCATTGCTTTTTATCGCTCGTGTTACTTAGTCTCGCCGCGTGGAACTTTTTGCTGTTCTCTTGTGCCATTTTGTGCGAAATAGTCTTCCCGTCGAGCCACTACGCCGCCTCCTGCAGCTTCAGCTCTATCGGAAGCTGCCCTCAATGATCCTGCGCCTCCAGCACCTGACGATGAGGCGTCACCTGAGGAGCAGTAAAGCTCTCATTAACCTGTGCAGTAAATCATTTTCATCTTGAGTTACGTATCTTGTTATAAGAATAAAAGAGTTCTAAAAACATATTTATGTACACTTTGTTTACATCTACGTATGTATGTACACATACACACACACACACACACGTATCATATAAGAGAGAGAGAGTGAGAGAATGAAGGTACGTATTATTTATGGATGACGTCATTAGGGGTGATGCTACTTCGCAGTTTTTCACTTTTCGCGGTCGGTTCTGGAACCCATTAACCGCGATAAGTGAGGGATCACTGTACTTGTAAATACATTTATGAAGTTTGAAGCAATACTTTTACTTATTGTTTTTATTTTGTTTTTATATTACTCTTATTTCTATTTTTAAATTACATCATTAGATAAGATAAGATAAGATAAGCCTTTATTAGTCCCACAATGGGGAAATTCGAGGATTGCAACAGCACAGGGATAGCAACACTCAAAGCAATAATTTAGAAGATAAGAAAAAAAGAGCAGTGAATATACATACGTACACATAAATATATATATATATATATATATATATATATATATATATATATATAACTGTCTATTTAGTTACCCTTCATGGTATGAATATGTACCAATACATATTGTCACCCTCCATAGCGACTGATATTGTCCTAGTTGTATACTGGAGGGGACCATTTGTGTAAGTCTGTTGCGTCTTTTGCATTCAATACTATTAGGTGTTCATGTTTTTTTTGCTATCTCTGCAAGCAGCCCTGCTTAGGTTATACAGTCTGACAGCCGTAGGTAGGAAGGACCTGCGAAACCTCTCAGTCACACATCTAGGATGATGTAGTCTACTGCTAAATGAGCTCCTCAGTGTGTCCAGTATCTCCTGCATAGGGTGGGACTCGGACCCCAGCAGAGATGACAGTTTAGCCACCATCCTTCTCTCTCTCCTATCTCCTCCACTGGGTCAAGGCGTTGCCCCAGGAAAGAGGTAGCTTTCTTGATTAGTTTGTTCAGTCTCTTCCTGATGTTCGTCCTTCGTGCTCGAAGATGACCAGTGACATCAATTTGATGTTGAGCTGCTGCGGTGAGTCCGGAGGTGGCTGGTGAGGCCAATCCGGGCAACGAATCCTCTCCTACAAGTAGGACAGAAGTGGGAAGGGGTTGTGATGTTGGTGCTAGTTGCTCTGCCCTTCCGCATCTGGCGTTTCTGCTCTGCATGCTGCACACACTGCTCCTCTGCTCTTTGGGCTCCTGTTGTGATAGCACTGCGCCAGGAGGGGCGATCAGCAGCAAGCATCTCCCAGGACTCTGTGTTAATAGAGAAGTCATTAAGGTTAATCTTCAGGTTGTCCTTGAAGTGCTTCTTTTGTCCTCCAACTCTGCGTTTCCCTTGGGGGAGTTCTCCATAGAAGAGCTGTTTTGGGATGCGGTCGTCTGACACACGGGAGACGTGGCCTGCCCATCTCAGCTGAGCCTTGCGCATGGTGGTAATGGCGCTGGGGATGTCTGCCTGCTTCAGCACCTCCATGTCTGGAACTTTGTCTTGCCAGCGGATGTGGAGGAGGTTGCGAAGACATCTGAGATGGAAGTGGTTGATCTGTCGCTCATGCCTTCTGTCTGCAGTCCACGTTTCGCAGCCATAGAGTAGTGTGGTTAGGACGACTGCACAGTAGATCTTCAGCTTTGTTGTGAGGCTGATCCCTCTCCTCTCCCAGACATTTTTTCTGAGTCTCCCAAATGCGCTGCTTGCTTTGGAGATCCTGTTGTTGATCTCAACGTCGATGGTGGCATTATGGGAGAGGATGCTACCCAGGTAGGTGAAGGTGTCTACCGCCTGGAGGGTCTGTCCATTTACCTGTATCTGTGGCTCATGGTACTGGTTTCCCGGGGCTGGCTGGAACATCACCTCGGTTTTCTTGGTGCTGATGGTAAGGCCAAAGTTGTCACAGGCTGAGGAAAATATGTCCATCTGCGACTGCATTTCCTGCTCGGCACCAGCATTGAGTGCACAGTCATCAGCGAAGAGAAAATCTCTGATCACAGTCTTCTTCACCTTCGTGATGGCTTGCAGACGCCTAAGGTTGAAAAGTCTTCCGTCACACCTGTACCTGATGTTGATGCCAAGCTCACAGTCTCTGAAAGCATCTGAGAGCATTGCTGAGAACATCATACTGAACAGTGTCGGGGCCAGAACACAACCCTGCTTGACTCCATTGGTCACTGGAAAGGCTTTGGATGGTTCACCATCATCCAGGACTCTGGCTGTCATTCCATCGTGGAATTGGCGGACAATTGCAATGAACTTGCGGGGGCAGCCAAATTTTTTCATGATTATCCAGAGTCCCTTGCAACTGACTGTGTTGAAGGCCTTGGTCAGATCGACAAAGGTTGTGTAGAGGTCGTGGTACTATTCCATGAATGGAGCTGTCAGGCGGCAAAGATCATGTCGGTAGTCCCTCGACCTGCATGGAAGCCGCATTGACTTTCAGGGAGGAGACCCTGCTCCAGGTGTTCCAGCAAGCGGTTGAGGAGGACGCGGGCCAGGATCTTGCCTGCTATAGACAGAAGGGATATTCCTCGGTGATTGTCAGGACTGGCGATTTCCTTTCCGTTTGTAGATGTGGACAATTGTGGCATCTCTGAGCTCTTGTGGTAGCTGTTCCTTGCTCCACATGGACTGGTACAGGCTGGTGAGCTGTCTAAGGGTGGTTGGGCCGCCTGTCTTATAGACTTCTGCAGGGATGGCATCAGAGCCTGGGGCTTTCCCAGTGGAGAGCTGTTTGATGGCTTTGCTGACCTCATCTTCTGAAGGTGGGATGTACAGCTCATAGTTTATTGGCACCTGGGGAAGGCGAGCAATGGCTTCATGGTTGATCTGTGCAGGCCGATTGAGCACACTACAGAAGTGTTCCGCCCATCTCTCCAGGACCAGCTTCTTTTCTGTCAGCAGGGTAGAACCATCAGCACTGAGAAGAGGGGATGATCCGGAAAACTGAGGTCCATAGACGGCTTTCAGGGCATCATAGAACCTCTTTGTGTCATGCCTGTCAGCAAAACATTGAATCTCGTTGGCCTTGGCACTGAGCCAGGAGTCCTGCATGTGGCATAGTTTGGCTTGAATTGCACTACGGATGTTGGTGAAGGCTACTTTCTTTGCCATGCGGGTAGGGTCATTCTGGTGGGCCCGCAGCAGTCGGTGTTTCTGATCTAACAGCTGCTGAATTTCTGTGTTGTTTTCGTCAAACCAGTCCTGGTGATTTCTGGTTATTGGGCCTAGGCATTCGAGGGCAGCCAAGTGAGCGGTGTCCCTGAAGGATGCCCATTGGTCCTCAGTGCTTGGCTGGTTGAGCTGGAGATCTGACAGGTGGCTGTGCATGTGATCTTGAAACTCTTGTACCTTCTTGGGGTCTTTGAGTTTCATGACGTTCAGCTTCTTTGTCATTTTCTGGTCTTGTGGTCTTCTTTTGAGCTGGATGTGGAAGTTCATCTTTGAGATGATCAAGCGATGGTCAGTCCAGCAGTCGGCACCGCACATGGCTTTGGTCAGTCTCACGTCCCGCCTATTTTTTCCCTGATGATGACATAGTCAATGAGATGCCAATGCTTAGAGCGAGGGTGCATCCAGGATGTCTTGTTCCGTGTAGGTAGGCGAAACATGGTGTTGGTGATGGCTAGGTCATGAGAGGCACACATTCTGAGCAGGAGGTGTCCGTTGCTGTTAGATTTTCCAATGCTGTGTTTTCCCAGTACTCTCTGCCAGGCGTGGTGGTCGGCCCCTACTTGAGCATTGAAGTCACTGAGGATGATGAGCTTCTCAGATTTTGCTGAAGCAATGAGGGGGTCTAGTTCCTCATGGAACTTATCTTTGGTCTCTTTGGGGTTTGTCATGGTCAGAGCATAAGCGCTGATGATGGTTGCATTTGACTTCTTCCCAAATGGGAGGTGCATTTTCATCAGGTGGTCATTCAGACCCTCGGGAATGCTTGCTAGTTTCCGCACATGAATGGATTTGATTGCGAAACCAACACCTGCCTTGCGCCTCTCCTCACTGCTGCGCCCACTCCAGAAGAAGGTGTAGGCACCACCGGTTTCTGTCAGCTGGCCTTTGTCTGAAAAACGTGTCTCACTGAGAGCAGCGATGTCGATGTTGTAGCGAGCTAGTTCTCTGGCCACTAGTGCAGTTCATCTTTCTGGTCTATTCGCTTTGGCATTGTCGAGCAGAGTCCTTACATTCAATGATGCTAAGGTGAGTGCCTTTGCTTTATTTCTCTTTATGTTTCGACCACTATTTGGGGATCCCCGCCAGCCGCAGTGTGCTGACCAGGGTGAGGTGAGACCAGCTATGTTTGGGGCACCTTTTCTAGCCCCGTCCTCTTGCTAAGGAGGCGAGCAGAGCAATCCTAAAAAGGGCTGCTTGGTCGCTTAGGAGGCTGCCGAACTTCACTGCTGTCTCAGTTCAGTGGAGACCGACCATTTGTCCTGAGCCGCCTGTGTGCAGGTTTGCGACTACAGCTTCCAGTGTATCCTCACCTGCTGCTTCGCTGCTCCCCCATTGCCACAGGGCTTAAAGTTGACTAGGTGGTGATGTCATGACTTGCGCAGAACTTTGATTAAAGTGAGGGAGACTTGCGCAGGATCAGCCTCACTCTCTCGTCCTGAGACACCAGATCCAGTGGCAAGACAGAGTCAAGATGGCTGGGGGCGGATCAGGATGCAGGAGCTGCTGGAAGGTGACAATTATGCCAGTCGACCACCTTAGGGGCTCCACTTCGGATTTTCTGTCAGGGTTTACTCCCTTAGCCTTTGACTTTTCCCAAGACACCCACAAGGCAGTGGGGCTATTTACCCATAGCTAGGACTGAGACAGGTTGTGGGTTACAGTTTACCAGTAGCAGATAGAATCTGACCTGACACTAACCTGCCACCACCGTGTCGTAGAATGTCTTCAAGAGCACCCCTTGTACACCAAAAGACCTGAACCTCCTCAGTAGGAACAGCCTGCGCTGTCCCTTCTTGTAGAGTGTGTCGGTATTGTGTGACCAGTCTAGTTTATTGTTCAGATGAACACCCAGGTACTTGTAGGATGTCACCATCTCAATGTCTGTTGCCTGTATGTTTACTGGTGCTGTGAGGGGTTGTCCTTGCCTGTGGCAGTCCACCACCAGCTCCTTAGTTTTCCTCGCGTTGATCTGGAGGCAGTTCCGATGGCACCAGTCCACAAAGTCCTGGATAAGTCCTCTATACTCAGCTTCATCTCCGTTGGAGATGAGGCCGACGATCGCAGAGTCGTCAGAGACCTTCTGTAGATGGCAGTGTGTTGTGTGAGAAGTCCGCAGTATAAAGGGTAAACAGGAAGGGAGCCAAAACTGTTCCCTGGGGGGCCCCCGTGGTGCCGATGATCGTGTCGGACACACAATCCTGGGTTCTCACAAACTGTGGCCGGTTAGTGAGGTAGTCCAGGATCCATGATGACAGGTGCTGGTCCACCCCTGTGCACAGCAGCTTGTCCTTCAGGATCATCGGTTGGATGGTGTTGAAAGCACTGGAGAAGTCAAAGAACATGATCCTCACCACATTCCCGGGCTTCTCCAGGTGGGACAGGGAACGGTGAAGGAGGAAGATCACTGCATCCTCCATCCCAATGCCATGCTGGTAGGCGAACTGGAGTGGATCCATCGCTGGTCCCACCAGGGGGCGGAGGTGAGCAAGGAGCAGTCTCTCCAGGGTCTTCATCATGTGAGATGTCAGGGCCACTGGCCTGTAGCTGTTCAGGGCTTTGGTTTGGGAAGTCTTTGGTACAGGTACCACACAAGATGTTTTCCACAATTGTGGTACCCTCCCCAGCTTCAGGCTCAGGTTGAAGATGTGCTCCACAATCCCACACAGCTGGTCTGCGCAGGACTTGAGGAGCTTTGCGCTGATGCCGTCCGGTCCCGAGGCCTTCCTCGCCTTGATCTTCCTCAGCTCCGTCCTCACCTGGGTCTTAGTGAGGGTCAGGTTGGGGGGCTGTGTGCTGGGAGTGTGGGGGGGGGGGGTCGTTGGTGGAGTGGGGCATGGAGTGGGGCGTGGACAGCAGGTCTCAATGACTGTAGAGACAGCAGTGGTTGGTGTGCAGTCGGTGGGGAGGGCGGCTGGTCAAACCTATTAGAAAACAGGTTCAGGTTGTTCATCCACTCCCTGCCCCCCGTGGCCTGGGAGGAGGTATTCTGGAGCCCAGAGATGGTTTTAAGGTTTCTCCAGACCCCACTGATGTCGCTCTGTTGCAGCTTGTCCTCCATCTTCTTCCTGAAGCTGTCCTTGCCTTCTCTGATCTTTCTCCTCAGCTCCCTCTGTACGGACTTCAGCATCTCCCTGTTCCCCGACCTGAAGATCCTCTTCTTCTCTCTCAGAAGTGTTTTTATCTCAGGGTTGATCCAGGGTTTGTTGTTCGAGCAACACCGTATGGTCTTGGTGGGTACGGTGTTGTCCACACAGAAGTTGATGTAGTCCATGATGGTGTGAGTGAGGCCATCGATGTCCTCACCATGTGGATTGCAGAGCTGCTCCCATGCAGTGGTTTCAAGACAGTCCTTTAAAGCATCCATTGCCTCTTCAAACCATATCTTCGCCATGCGCATGACTGGAGGTTATCTGTGTACTAGGGGTTTGTACACCGGCAGGAGAGATGAACCAAGTTGTGATCCGATCTCCCAAGTGGGGGGAGTGGTGATGAGGTGTACGCCTCCTTAGTGTTAGCATAGAATAAGTCCAGTGTTTTATTGTCTCTAGTGTGGCATATGACATACTGGGTGAACATGGGCAGAATGGGGGACAGTGAAATATGGTTGAAATCGCCTGAGATGAGGAGAAGAGCATCTGGGTGTTCTGTCAGCAGCCTGCCAGTTACTGAGTGGATGGTGTCATGCGCTGTCCCAGCGTTCGCCGTTGGATTTGCATAAATAACAATGCAGATCAAGCGTGAGTATTCCCTCGGGAGATAGGTAGGCCGCATGCTAACAGCTAGCAACTCAATGTCTTTGCTGCAGTGATGTTGTTTAACCGTGATATGTCCCGGTCTGCACCAGCTGTTATTGACATACATTGTCACTCCTCCTCCCCTTGCCTTCCCACTGTCCAGTGTCTGGTCTGCCCGTATTGTGTGGAAACCCTCCAGTTCGATGTTAGCATCTGTTGCTAGTTCTGTTAGCCACATCTCAGTAAACAACATCAAGCTAATCTCTCTGAAGACGCTCTTGTAGCAGGAGATAGCCGCTAGCTCGTCAGTCTTATTGAATAGCGATCGTACATTCCCCATAATAACGGATGGAAGGACGGATCTGTACCTTATATTTCTCGCCCGCCGTCTTGTTCCAGCATAGCATCCACGTTGTTTCTGTCTTATTTCACCCGGTATGTCGAGGTCTTGCGCTAGCATCTTGGTCCGGTTAAGTGCTAACAGCTGGTCTCTGCTGTGACGTATCCTGCTAAAAACAGTGGCTCTGTTTGCCAGCTCAGGAGACATTTGGGCGATCTGTGTGTCCGTAAAATGTATAAGGTGTCGCCGGATAAGAAATATTAGCAATAGAAGCCAGATAGTAAATAGAATAGGAAGAAATTGATCCGCTGTTGCAAAGAGGCAGCCTACTCGTGTGGCGCTGGAAGTTCAGTGCCACAATTACACTTTATTATTAGGATTATTGTTTTGTTTCATATTGTTTTGTTTAATATTTTATGTTTGTTTTTATATAAGCTGCAATGACACATAACTATAACACATATGTCAGGAGCCGAGCCGGTTTGGTTTCCCCCGGCTCGATCTGGACCTCTCTGTGGGGTGAGGTGCCACTGTATATGTGCTAATTATGTATTCTGTGCTGCTTCCGTACCCATAGCCACAGTGCTCTGGCCGGCAGCTGTGATGCAGCCCTCGTGGTCCGCACTTGTATGGAAGCTGTTTGACACTGACCGACCACACCCCCTCTCATGACAGCCAGCTGGGTCTCTGATTGCTCTTCCCGTGCCTCGCCAAGGTGTCCCTAATTTGTGTCTCCAGCAATGCTTGTACTTAAGCAGGGCTTTGCCAGTCAAGCATTGCTGGATTATTGTTTGTGTCTTGGGAAGGTGTTTTCGTGCCACACCATCGCCACTCCCTTTGGTATGTGTAATGCTCTTGGACTTACTTGGACTTCTTGAACCGCTCCAGTTCCGTGAGTACAAACTGTTGGCATTTCCCCAGTGCCATTTTCCTGCCACGCTTTGGAACTTTGCCCAATTTCTTTACCATGACTGTTGAGCGTCCTGGAGGACTCCATTGTAACCCTGAGCACTAATGTAATTTTGAACTGAGTGTGAGTGTTCCATCTGTTCAATAAATGTGTGTGGTGTTAACCCTGCACGTAAATCCTCATCTTTTCACTCCTCGCCATGCACAATGGAGAGGAACACAAGAAGGTTCATGACACACATACTGTATACCCTTATTATATCCTTTTACTATCATTTTATCATCATTTTGCTTTCATTGTTTTTATCATTAATGATTTTCTTTATTGATCAATGAATTTATGGTTTCATTTCTCCCTCTAAAGGACTAAAATGTTTAGCCGGTGCCTGGGGCAGCAAGGCCGAAAGCGGACTTTCCCTGTCGATAGCTAGTTAGGATCTATTGCACACAAATCCATTGGAGCGTAGCATAGCTGCCAGATAGGGTTTTAGATGCCATAAACCATTTTTTTTTTATGCCTTGCATTGCATCAAAGGGGGGAGAATGATAGAAAATGTTCATATTTGTCTTATATTTGTGAATTGCTTCGTCTCAGGGCCTTTCTCAGTCTGTGTAAAAGTGTCAAGGTTGCAGCTGCACTAGTTATCTTGTTTTTAGTCTAGCCTGTGTGGCTCCTGTGTGACTGGTACAGAATGAGCGTTATGGTTCTTGAGAAAAGATAATCTGTACACCAAGTTTTGACCAGATGAACTGGACCAATCATAATGGACAATTTGCCCCTCCACCTTTCAGATAACAGAGGGCTTAAAGAACTGAGTGATGTGTGTTTGAGTCAGAATGATCCGCAAATAGGCACTGAGACTATTTTTGTATTGTTTCCCACTGGCCAGTGTAATTAAATTTGCTGAAACTCTGATCCAGCCTGGTTTTTGACTGAAGGTTTACAAGAATTTTTCTAACATAGCCGTTACAATTTTATGGTCTGAGACAACTGTTGAGAATGTACTGTTTGCTTCTGCATTGTGTAGAGAATTGTGACACTTCTTTTGGACCCGCATAAAATCAATTTGAGTCTTAATAGAGTCTGGGTACTTGAACTTGCGTTCAGGCTTTCTAAAGGTTGTGTTGCCAGTAATTAGATTAAATTCATCAGCAAAACTTTGAAGGTATTGATCATTTAGGTTAGTTTTTGAGTGAAAAAAGTGCACTCTTTAACTACATTCAAGTTTGGCATTGAAATCACCACATATCAGGAGTACATTGTGTGAAGGAATATTCCTTGTCGTATCTGACAGATCTTTGCAGAAAGCAGTATTCTCTTTGTCCTCAGAGCAGTTGGTAGGACTGTAAGCACAAATGACTGTAGTTATTGGGTTACCAACAAATGTTGCAACAATAATTTTAGGGTTCACAGTGACAATGGATGACAAGCACTGTAGGGAATTCTGGTTTAAGATAAATCCAGCTCCCCCTACTGTGGCTCCTGCTGAGTTTTTCATTGCTGATGATGTAATGAGTGTCATACTTCAGGTCATTGATGAAGCGATGCTCTTGAATGCATATCACATCAATGCACTGTTTTGCAGCTGAGTTCGAAAGCTCCCCTAGGGAGTGTGGTTGGTTCAATGTGCGGGCATTGAAGGTGCTCACAAGGACTTTGTGTCTACATTACAGAAATTTTGATTGTCCTCCAGCTGATCCTTTTTCAACCGCTGCCCTCTTGGGTAGGTTTATGGCAGAGGCATCATGTGTCAGAGTATTCTGAATGGAATTCTTGGATGACGAAAGAGCAGGGGCTTTAACCTTGGTGCTGCTGTTTGCCTCCTCCATTCTTTCTATAGCTAGATACACTCCACTGGTTCGCTACACCTAATGTAGATTTGGCACTACCTACAAGTGCTCGGCAGCTTCTCCGGGCCTCCCAGAACACCATTCTGCTCTGCTGTTCTGTTCTCCAGCAATTTAAGGGGTGAACCCAGCTAGAACATCACTCACAAGAACTCTAGCATTAAGGTGTTCCAACCAGACCAGAGCCGCGGCCAGTAGCTTGCAGGGTGCTGGCACAGGTAAGGCGTTGGATGCCATCCCAGTATTCAGGAACATTTGGAGACGAATGTAACCAAAAATGAACCTACCTGTCACATCAGAACCTGCCTGTCGCATATACAGTGGTATGAAAAAGTGTTTGCCCCCTTCCTGATTTCTCTTTTTTTTGGGGGGGGGGGATGTTTGTCACACTTAAATGTTTCAGCTCCTTTTCGGGTCGCAGGTGGGCTGGAGCCTATCCCAGCATCTTTGGGTGAGAGGCAGCGACCCGAAAAGGATTAAGCGGAAGATGAATGAATGAATGAATGTCACACTTAAATGTTTCAGATCATCAAACATATTTAAATACTAGACAAAGATAACACAAGTAAACACAAAATGCAGTTTTTAAATGAAGGTGTTTATTACTAAGGGAAAAAAAAAAATCCAAACCTTCATGGCCCTATGTGAAAAAGTGATTGCCCCCTATACCTAATAACTGGTTGGGCCACCCTTAGCAGCAACAACTGCAACCAAGCATTTGCAATAACTGGCAATGAGTCTTTTTGGCCCACTCATCTTTGCAGAATTGTTGTAATTCAGCCACATTGGAGGGTTTTGGAGTATAAACTGCCTTTTTAAGGTCATACCTCAATTGGATTCAGGTCAGGACTTTGACTACTAGGCCACTCCAAAGTCTTCATTTTGTTTTTCTTAACCAATTGATGTTTTCGGTCACAGATCTGCACCATCTGCATGCACCCTCTGGTGGTGAAGGGTTTTTTTTCAAGAAAATATTCAGTTTAGATATCACAGTTTAGATATCGGTCAAAGTGAACTTTAGACATACCTACACAAAGGATGGTGTCTTTGTTTTTGCGTTTTTGTTTTTTGTCTTATCTTCAAAATTTATGAACCAGAAAATCTGTAGAATGTAAACAAACTGATAAAAAACATCAGACCTACTGCTCATCATGTGTCGCCTGTAGTGATCTGCTCTGCATGCCTGTTGCCCTAATTTCCTCCACAGCTGCGTGCACACCTGCTCTCCTCATTAAGTCTGCCTATTTAAGCCGCGCTGCCCTCGGGTCTGCACGGAGACGTCAAGCTCCCTGGTCTGGTAAGACCTCTTCGCCTTCTCGTCACCTCTATGATCCGGAGTTCCAGCTCCACTGATCTTTTCCTCATCTCCACGCTTCGCTCTACTCCCCTGAGCACAGGTGGAACCCGCTGGCTGCAGACCTCCTCCTCCTGGCGGCAGACTGAGCTCAACCTGTTCTTCACCAGCTCTCTACACATCTCATCACCCTCTCACCTCCTCAGCAGCCAGAGCTGAAGATACTGTCTCACTGGCTGGAGCCTCCGGGAACTCTCCTGCGCTATACACCAACTAGCCAACAGTAAGACTGAACATTCTCTGAATCTTTCCTCCAGATCCCAGTCTGTAATCCACCTGTCTTTGCTCTTCTCTAGGGTTGCTAGTCTGAACGGTGCTCTGCTCGCCCAGCTGCTACATTCCTGCACTCACGCACACATTCACACTCACACCTCACAATAAAAGATAATTGAGTTTATTCTGGAGTCTGTGTCTGCCTTCTGGGTCATAAATCATGTCATCACCATGCGTCCGTGTGCTCATCCCTGGTCCTTATTTTGTCTTCTGTTGGTCATTTTTGTTTTCTCTCCCACATCCAGAAACAATCAGATTTATCTTCTGATTTATTCCACCTCAATTTCAGTTAGATTACCCCGAGGAACCGGCAGTATTGTCCTCTCAGTCACGTGCAGCTTTGTCAATGGCAGACAAAAAGTGTTCCGCTCTGGTCCATCTTGTGCTGTCCAGAAGGTAAATATTTCCGTCCAGAAGCTAAATAATCCCTTTTAGAATCATAGTTGGCAAAAAATTGGAGCAAATGCTTTCTCCCTGTGGAAATATATGTTGCACAATTGTTTATATGGCTCTTTTTCTGTGTCCTGGAAGTGATATCTGACTCAACATGGTTCTGGTTTGCTGATCTCAGTCCTCCAGTGAAGACCAGTAAGCTATATGTGTCTGCCATCTAGTGATGTGAAATGCTTGGTACATCTGGGTTTATTTTTTTTTTCATACTTTTTGACCAATCATATGGCAGGTGCAGATGTACAACACCAGCAGCAGGAAAGAGAGATCATGTAATCAACTTTAATCCTTAAAGAATTAAGCCATTCAGAAGTGGACTTGCTGCTGTGTTTTGGATCATTGTCCTGCTGCAGAACCCAAGTGTGCTTCACTTTGAGGTCATGAACAGATGGCCGGACATTCTCCTTCAGGATTTTTTGGTAGACAGCAGAATTCATGGTTCCATTTACCACAGCAAGTCTTCCAGGTCCTGAAGCAACAAAAGAGCCCCAGACCATCACACTACCCCCACCATATTTTACTGTTGGTATGATGTTCCTTTTCAGAAATGCTGTGTTACTTTTACGCCATATGTAATGGGACACACACCTTCCAAAAAGTTTGGCCTTTGTCTCGTCAGTCCACAGAGTATTTTCCCAAAAGTCTTGGGGATCATCAAGATGTTTTCTGGCAAAACTGAGGCAAGCCTTTATGTTCTTTTTGCTCAGCAGTGGTTTTTGTCTTGGAACTGTGCCATGCAGACCATTTTTGGCCAGTCTCTTTTTTTTTATAGTGGAGTCATGAACACTGACCTTAACTGCGGTAAGTGAGGCCTGCAGTTCTTTGGATGTTGTTCTGGGGTATTTTGTGACCTCTTGGATGAGTCATCGCTGCACTCTTGGGGTAATTTTTGTCAGCCGGCCACTCCTGGGAAGGTTCATCACTGTTCCATGTTTTTGCCATTTGTGGATAATGGCTCTCACTGTGGTTTGCTGGAGTCCCAAAGCTTTAGAAATGGCTTTATAACCTTTTCCAGACTGATAGATCTCAATTACTTTGTTTCTCACTTGTTCCTGAACTTCTTTGGATCGCAGCATGATGTCTAGCTTTTGAGGATGTTTTGGTCTATTTCACTTTGTCAGGCAGGTCCTCTTTAAGTGATTTCTTGATTGAGAACAGGTGTGTAATCAGGCCTGGATGAAAAGTCCACAGTCATATCTCCTAAACATCACTATACCTCCACAGGCATGCCATCTGGACCAGCTGTCTTTCTACTCATCATCCTCTTCATAGCTGCCCTCACTTGCTAATCTGGTGCACTTCTTGGTTCATATAATTGTCAAAATTCACAAGAACACAATATCGATACAGCCCAAATACTTTTCAATACGATCAAATACTTCAAGTTTTTACAAAAGTTAGTTTCATATCTTTTTAATGCTTCAGTGGGAACAAAGAACTCAGGTATAGTGTGTGTGGGTGCTGAGGTAGGGTTTGTTTTGTGAGGAAGTGTATTTCTTTCATGTGTAGATTTATGACACTGCACTGGATGCCACATTTTATGCCCCACCATCTGTTTCAGGCTTTATCTAAACATAAACATTGTGAAAGGGTCACAGATTTTGTCATCTCACATTGTTTAGATACCCCCTTGCAGTATGATTTCAGTGAAACCATCAATCCATTAAAATCTCACTTTGAGTGTGCATGAAGAGGTGAGGATAAGACTGCTCTGAACACCCCACTGCTTTATGCCCAATGGAGCATTTCAAGACACAGTCAGGAGCTGCAGGCCATAATCTGGGGATTTCCGTTGGCAGTCAGGTGTGAAGTGTCTGACAGAGAGGTCAGCTGAAACGTCAGGGAACCAATATCACTACCCACTATAACGCTAAACACAGAGGGGGCCAGCTGCAACAAAACAGCGGGAAATGCCAGGATGAGCAGAGAATAGAAAAACTTCATCAACATGTGTGAGAAAAAGATTCAGATCTTTTGACTATTAAGATTTAAAAAGTTACAAAGGAAGGATTAATTTCACATTTTAAAGAACTTTAACAGGGGAAAAAACAATAGAGACACTATTATTCCTATTTTATTTATTATCTTGCAGTGCGGTTGCAACTCTTCACAACTGGTGAATGTCCTGTATACACATGGAGATCCTCCATGCAGACAGACCATACATTTTTTTTTAAATCCAGAAAAGTTTTCTTTAATATATTCATATATTCATTGTTATCAGTCTTGCATATCTGTGCATTTTGAATACATACTGTATTTTCAGTGCATGAAGAAACCAATGCATTTTAAAATAGAGCTCATGGAACGTCATGTGTGCACGGATGCATTTGCTTAGGGACAGTAAAACCTGTTCAGCAGCATTTTAAAAGGGCAAAATTTTTAATGGCAAAAGTCATTTATCAGGCCCGATGGCTCCCAACACTGTGGCTGTGATTTTATGACCCCCACTGACAAAAATGGGTTTCCTGCCTTTTCTCTGCAGGAACATGCACACAGAGGATACTCACGGTCTGGTCTTTGCTCCTCTCTCTCTCTCTCTCTCTCTCTCTCTCTCTCTCTCTCACACACACTCTCACACACTCACACACACACACACACACACACACACACACTAAAGCTCCGCATTCTCCTACTAATTAGAAGGCAAAGAGGAGCAGATGGATGATGACAAATGAATCTCCAAACGGCTGTCGCTGGAGATGAAGCACCTTTACTGGAGCTTTTTCAGTGTTGCCCTCAACTCTAAACAAGCTTTTCTTCATCCAAAGGTCTTGGATGAGATGAGGAGAAAGGAGCATAGTAATATATATATATATATATACTGTATATATATATATATATATATATATATATATTTGCTTTTTTCTGGAGTTTGTGCATTCTGCAGTTTTTAAATTAATATTGTTGTAAAGGTTTTCAAGGGCACAAATCTAAGACTGTAACTGAAACGGCAAAAATCACGTTTTTTAATTAAATGCATTTCATCTTTATAAAAAGCAAAACAGACTTCATGAAAAACGATTTATTAAATGTCTTCATTTGCTATTTGATCTGCTCCCTCCAAAATGTTATAACCTGGGTCCTAATTTGTATTAATTTACAAATTATTAAGCACTTGTTCATGCCAAATGGCTGACCTGTGTGCTCATTGGGGATTTCCTGATTGTTGGAGTTTCTCTTTATTTGTGAGTATTTATGTCCATGCTCCACATCTCTTTTAAATGTCTCACATTAGCTGCACCCACACACAGGGGGGGGTTGAGTTGGGGGAGGGGGGCCTCTGGGCAGGTGTAACCTTGTACACATGCTGGCCCCCTTCACCGTGCCAGCCCTGTCCCCTCCTCCCCCCTGCTTTTCCTGCTTTGTGTGTTCATTTGCTTTCTCCTCATGCGTGCTGGTGGTGGATGCATGCTCTGCTGGGTTTGGTGGCTTTACCCATGGTAGCAGGGTGGAGGCTGGCTGGTGTTCTGGCAGGTCTATCCTCTTCTGTCCCTCCCTCTGTGTGTGTATGTGTGTGTGTGTGTGTGGGGGGGGGTCAGTGCTGGTGCCACTTGGGGGCTGTCTTCTGGCTCTCTCTTCCTGGGTGTGTCCTGCTGGGGTTGGCCCTGCCAATGCTGAGGTGGCTGGGGGGTGAAGGTTGGCAATGCTGTGGTGCCACCTTGGTGTTGGCTGGGGCTTCCTCGTCTGTGCATCTCAGGGTGGTGGATCACAGTGTTGCCAGATGGGAAATGTTGAAGTATTGTACCAGCGACTTAAAATTACCGTATTTTGAGGAAAATTATCGCACACACCCAGTTTTCATTCTGACATGGCTCAGAACAATCTGTTTCAGTAACACATTATCACAGATTGTGAATATTACAGCCTATAACGCAGTTTTAGCTTTAAATAATCTAACAGATCAGTTGAAAAAAGCATCTCTACCTGTGGGGAGTACAGGATAAGCCCCCTCCTGCACTGAACAGCCCAGAATATCAGTCGTACTTAACTGTCTTATATGTGGCTTCTGTTGAATCATCACGTATCAAGGTCTTGCCTCATAAATATTTTGAGAGGTACTCTGTTTATACATTAGGAATAAACATCAATCAATCCACGTAAACTACTACTACTAAAATGCCTCTGATAACAGAAGTAGAAACCTGTTTCACAGTTTAACCTCTTGCACTCCGGGATACCGCGGGCGGTCACGTCTCTGCGTCCTAGCGCGCCCCCGTGCGCACTAGGACGCACACTGCGCGTCTCAGAGCGCACTGAAAAAAAAAGCTGCATTTCCGTTCTTCCACTACAGACACAGCCACGAACAAAAAGCCAAAGGAGTGCTTTGATTGGTTTAGATTTGATTGACCTCTCATTCGACCAATAAGAGCCTTGAATTGGGTTTCTGAAACCTTGAAGAACCAATGACTGAAAACCTAGCAAGAAGGACCCGCCTACCAACGGTTGCGAATACAGCGAGCCAACTGAAGCAGAGAATTTCGACGACTGAAAGCGTGTGACCCGTGCGTAAAATCTGTTTTGTGTAAGCTGCTAGGTGACACACACACACGTTCGCCAGTCTTTTTTTCTTACTACTGTTCTTATTTGTTTTGAAAAATCGTTCGCCAAAACCGCAATCATGGAAGCGCAAAACCGCGATAATGGAATCATGGTTTGACCAGGTCGTGTGACCAGAACCACGAGTCGTAACAAGCGGACCAGCGTTATGTTCGTCTGACAATGAGGAAGAGATGTTCCCCAGCAACACTGCTGTTGTGGACAGGTAAGTGTTATAAGCTAAATTATTCTTTATCCCTGAAAATTGTAATCAAAATGACTTTTGACCGATCGGTAAATTACAGCTGTGTGTCATCGCCACATGACGGACCCCCCCCCCCCGCTACTCCTCTGTAGCGGATTGCAGATATATTGCAGATATATTGCAGATATTTTAGTACAACTGTGCGTAGTAGACCGCGGCCTGTGCCACGGTCCGTCATGTGGCAATGGACGATGTCCGTCCTCTGTAGCGGGGGGGGGGGGGGTTGTTATCCTCTACATTACAGATATTTTAGTATAATTTTTATTGCACTGTAGGTTATTTTTTCTTGTTAAAAAAAGCCACACATTTTTTTTACGTGGCAGGCTTCTTTGTGTGTGGGGGCTTGTTTGTTCATTCATTCATTCATGAATGAATAAACAACCCCCCCCCCCCCACACACACACACACACACAGCCCTGAGTGTCACCTTTCATTAGAGCCCAAGATCAAGCTTCTATATTGAATCATTCAAAAGTTACAGACGTTTTTCCAAACTGTGCCATTTGGCACAATTTGGCACAGTTCAAAAACGCCTGGGAACAACCTGACAAAAAAGCTGTGTAATATATTCATTTTTTGTGGTATTGTTACAAAATTTTGACCTCAGCTGAATAACACTTGGTTCTACATTTCTGTTGCATTTTCCAGCCCGGATCTAACAGCTGTGTGTTATTTGCATGCATTTGTATCCCAAAAAAACACCCCGGCGAACTTTATTTTCTTCAAGTTCAGTAAGTTTAGATGACTGTTACTTAGCGGCAGGAGCACTTTGAATTTTTTGGCAAAACAGTCATAATCTCTCTAAGTGTTTTCTTTTAAATGAGACTATCCTCATGAAGATGCTGCAAAGGGTTGAAGAACAGCTTTTGATTTACTTTGGGTACATTATTTTTAGGCGTTTTTAGGGAAATTGACCAGAGTGCAAGGGGTTAATTGAGAACCACAATCCAGTGACATTTTTGCAGACATTTGCACATTGCAGCAGCAACAGAAAGCTTTAATGATGATGCCAACAACAGGTTTGAACCACCCAGTAAAACTGGCATCTGTTTTTACCCATTTGTTTCTCAGCCTGCTGGTGATGTTACTTGTTGAGTCTGCTGTGCCTGCAATAGTGCTGTAACGTACGTGAACGATTCGACTGAGTGTACTAGTTTTCATGGATGAATGTACTGTACTGAATCACTCACCAGAACTGTACAGGAAGGCAGGGTTCACCAGCTGAATCACTGCCTGAGCAGCAAACGAGCCCCGCTCACTCGGTTCAGCCGACTCTCAACTCAGTGAGTGGTAGCAGGGATGGGCAATACCAGCATTTTTCCTTTCGATACGATACCATTAATTTATGGGACTTTGCCTTTGATACCGATACCAATAACGATACTTTTTTTTTTGCCAAAAATCACATGATTGTAGTTTCATTAACAACTTTATTGCAAGGACAATATGAAATTTGAATAAAACTCATGAACATAAACACTTGAAAGAAATGTGTCATGCGGTGACCCTCACGGGCCACCATAAGACGCCAAAAGTCGCCAGTGAGTTTTGCATTGATGTTTTAATTAACAAAGACAAGACAAGAACACAAAGCTATGAGCTGCTGTGGGCAAAAACACACACTACAGAGTACAAGGGATCGTAGGGCTAACCCCAGCTCCTACGACCTTAACTATGAACAAGAACATGAACATGAACGAGGACCAGGAATGTTAGACGATACTCCAGCATCAACCAGCTGTCAGCGCCCGCTAATAAAGCCGGCGACAAACAAGCAGTGATGCAGAACAGCTGATCGGCTCTGACAGCAGGAAGTCCCACCGAGCGCTGTCACAATAAGAGCCTGGGGAGCCAGAATGTAATCCACTGCTGTCAAAGCCGGCAGAGATGATGCATAGCCCGAGCACGGACGAGATCGGTGCTCGGGTCATAACAGTACCTTCCCTCTGAGGGCGAGCTCCTGAACGCCCATAGACATCCAATCCTCCCCACCCCACCCCCTCCAGGGTGGGCAGATGGGGCAGGAGAGGATCAGACCACAGATCGAGAACCAGAGCACAGACAGGGGAAAAAAAAAAAAAAACGACTCAAAAAATACATGAAACAGTCACACAAACACGAAATAACAGAAAAAAGAAAAATTCCCTACAGTACAAAACATGATGACAGGACAAATGAGGCAACTGCAGAACACAAATCAAACTCCGAAAAAGCACAAATGGCAACTACAAGAAACAAAACACAGGACAGCGAAAAGAACAGAACAATTGCAGGACCAGACTACATTCCAAAATACATGAAACACAATTACACAGGTATGAAAACAAAAATACCACGCTCTTAAGGTCAAAAAGCAAATACAACACAGGACAGAGAAAAAAAAAACCCAGAACAATTACAGGGCTAGACCACCACCAGGAATGACCTCTACCCCCGACAGTTCACGCCGACCGGCGGAGACCAAACGCCACGGGAACAGTTCAGGCAGTCTCCCCGCGTCCAACGGCCGAAGGGTGGTCATGGGGGGCGGAACATGACCGGGCGGCTTACCACAGTCCCAGGCCCGGAAAATCCACTCCTCCAGTGGCCGAACCAGATCACCCAGTGAAACACACAACATGTAGGGTGGCTGACCCGAGGCTCCGAACCGGCGAAACAGTTCCTCAGGCGGCCGACCCGCGTCCCTCAGCCACCAGTACCGGGGGAAAACAGCCTGCGGCAGCCTCCCTGGCAAGGGCAAAACTCGGGAGAGCCGGGGCAAATGAAAAGGAACCTCCACGGCCCCCGGCGATGATGCGCAGGGGTGATGACTCTGAAGAGGGGACAGAAGGCAAGGATGAGCCCAAACTGGGTCAGGCGGTGAAGGGTCTGCAGCTCCTCCACCGTCCGTGGACCAAACCGGCGATGCACCTCCGCTGGACCCCGATTGGGTTCTGGGTGCACCCACTTCAGACCCCGATTGGGCCAGAACAGTACCTGTGGTGGACCCCGATTGGGCCTCGAGCGCACCCACGTCGGACCCCGATTGGGCCAAAGCAGCTCCCGCGATGGACCCCGATTGGGTCTCGGGCGCACCCACGTCGGACCCCGATTGGGCCAGAACAGTACCTGCGGTGGACCCCGATTGGGCCTCGAGCGCACCCACGTCAGACCCCGATTGGGCCAAAGCAGCTCCCGCGATGGACCCCGATTGGGTCTCGGGCACACCCACGTCGGACCCCGATTGGGCCACAGCAGACTCCACAACGGACCCCGACTGGGTCGGTGCAGCTCCGCTGATGACCTCCACCCCCGAACTTGGAACCTCCAACTCAGCGACCCCAACTGGCTCCCTGCCGGTGACACTGCAAGGAAGCTCAGAACACACAGAAAAACCGGGATCAGTATCACCGGCAGCAACAAAACCCAGCGAGACGAGTTCGGGCGCAGCAGGCGGCTGCCCCTCACTCGCCTCCCCGAGAGGCAGGCAAAAATGCTCCAACACAGGGGACAGAGACACAAGAGGGAGCACTTGCCTGCACTCGGGTTCTGTTGCCGTTCAGGACTCCGTCGATCCAGGCTCAGGGCGAAGAAGTTTGTGCGCAGGCCCCAACTCAGCTGCGTCGCGCTCTGCAGCTGGCAAGATAGCTTCCGCAGCCCGAGGTTCCTCTCGCACTGATGTCCATGCCGATGACCCATATGGCATGGAGGCAGGAGACCCTTGACCCACTGGCTCGGACCGCTCCGGCAAGGAGACCCGGGGACGCTTCATCGTCGGCACAGGTTCTGGGCCGCAGTCTGCTCTTCTCCTCTGTCCATGACGTAGCTGCAGGGCCAGATCCAGGCTTTCCAGCACCACAGGCCCCCTCCTCACCCCGCAACGTAGACCTGGCATCATGGACCACTCAGCAGAGGGAGACACAGAGGCAGCAGGTTTGGTTATCACAGTTACAGCAGGTGGCGGGAGCTCGGGGGGCTGCGAACCCCGAACTCCGCCCCCAGAAGTCAGACAAGGCAGATCATAATTATGGTGGAATGAATGAACTTGCACTTGCCTGCCTCCTGGGGAGAAGATGGTACCTGCTGCAGCGGGTGAAGACCTCCTTCTATCCCTGCAGGAGGTAACGGTGAGCCCCTCAGGGCAACGAGGAGGAACCGCTCGGGAAGGATTGCTGACGGGCCCCGCCGAAGCACGACTCACAGCACTCCCAGCTGCTGGGGATGACATCGAAGAGGAGGACATTACAGCCGGGGTGAAATGGGCACGAGGAGCTGACAGCACAGCTGGAACAGATGTGATTGACGTGAACAGACGTGACCGCCCGCGGTATCCCGGAGTGCAAGAGGTTAATCAGATTCAAGTCAGGACTTTGACTAGGCCACTCCAAAGTCTTCATTTTGTTTTTCTTAAGCCATTCAGAGGTGGACCTGCTGCTGTGTTTTGGATCATTGTCCTGCTGCAGAACCCAAATGTGCTTCAGCTTGAGGTCACGAACACATTCTCCTTCAGGATTTTTTGGTAGACAGCAGAATTCATGGTTCCATTTACCACAGCAAGTCTTCCAGGTGCTGAAGCAGCAAAACAGCCCCAGACCATCACACTACCGCCACCATATTTTACTGTTGGTATGATGTTCCTTTTCAAAAATGCTGTGTTACTTTTACTCCAGATGTAATGGGACACACACTTTCGAAAAAGTTCAGCTTTTGCCTCGTCAGTCCACACAGTATTTTCCCAAAAGTCTTGGGGATCATCAAGATGTTTTCTGGCAAAACTGAGGTGAGTCTTTATGTTCTTTTTGCTCAGCAGTGATTTTTGTCTTGGAACGCTGCCATGCAAGCCATTTTTGCCCAGTGTCTTTCTTATGGTGGAGTCATGAACACTGACCTTAACTGAAGCAAGTGAGGCCTGCAGTTCTTTGGATGCTGTTGTGGGGTCTTTTGTGACCTCTTGGATGAGTCGTCACTGTGTTCTTGGCATAATTTTGGTTGGCCGGCTACTCCTGGGAAGGTTCACCATTGTTCCATGTTTTCGCCATTTGTGGATAGTGACTCTCACTGTGGTTCACTGGAGTCCCAAAGCTTTAGAAATTGCTTCATAACCTCTTTCAGACTGATAGATCTCAATTACTTTGTTTCTCATTTGTTCCAGAATTTCTTTGGATTGCAGCATAAGGTTTAGATTTTGAGAAACTTTTGGTCTACTTCATTTTGTCAAGCAAGTCCTCTTGTGATTTCTTGATTGAGAACAGGTGTAGCAGTAATCAGGCCTGGGTGTGGCTAGAGAAATTGAACTCAGTTTTCCAAAGATGTAATAAACCACAGTTAATTTCTGTTTCAACGGGGGGTGGGTGGGAGTGGAATCACTTTTTCCACACAGGGCCCTGTAAATTTTGATTTTTTTTTAAAAAAAATCCTTAATAATAAACACCTTCATTTAAAAACTGCATTTTGTGTTTACTTGTTTTATCTTTGTCTAATATTTAAATTTGTTTGATGATATGAAACATTTAAGTGTGAGAAAAAAAAAAAAAAATAGAAATCAGGAAGGGGGCAAACACTTTTTCACACCATTGTATATGTCTTTTGCTTTGCATGGTAGAGTTTTCACTTGCACTTGTAGATGTAGCGACAAACTGTATTCCCTGCCAATGGTTTTCTGAAGTGTTCCTGAGCCCACGTGGTAATATCTTTTAAAAAAACTGTTGGTTTTTAATGCAGCACTGTCATGAACGCCCCTCGGGACAGAGAGAGACAGATTCACGTGCTGAACTGTTTCATGACATTTATTAACCAAAGAGAACAAAAATTCCAAAACAGTGCTCAAACATAAAAATACAAATGAGGGTAGTATACAGGATCAGCACTCCAGAGCAGAAGCTGCTCTGGAGGAGATGAGGAGGAAAAAAAATTACTGAGAAAGCAGTCCAGTTACATCAATAAATGCCATCCATGTAATGCAGTCCATGTAATGCTACTGCACTGAGACAATAACCAGCAGTCCTTTAATAGTGGGCAGCAGATCAGCGGCAGGTGTGGGGAGCTGAGTGAGCAGGTGACCTGATTAATCAACTACTCACAGCTTGAGATAGCAGGAAGACAGCATAAGTAGCTGCTGGGAGTGTCTGGGCAAGAGGAAGGGCTATGAGTGACAACAAATCAAAATATGTACAAAGAACTGACAACAAAATAATGACACACATAAAAAACTCAGAAATAAATTGAATCTGAGCTCAGAGGGGAAATTAGAGCTCAGAAATAGAGCTCACCCCCCCTCCCCAGGGGTAGAATCCAGACACCCCCAGGCAACACTAAAACAGATCGCCCCCCCCCCCAAAAAAAAAAAAAAAAAAAAAAAAACGAAGGGTACAGCAAAAGAAAGAACAAACCTGGGTGGGAGGTGGGGGAAACAGGTTAGAAAAAGAGCAAAACTACAAGGCCTGCTCAGGCCCCACACCTGCAAAGCACAGAATTAGCCCCTCCCCCCTTCCCAGCCCAGGGAGCTTGGGAGTTCAGGGGGCCGACTAGAGTCCCAGGCCTGGCAGACGGCTCAGTAGAACAAGTTGGGAGGTCTGCCAAAGTCCCAGGCCAACCAGATGGCCAGGTGGTACGAGTCAGGTGACCTGCTGGAAAATAGCAACCACATGACCCAGTGGCTCAGTCTTTCAGGTAGCTGGCCCGAGTTCTTAAGTCACCAGGACCGGAGGGGTGACCCAGGAGGTGACTCCCCCACTGGAAGGTGTAACAAAGGGAAGCAAGGCTGGAGGAGGGAAACCACAATAGTGTCTGGTGGTGGAGAAGGAGGGTGAGCTATGATGTCATCTGGTGGAACAGAAGGAGAGATGACAACGCCCTTGGTAGTCAGGCTGGAAAACCGTAGCACTCGTGGTGGCTCTGGGCTGGAGCATTGCTGCACCCATGGTGGCTCCGGGCTGGAGCATTGCTTCACCCGTGGTGGCTCCGGGCTGGAGCATTGCTTCACCCGCGGTGGCTCTGGGCTGGAGTATTGCTGCACCCATGGTGGCTCTGGGCTGAAGCATTGCTTCACCCGCGGTGGCTCTGGGCTGGAGTATTGCTGCACCCATGGTGGCTCCGGGCTGGAGCATTGCTGCAACTGCGGTGGCTCCGGGCTAGAGCATTGCTGCACCCATGGTGGCTCCGGGCTGGAGCTTAGCAGCACCTGCAGTGGTTCCGGGCTGGAGCTTAGCTGCACCCTTGGTGGACCTGGATTGGGCCAGAGCTGCACTCATGGTGAACAGGCCAACCCGCGAGAGCACCAGGCCAAGGAGGCGGTCCACCAGTGGGACACCGGACGAGGGCAAAGGAGGAAGGTCCACGACGACCTCAGCAGGGAAAGCTGGACCCACAATGTCATCAGGAGGCGAGCCTGGAGCCATGAAGTCATCTGACAAAAAATGTGATCTTCCCCGGCAACCCTAGAAGAAGGCTCAGAACAACACAGAAACAAGGAATCAGGGTCGACGGCAGCAGCGGAGCCCGGTGAGGTGAGCTCAGGCACAGCGGGCAGCTGCACCCGGCTCTTCTTCCCAAGAGCCAGGCAAGATTGCTCTAGGATGGATAAGAGAAAGACAAAAGAGAGCACTTTCCTGAGCTCAAGCTCCACCGCCATCCAGGACTCCATCGATCCAGGCGATGGCGATGTCTCGGGCCCAGTCTCTCGGGGGTTCAGCTCAGTTGTAGACTTTGCTGCGGCGATGTCCGCAGCAGGCATGATGGTGTTTGCAGTCCTTGTCTCCCCAGACGAAGAGGCCCATGCTGGTGGCTCGCCTGGTGTGGCAGTTGAGGGTCGGCTCCGCGCTGGCACTGGAATTGGTTCCTCCAGGGCCACAGGCTCTTCCATCATCCGGCAGCTCAGTTCTGGGACTGGTGGACACTCAGGGACAGATGGGGAAGACACGAAGGAGACAGGTGAGGAATTATTTGCTGCAGCAGGTGGGGAGAGCTCAGGGGACTGCGTTTCCTGAGCATCCCTACTGGGTATCAGGCAAGGCACATCATCATGAATTGAAGAAGAAATAAATGACACTTGCCTGTCATCCTGATGTGTGATGTTTTCTGCTGCTGCAGGTGCACAGTCATCCCTCTCCATATCTATGGTAAGCCTGTGCCCCTCTGTGGACTGTGGAAGAGCTGCCTCTATAGACACGGAGGTGGGCGTAGCCAGGGAAAACCTGAAGGACCTCTCAGAAGCAGGAGGATAGGTCGATGAGATAGGAGTAGCAGCATCAGAGGAGGAGGAGGAGGCTGGCGGAACGACTGGTGAAGAGGAACAAGAAGAAGGAACTGCTGCGGGATTTGTCTGGCTCAGTGTGAGGGGAATGTCTGCTGAAGAGGCTGAAGGCTTCCTCTGGTGGTCCAGACCTGGATGATGGCGCCGCCGTGGAACGGGCAACACACACGCCAGAGGGGAAGCTGGCAAACCTGGAGAGGAGAAAGACATCCGCTGTGGAGAGCACCTCCACGTCGGCTCCACTGGAAACGCTCCTAACCTCAGATCACCAAGCGATTGTAGGAGCACAGACACTGTGGACAACAGCTCTGAGTACTGGGAATATCTCCAGAGGCCAGGATGCGCCTCCAGGATTCCCACCGCTCCATACAAACACTCCCACGTGTTCTTGGGTCCTCAGGGGTCGAGAGCTTCATCCACAAAATCTTGGATAAACACCGCCGCCCATTCCTCCTCCATGCTGGGACACCCCGTTGCCGATCTTCCTTTGTTAGACCGAGGCCGGCGAGCTGGGGGCATGATGAGCTCCAGCAGCCAGGTGGGTAAAAAAAAAACACAAAAAGAGAGAGAAAAAAGGCAAAAATGCACTAAACAACAACTGAATCTAATTATGGTGGCAGCATTCTGTCGTGAACGCCCCTCGGGACAGATTCACGTGCTGAACAGTTTAGTGACATTTATTAACAAATGAGAACAAAAATTCCAAAACAGTGCTCAAACATGAAAATGCAAATGAGGGTAGTATACAGGATTGGCACTCCAGAGCAGGAGCTGCTCTGGAGGAGATAAAGAGGAAAAAAAACTTACTGAGAAAGCAGTCCAGTTACATCAAGCAATGCCATCCATGTAATGCTGCCGCACTGAGAGAATAACAACAAACCAAAATATGTACAAAGAACTGACAACATAATGACACACATACAAAACTCAGAAATAAACTGAGTCTGAGCTCAGAGGGGAAATTAGAGCTCAGACTCACGACAAGCACTGCTTTGAGGGCTCAGAGGTCACGAGTCAGTGTTGGTTTTCGGCCTTGCCGCTTATGTGCAGAAATTTCTCCAGATTCTCTGAAATTGTTGATATTATGGACTGTAGATGATGAAAGCTCAAAATTCCTTTCAATTGTATGTTAAGAAACGTTCTTAAACTGTTGATTTGCCTACACAGCTGTTCACAGAATGGTGAACCTCACCCCATCCTTGCTTGTGAACGACTGAGCCTTTTGGGGATGCTCCTTTTATACATACTCATGATACCCACCTGTTTCCAATTAACCTGTTCACCTGTGAATGTTCCAAAAAGATGTTTTGTGAGCATTCCTCAACTTTCCCAGTATTTTCTTGCCCCGTCCCAGCTTTTTTCAAAGGTGTTGCTGGCAGCATATTCAAAATGAGTGAATATTTGCAAAAAACAACTGAGTTTATCAGTTTGAACATTAAATATCGTATCTTTGTAGCATATTCAATTGAATATAGCTAGAAAAGGATTTTTAAATCATTGTATTTTTTTATTATTTTCATTTTACACAATGTTTCAACTTCACCGGAATTGGGGTTGTGTATTCTGTATACTGTATACTCTGTATATGTGTATTTCACTGTCGTGCAGTGAGGTTTGTGGGTGGTGAGGCACTGACTCGATTTTAAATATATAAATATTGTTGAAATGATTGGAATCATTCAGAAATTACAGTTAGACCTACAAGACAAATTAGTGGACAAATAATAATAATAATATATTGATAATTCTTTATTTTTTATTTTTCCGTGATAATGCCTCCCCTGATCGCATGTCAATGGTGTATTTATGTACTCATTTACATATGAATCTAAGTTTGTCTATGCACATTTCTAAACCCATTCGCCCCACCTTTAGCATAAACTCACATATGTGCGGGCACACACACACACACACACACACACACACACACACACACACACAATATATATATATATATGCTTTGTATGTTGTTGTAATTGTCGTCACATTTTTTCCACCTAGTACTGTATATACTGTATGTTTCATCATGGCAATATTTACGGTTCTCACAAAAAAAAAAAAAAAATATCACAATAGCAGTTACAATAAAGCTCCTTTGATGGAAATGATGACTTGTATTCAGCAATGGCCGGACCATGCCGAAAAGGGAGCTGTAATTACAAACTGAACCATAAAAAATAAATCTGAATAAATGATTCATGTCTTTTGTGTATTCAACACTAGGAGACAAATTTGTCTGTGAATACACACTTTATAAATAAGGTGGTTATTGTCATATTGTTGATGCTATATGGTCAATATGGTACTTCATTTGTGTACCATTAAGATCAACCCTTTAAGTGGCATACAGCAGTTATTTGTCTTTACCTCTGCATGACAAAGGAAAAAAAAATATAGCAGATGATAACTAGAAGAAGATAAAAGGTTTTTTTTTTTTTTGGTCTGAGAAATGCTACAAAATAAGAACTTTAGGCAAATTAGTAATCTTTTGCTCTTAGAATCAATTCAATTTTCAGAAAATTTGGGCTTGTCTACAGCCCTCTACATCTGACAAGGAGGATGTTAAATGAATAATAGCATTTTAATAGTGTTTCATAAGATAATTAGATACCCAGCAGTCTTGGAAATATGGGGTCAGGCAAATATAGGAGGTTAAAAGCTAATGTGATAATTGTGCCATTATTTCTATTTTATTTTACAGGTTCTAAACAAAATGTCTAATTTATGTGTTATTTTTGCTTCCTTTTGCAGCTAGAAGAGCTAAAAACAAAGTTTCACTTTTGACACAGCCCAAGGCACTTTTGCTTGTGCAGAAATCAAAAACTTGACATTCCTGCCAAGGCAAAGGTAAGCTATTATCAAACAAATTACCACTCAGCAGGAAGAATACAGCAAAGACTCATTTATTCAGTGCACGTAAATGTTTTGATTCCACTAATGAGAATGAAAATTCTTCACCCGTTAAGAAACAGAAATCTCCCATTATCCCTTTCTTTCCATTAGAAGAAAACAAATTCTGATCGTGCCTCATAAACCAAAAAAAGTCTCTGATCCCAATATGTTTATGGACATTAGTTTGAAAAGGAAAAATAAATCCAAAAATTCTCAAGGCAGTTTTCAAAATATTATCGTACTACTCTGCTTTCATATTTTTCCTTTGACCATGATGAAGATGAAACTCTTATTGCTCACTCTTCCTCATGACAGACTGTTGGATACTCTGACCTCACATCCAATCAGGTTGATGATGGTGAAGGTAAACAAGGTAACTTTTAAAATGTTGTGGCAATCTCCTGAAGTGCTGCTGCTTTAAGACATGCTCCCCACCTCCTTACCACTAATTAGAACCAAGCCTTCATAAGCTGAAAGCAGAAGACCAAATGGTGGCCAAAGGAACAAACGGATGTTGCAAGTCTATCTGTGAACTCCATTAAGTGCCGTGCCTATCCCTGGCATTTTCTTAAAGTACTTTGGTTTAGAACAAGTCCCTACACCTCAATAGAACTGGATTTACACAAGTGCCAAGGATTTATTCATCTGCTGCCAGCTGCTTGGTTCTCCAGGGAGGTAACTGAGGGTAATACCCTCCACTAACATTCAACCCAGCAGAGGTAAAACAGTTGAAGGGGGAAGAAGAGAAGGTGGGTTGTCTCTTCTTAAAAAAGAAATTGTGCTGAACAAAGGGGCTGAATTGAACTGAACACACCAGAGTTGAACTGAACAATGGAACTGAACCAAAAGGGATACAGAGAACTGAACTGATTAAAAGGATAATATTGAATTGAGTTGAACTGAAGAAAAAACTGAACTGAACCATTTGAACTGTTTATGGGTTGAGATTTTTGTTGCCTTTGATAAAATTTTGTGGATTTGCCTGAAAGGGACATTTGAGTTGCTGATTTCAGTTTGGTTTTTTTTGTTTCTTTTAAATATACATATTACATATGCCCATATGTAATATGGACATATGTTTGCTAGATGTTGTTTTTTCTTGCCTTCTGATTGTTGCTCTGAGTGTTGCTGTCCCTGTGCTGTTGCAATCCTGGAATTTCCCCATTGTGGGACTAATAAAGGCTTATCTTATCTTATCTTATCTTATCTTATACTGTTTTCTTTATATTGACTGGCTAAAGTTGAGAAATCTAACTAACTAACCTGCACTTATATAGCACTTTTCTAGTCACAAAGACCACTCAAAGCGCTTTCACTAGTACTAACCCTCTATTCTAAGGGCCTATAGGAGACAGATATCTAGGGACAATTTAGAACAACCAATTAACCTAACATGCATGTCTTTGGATTGTGGGAGGAAACCGGAGCCCCTGGAGTAAACCCATGCAACACAGGGAGAACATGCAAACTCCACACAGAAAGGTTCCAACCCCTGCCAACCTGGGGATTTGAACCAGGAACCTTCTAGCTGTAAGGCAAAAGTGCTAACCACTGCACCACCGTGCTGCATATGTGAGTTACTTGAGGGTACATGGTATTTGTTTTATCTGCATCCTTGTAGGGATAACTGGAGTGGTGGCCTAGTTGGTAGAGCATCCGCTCCACACCTGGGAGGCCGGGGTTCAAATCCCGGCCGGGTCATACCAAAGACCATATGAAAATAGTACTTTCCACCTTCTAGAATGGGGAAAGGAAAGTTACGCACAGAGCTACCAGAGGACTGACGCGCCCCCCACCCCCCACCCCCCACTGTAGCTTTCACTACTTACAGTAGCTGTGTGGCCTAGGGTCAAAGAAAGAGATTGGCGCTGCCCCTATACACCACATGGTGTCCCACATGCTGTGGAAGGGAATTAACTAACTTGTGGGTGGATTGTCCTAAGTTTAAAGTTTGAAGTTTGCTTCCACTGGCACCCCAAAAAGTTAAATTAGATGGGCAAACTGTTGTACAAAAAAATGGCACCCCAGATACAGTGGGGCAAAAAAGTATTTAGTCAGCCACCAATTGTGCAAGTTCTACCACTTAAAAGATGAGAGAGGTCTCCAATTTTCATCATAGGTATACCTCAACTATGAGAGACAAAATGAGAAAAAAAAATCCAGAAAATCACATTGAAGGATTTTTAATGAATTAATTGGTAAATTCCTTGGTAAAATAAGTATTTGGTCACCTACAAACAAGCAAGATTTCTGGCTCTCAGACCTGTAACTTCTTCTTTAAGAGGCTCCTCTGTCCTCCACTTGTTACCTGTATTAATGGCACCTGTTTGAACTCTTTATCAGTATAAAAGACACCTGTCTGCAACCTCAAACAGTCAGACTCCAAACTCCACTATGGCCAAGACCAAAGAGCTGTCAAAGGACACCAGAAACAAAATTGTAGACCTCCACCAGGATGGGAAGATTGAATCAGCAATAGGTAAGCAGCTTGGTGTGAAGAAATCAACTGTGGGAGCAATTATTAGAAAATGGAAGACATACAAGACCACTGATAATCTCCCTCGATCTGGGGCTCCACGCAAGATCTCACCCCGTGGGGTCGAAATGATCACGAGAACGGTGAGCAAAAATCCCAGAACCACACAGGGGGACCTAGTGAATGACCTGCAGAGAGCTGGGACCAAAGTAACAAAGACTATAATCAGTAACACACTACGCCGCCAGGGACTCAAATCCTGCAGTGCCAGACGTGTCCCCCTGCTTAAGCCAGTACACGTCCAGGCCCATCTGAAGTTTGCTAGAGAGCATTTGGATGATCCAGAAGAGGATTGGGAAAATGTCATATGGTCAGATGAAACCAAAATAGAACTTTTTGGTAAAAACTCAACTTGTCGTGTTTGGAGGAGAAAGAACACCATAGCTACTGTGAAGCATGGGGGTGGAAACATCATGCTTTGGGGCTGTTTTTCTGCAAAGGGACCAGGACGACTGATCCGTGTAAAGGAAAGAATGAATGGGGCCATGTATCGTGGGATTTTGAGTGAAAACCTCCTTCCATCAGCAAGGGCATTGAAGATGAAACGTGGCTGGGTCTTTCAGCATGACAATGATCCCAAACACACCACCCGGGCAATGAAGGAGTGGCTTTGTAAGAAGCATTTCAAGGTCCTGGAGTGGCCTAGCCAGTCTCCAGATCTCAACCCCATAGAAAATCTTTGGAGGGAGTTGAAAGTCAGTGTTGCCCAGCGATAGCCCCAAAACATCACTGCTCTAGAGATCTGCATGGAGGAATGGGCCAAAATACCAGCAACAGTGTGTGAAAACCTTGTGAAGACTTACAGAAAATGTTTGATCTCTGTCATTGCCAACAAAGGGTATATAACAAAGTATTGAGATGAACTTTTGTTATTGACCAAATACTTATTTTACTGAGGAATTTACCAATTAATTCATTAAAAATCCTTCATTGTGATTTTCTGGATTTTTTTTTTTTTCATTTTGTCTGTCATAGTTAAGGTATACCTATGATGGAAATTGGAGACCTCTCTCATCTTTTAAGTGGGAGAACTTGCACAATTGGTGTCTGACTAAATAATTTTTTGCCCCACTGTATAAAATTTCAAACGTATCACAGACTCTTGGGTGAACAAAAGGGTTGAATGCCACAAACCTGGTTCAACTAAAACAAGCACAATCAGTGAAGGACAATAATTTCTCTCCCTTTATAAACTTAAACTCAGCCCTCCCTGTAAACAATTTCCTAAACACTAGTTGAAATGGCATCAAAGGAAATGGAAAAGATGGCCCTCAGGCAGGACTCTGCTCTCTCTACTGGAATGGAAGATTTTTTTGAATAAATACCTTACTCTTACTGGAGGAGGAATCCCTTGGACAACAGGCTCCCCCTACAGCAAGTCAAAGGAACCTACAACAGACCAAGCATCCAGAAATTGAAGAATTGAAGGACCAAATTTAGCACTGTTTAGTGGACATGGAATTAACACTTCAAGATATTCTCACTGCATCACTACTGTTACCTTCAGAAGATGACAAAAGAATAACTCAAATAGTTTGCATAAAGATCTACAGGAATTAAAAACAATATCGGCGCTAAAAACACAACAAAGACAGCATGCAATTACGACTAAAAGTTTGTTGGAACAAGTTATCAATGATAACCAAGAAAAGGGATGTCAGAACTGGAAAGAACTGTTGGAGAAACAAGCAAATTATGTGAGATGCCAACTCGCAAACCTTATCAAATGGCGACTGCAGCAACAACATACTGATATCCTTAAGAACATGTGTGATATGATGAACCCCATAGTTGCCTCAATCACTCATCTGCAGGAACAAACAACTGCTAATGGTCTCAAACTAAAAAGCATTGTAGAAGAAATTAAAGCAGTCAAGCAATAAACCCTGCACCCACCTCATCTAACCTTATCTACCACCGCAGTTCAGATGGCTGACTTCGTTGGGTCCCCTAGGTTGCCTCCAGTGATAAAAGCACATCTTCAATCAACCATGCAACCTGGGGCTTTGCTGCAGCCAGTACCTTCACCAGTTGAGACTGACACTGAAGAAAAGAAATATGAATTTGACAGAGATGCACACAGGCCTGATGGTTGGGGAAACCAGATCTGCTTCTTTTCTGTTAACGACCCTAGAGAGTCACTCCAATCAGAACAGGCCTGTGTCGATGCTGAGCTCTTGTACAAAGCAGTTGATGGAGCTCAACTCAATGCAACAGACAAAACCCACTTCTTTCATCAACTTAAAGTAAATGGAAATATATGCACTTCAGAGTTGGGGAAGACAGAGTTACTTGCACACAAGATCTACATCACCCAAGATGTGCCAGTTAAACAGAGGTCGTACAGAGTATCTCCATCTAAACTTCAGGTGATGGGAGAACTCATTGAGGAAATGTTGGAAATGGACATCATTGAACATTCATCTTCAGCTTGGACTTCTTCAGTGGTTCTAATCCCAAGGAAGGACAGACAACCAAGGTTCTGTGTCAATTACATAAAACTAAATGCAGTTACATCCATCTACGGATGCCTACCATTTACCAACCTTCCAAGAAATTCTGGATTCATTAACTGGACCAGTGGTCTTCAGCAGCAATGATCTTAATAGTAGATACTGGCAGTGTAAGATGGATCAGAACAGCATTGAAAAGACAGCTTTCACTTGGCCACTGGGTCTCTTCCAATTCAAAGTCATGCCTTTTGGGCAAAAGAACGCACCAGCTACTACAACTATTTCATGAGGATCCAATATTTGCACATCTTGGCAGATATAAGACCTACAGCCATGGACAAAATTGTTGGTACCCCTCTGTTAATGAAAGAAAAATCCACAATGGTCACAGAAATTACTTGAATCTGACAAAAGTGATAATAAATAAAAATTCTATGAAAATTAACCAATGAAAATCAGACAATGCTTTTGAATTGTGGTTCAACAGAATTATTTAAAAAAAAAAACTCATGAAACAAGCCTGGACAAAAATGATGGTACCCTTAACTTAATATTTTGTTGCACAACCTTTTGAGTCAATCACTGCAATCAAACGATTTCTGTAACTGTCAATGAGACTTTTGCACCTCTCAGCAGGTATTTTGGCCCACGCCTCATGAGCAAACTGCTCCATTTGTCTCAGGTTTGAAGGGTGCCTTCTCCAGACGGCATATTTCAGCTCCTTCCACAGATGTTCAATAGGATTTAGATCAGGGCTCATAGCCACTTTAGAATAGTCCAATGTTTCGCTCTTAGCCATTTTTGGGTGTTTTTAGCTGTGTGTTTTGGGTCATTATCCTGTTGCAAGACCCATGACCTGCGACTGAGACGAAGCTGCCTGGTACTGGGCAGCACATTTCTCTCTAGAATACCTTGATAGTCTTGATTTCATTGTACCCTGCACAGATTCAAGACACCCTGTGCCAGATGCAGCAAAGCAGCCCCAGAACATAACAGAACCTCCTCCATGTTTCACAGTAGGGACAGTGTTCTTTTCTTGGTATGCTTCATTTTTGTGTCTCTGAACATAGCGCTGATGTGCCTTGCCAAAAAGTTCCAGTTTTGTCTCGTCTCGTCTGTCCATAGGACATTCTCCCAGAAGATTTGTGGCTTGTCAACATGCAGTTTGGCAAATTCCAGTCTGGCTTTTTTATGATTTGTTTTCAACAGTGGTGTCCTCCTTGGTCGTCTCCCATGAAGTTCACTTTGGCTCAAACAACGACGGATGGTGCGATCTGACACTGATGTACCTTGACCTTGGAGTTCACCATGAATGTGTTTAGAGGTTGTTCTGGGCTCTTTTGTTACCATTTGTATTATACGTATCTTCCATTTTTCATCAAGTTTCCTCCTGCGGCCACATCCAGGGAGGTTGGCTACAGTCCCGTGGATCTTAAATTTCTGAAAAATACGTGCAACTGTAATCACAGGAACATCAAGCTGCTTGGAGATGGTCTTATAGCCTTTACCTTTAACATGCTTGTCTATAATTTTCTTTCTAATCTCTTGAGACAACTCTCTCCTTTGCTTCCTCTGGTCCATGTTTAGTGTGGTAAACACCATGTCACCAAACAGCACAGTGACTACTTGTCACCCTTTAAATAGGCCGACTGATTACAAGTTTGTAGACACCTGTGATTTTAATTAGAGGACACATCTTGGTTGAACATGTCCCTATGGTCACATTATTTTCAATCTTTTGTAGGGGTACCATCATTTTTGTCCAGGCCTGTTTCATGGGTTTGTTTTTTAAAATAATTCTGTTGAACCACAATTCAAAAGCATTGTCTGATTTTCATTGGTTAATTTTCATAGAATTTTTGTTTATTACCACTTTTGCCAGATTCAAGTTATTTCTGTGACCATTGTGGGTTTTTCTTTCATTAACAGAGGGGTACCAACAATTTTGTCAACGTGTGTATAAAAGAATGCAAGCTTTGGTATACTGGCCAGGAATGAACCTGAAAGATACAGGGATACAAACCTTAAAATTGGAAGGTGGCAGGCAAGCTCCAACAGACAATAGTTGAACGGCCCTTGGAAATGCTTGGGGTAGACTTCATGGGCCCCTTTCCATGAAGCTCCAAGGGTAATGTATACCTGGTGGTGTTTGTGGATTATTACTCACACTGGGCTGAGCTATACCCATTACGAAAAGCCACAGCAGGGACAGTTTCTAAAACACTCACCCAAGAACTTCTGACAAGATGAGGAGTTCCAGATTACATTTTGTCTGACGAGGAACCTCAGTTTGTCTCTGCAGTCTTCAAAGAGACCTGCGATACCTGGAACTTGCTACATAAACTGACATCAGCCTATCACCTACAAACCAACCCCACCAAGAGAATAAACAGAACATTAAAAACTATGATTGTATCTTATGTTGCTGACAACCACAAACAATGAGACAAATACCTGCCAACTTCTCGATTTACCCTGAATTCAGCAGTGCAAGAAACAACTGTTTTTTCACCAGCAGAACAATCTGGGCAGGACCTTAACCACTTGCGCTCCGTTGTTCCGCAAGCGGGCAAGTCTCTGCATCCTATGATGCACGAGGGCACACGAGAGCGCGCTCGTGCGCCCTCGTGCGCATGACGCATGATGGTGGTGATGGTGATGTAGTAGTGTCCAAGCGCCACTCAAAAAAAAACTGCAGAGACAGCCGCGGACAGATTAGTTCATCTGATTGACCTCTCATTCGACTAATAAGAGCCTTGAATTGGGTTTCTGAAACCTTGAAGAACCAATGAATGAAAATCTAGGAAGGAGGACCCGCCTACTGTGAACGCAGGAGCCAATTGAAGCACAGAAATTCTGGCTGGGTGAAGCGATATTTACTGCTGCAGAAGGACTCTGTACGAATCTCCTACAGACCCAGGCTCACCCAGCAGCATGGAGAACACCCACAAGTGGGACCTGCACTCATTCCAGCAGAATAGACGGAGGCCGACGACAAAAGTCGTAAATCATTCACCAAAACGGCAATAATGGAATTATATTGATCGGGATCCATGAGCGGAGCAGCGTCGCGTTCGTCTGACGCGTGGGAAGAGCTGTTCGCCACGACTCTGCTGCTTTGAAGAGGTAAGGTGTTATAAGCTAAATTATTATTTATCCCTGAAAACTGTAATCCAAAAATGACTTTTGACCGATCGGTAAATTACAACTGTACTGCGCACGAAATACGAAGTGCGTGCGCCGCGATAAACGGTTCATTTGCCGTGTTCGGACCGTGAACGCCCCCCCACCCCGCTGCAGAAGAGGAGCGGGGGGGGGGGCACGGTCCGAACGCTCCCCGGTCCGCGGGGGGGAAGCATATCAGTCTATTCCATCATGTAGCGATGGCCCTCTTCTGTAGCGAGGGGGGGGGGGGCGTTCACGGTCCGTTCACGGTTCCCCCCCCCCCCCACACACACACACAGTAGCGAGGGGGGGAGCCGCTGTGAAAACATGCAAGGAAAAAAAAAAAGAGTGTATTCCGTCATGTAGCGAGGGCCGAATTTGGTCCTTGGTAGCGGGGGGGGGGGGGAAACGACCCCCCGCCCACACACACACACACACACACACACAGACACAGCCCTGAGTGTGACCTTTCATTAGAGCCTGAAATGAAGATTCTACATTGAATTATTCAAAAGTTACAGACGTTTTTCCAAACTGTGCCATTTGGCACAATTTGGCACAGTTCCATAACGCCTGGGAACAGCCTGAGAACAAAGCTGTGTAAAATATTCATTTTTTGTGGTATTGTTACCAAATTTGGATCTCAGCTGGATAACACTTGGTTCTACATTTCTGTTGCATTTTCCAGCCGGATCGGACAGCTGTGTGTTATTTACAAGCATTTGTATCCAAAAAAACACTGTGTCCAATTTTTTTTTCTTCAAGTTCAGTATGTTTAGATGACTATAACTCAGTGGCCGGAGCACGTAGAGAGATTATGTTTTTTTGCCAAAAAATTCAAAGTGTTTTCTTTTAAATGAGACCAACCCCATGAAGATGCTGCAAAGGGTTGAATAACAGCTTTCGATTTACTTTGGGCATGTTATTTTTGGGCATTTTTAGGAAAATTGCCCGGAGTGCAAGTGGTTAAGAAGCCCCTTGGATGTGACCTTGCAACCAAGAAATCATCTAAGATACTCAATCTTATCCACCTTATTCCTGGGGGTGCCGCTGTAGGAACGATTATGGACGGAGCTTCCGGTTTCGGCTGATGTAGTGTTAAATCAGTCAATAAGAGTGGAGTAGTAGGTGCATTTAAAATAACGTTAAGTTTTTCAAATTCATTTTAATGTATGGTCCACATACGTGTTTTGCACTCAAGTGGCAGCTAATTTCAGCTCTTCTAGTTTTTGTATTTTTGGAATGTTTTGGCATAGTTCTGGTACTTGTTGCTGGTGTTCGTGGTTGTGTCAGACTGGATAAATGGAGGCTTCTCACCACACGGTGACAGACGACATCCAAACACGGTGTTGTGGCGTACGTCTGCTCTAAGGTAAATTTAATTATGCCCAACATATTTTAACAAAATGCAGCCGACTTTATTGCAGTGGAGATGTGCTGGTCGGAATGCACACCGCGTCAGTACAGGCAACAAGATGTCATAAATCAAGACTCTTTCTTTGTTCGGTAGCAGCAAAGTCCCGGGAAAACCCCGTGAGTGCCTAATATCATTGGAAAGCTTAGAAATTGTACTTTCTAAAAATACCTATGTTTTTGCCGATGATGTAACTCCTGACTGATTGAACGTGAGTTTTCAACCTAGCTAAAATATAAACAAATCGTCTTTTTCTGGGTCAGTTTTTGCTCACTTCCTACAAATTAAATATCCTTTTGAAGATCTTTTAATACAGAATATGGAAATAATGTTACATCAGTTTTGAAAATGTCCTCAAAGTGACTCATTTTGCCAGCACGGGTCATTTGTTTACAGCATTAGAATCTTAGCAGTGGCACTAACTAATGGGGCTACTGTCTACGAAGCCACTTTATAAAGTCATCTTCCCATCCCTCGATAGTCGTGGGAAGTGGTATGACTATGTTACTGTTTTGAGGTGCAAGAGGCTGTGTTCCCGCATTTCTGATGCCGAAGTCCTTGTTTTTTAACAAGGAAAGTGTCCCGTTTCAGTGACAACCATATGTTCTAAACTAGTACCGGAAGTTGCTACCATAATTCACGCAAGGCATCATGGGGCCTAGGAGTAATGTGGATAGAAAAATAACTCAGCTTCAAGAAATGAAAAACTTTGTAGAAAACAATCTGAACAAAGGAAGACTTGGACAAAAGTGAAATTATGACAAAAAATTAAGAGACTTGCAGCTAAAAGAAAAGAATAAAGTCTGGCTATGATCCCATCCTTTGTCTAAAGCTGAAAAATAATTTTCAGCAATGCTGGCACCAAAATGGATAGGACCCCATCGAATGATCTCCCAAGTGGGACCAATGAATTATGATGTTGTCCTGGAGTACTCTGGTGAGGACAGAAGGGTCGTCCATGTGTCGCAACTTAACAGTCCCTTCAGGATTTCGCGTTTTTGCGATTGCGTCAGTTCACACGAAATCAGCCAATCAGCACAACTACTATTTATCTTTTGTTCATATGAAAGACAAAAAATAAAATAGAAAGATGTCTTTACTTTACATGTTTCAACTGCACTGCAGCCTTCGTCAGAAGAGTCAGCTGATTGCTGCCAGGTGACATTTATCAGCTGATTTTCGTAGGCGGGGCCAGCTCAGCAGATCTGTCGGATCCACCGAGCCAGCCCCGCCTCCCGCCGTCAGATGGTCTCTGGAGAATGTGGTCCCAGGTGTGGGAAAGCATAAAGGCTCCCTCATCTCGGTTCATGGTGTCTTTTCCCCGCTTCCTGATCTCTATGGCCTCCTTGATCCAGCGTTTGTGTCTATTGCTCTCTGATCCAATAATTTTTGTGTTGTCCCAGTCCATGATGTGATTATTTCTTTTGCAGTGATCTGATATTGCTGATTTTAATGTTTCTTGTTCTGCCTTTTCTTTTTTTGATCTTGTGAGTCGTCCTTGTGTTTCCTTCTCACATTCCTTCTGGTGTTCTTTTTTTCTTGTGGTGAATAATCTTCCAGTTTCTCCAATGTAGGTTTTGTTGCATGATATTTCATATATTACATTGCATTTATTGTCTTGTTCTATTCTGTCCTTGGGGTGTACTAACAACTGTCTTAATTTTTTGTGTGGTTTGACTGCTGTGTTTATTTTGTAAGGTCTTGGTCTGCACACACATGTCCTCACAAAAACTGATGTATGATGTCACAGTGTCAGTGAGTTCATTTAGGTTAATGGCTGCATCTTCAAAAACACTCCAGTCTGTGCAGTCAAAGCAGGCTTGTAACTCCAGCTTTGATTCCTCAGTCCATTTCTTCACAGTCCTTACAACAGACTTGGAAGTTTTTAGTTTCCGTCTGTATGTTGGAATAAGATGAAGCAGACAGTGGTCAGAAAAACCCAGAGCTGCATGGGGGACGGCATGATAGGCGTTTCTTAAAACTGTGTAACAGTGGTCGAGTGTATTTGTGTCCCTGGTGGGACATTTAATATGCTGTCTTCGGGGCGAGAAGACAGCATCGTGGCAAGATTGACTTAAGCCCCGCTATCTAACATCTGATGATCTTGAAAAATTAGAGACACAACGGATCTTGGACATCTTTAATGAGGAGAGCAATGATGGAGAGTTTTTGGATACTTTAGCTCGCAGTAAAAGGCACTAAGAGAGCAAAAGATGCTGCATCCTTACTCCTCCGTCAGTCAGGGTTGATGATGGGCTGGTTGTCTGCTCGCCTGGAGCAGTGTCGTCTGTGGCGAAATAGACCAATGCAGGAGTGGCAGTCTCTATCGCAAAGGTCACACCTTTGTGTAGTCTCTGGTCTGTTGGAGCTGCTGCTTTGCTTCCTGCGTGCTTGTTTTTCTGCAGCAGAGGTCATCATTTTCTCCTCCCCTGATTTCAGGTGTTGCTTCAGGGTCCCTTTCCACTTTGCACAGTCACTTGCTAGGCTCTCCCAGGTCTCTATGTTGATGTTTGTGGCCTTCATGTCTTGCTTAAATGACATCTTTGTACCAGAGCTGGGGGCGACCAGTGGATCTCCTCCCAGATGCCAGTTCTCCATACAGGATATTCTTTGGGATGCGCCCATTGTTCATGCGGTGGACATGGCCTAGCCAGCACAGCCTGCACTGTCTGAGAGTGAACATGCTGGGAAGTCACGTGCGATTCAAGGCATCTGCGTTGGTTACCCTGTCCTGCCAGGATATGCCCAGGAAGCAGCGGATACTTCGCAGATGGAAGGTGTTGAGTTGCTTCTCTTGTCTGGCATATGTTGTCCATGACTCACTGCCATACAGCAGTGTGCTGATGACACAGATGTTATAGACTGCCATCTTAGTCTTCACCGACAGCTTGGGGCTTGTCTACACTCTGGTTGTGAGGAGAGCAAGTGCTGTAGCTGCCTTCCTGATCCTCCTGTCTATTTCTTTGTCAAGGGAGAGGTTGTCAGTTATGGTAGAGCCAAGGCAGGTGAAGTGGTGGATGATGTCAAGTTCATAGTCATTGATGGTGATGGCAGGTGGTGATTCAGTGTCTTGTCCCAGGACATTGGTCTTTTTCAGGCTAATGGTAAGTCCAAAATTCTTGCAGGGCTGTGAGAAGCGGTACATCAGTGTCTGCAGCTCCTGTTGGGTGTGTGTTGCAATTGCTGCGTCGTCAGAAAACATGTCTCTGAGCATTTTGTGAACTTTCGTCTTGACTCTGAGGCGGGCAAGGTTGAAAAGCCTGCCATCTGACCTTGTGTGTAGGTAAATTCCTTCAGTTGCAGTGCCAAAGGTATACTTTAGGAGAACAGCGAAGAATATCCCAAAGAGTCCCAAGGATGCAGCCTTGTTTGACGCCACTGCAGATGCTGAAGGGTTTACCTTTTGTTCTTATTAAAGACAAAAATAGAAAGGAGATGTGTTTACCTTCTTTACATGTTTCGACTGTGCACTGCAGCCTTCGTCAGAAGAGTCAACTGATTGCTGCCAGGTGTCATTTTATCAGCTGACTTTCGTAGGCGGGGCCAGCCTAGCAGACCTGTCAGATCCACTAAGCCGGCCCCGCTTTCCGCTGTCCGATGGTGTCTGGAGAATGTGGTCCCAGGTGTGGGAAAGCATAAAGGCCCCCTCATCCCGGTTCCCTACGAAAGTCAGCTGATAAAATGACACCTGGCAGCAATCAGTTGACTCTTCTGACAAAGGCTGCAGTGCACAGTTGAAACATGTAAAGAAGGTAAAAACATCTTTCTATTTTTGTCTTTAATAAGAACAAAAGGTAAGTAATTAAGACAAAATGAACCTACTTGAGATAGATGCTGAAGGGGATGGAGGAACTCCCTTTGAATTGCACCGTCCCCTTCATGTCTGAGTGAAAAGACTCAATCATGCTCTGCAGCTTTGGTGGGCAGCTTATCTTTGGGAGAATCTTGAGCAGGCCGTCTCTGCTGACGAGTTTGAACGCCTTGGTGAGATCTATGAAGGCGACATACAGGGACATCTGCTTTTCTCTGCAATTCTCCTGGAGTTGGCGGAGGGAGAAGACCATGTCTACCATTGATCTCTTGGCACGAAAGCCACACTGTGACTCTGGGTAGATGCGTTGTGCCAGCTTCTGTAGGTGGATCAAAATGACCAGAGCAAAGACTTTGCCGACAATGCTGAGTAGAGAGAAGCCTCTGTAGCTGTTGCAGTAACTTCTTTTACCCTTGTTCTTAGAGGGTGATGATCTTGGCACCCATCATGTCCTGTGGTACAGCCCCTTCTTGCCAGCACTGACAGAGGACTTCATACAATTGGAGCAGGAGGGTAGTCTTGCAGTGTTTGAGCAGGTCCAGGGGAATCCCATTGCTGCCTGGGGCTTGGCTTAAGGCCATGCTGTTGATGGCCTTCTTGAGTTCCTCTATGGTTGGCTCTACATCCAGCTCCTCTATGATTGGCATACACTCGATGACGTCAAGAGCTGTGGGGGACACTGTGTTCTGTCTGGAGTAGAGGTCGGAGTAGTGTTCCACCCATCTCTCCATCTGATTGCCCTTGTCTGTAATTACTACCCCAGTGGAAGATTTGAGGGGAGCTGTCTTGCTGTGGACTGGTCCGAGCGCCTTCTTGACACCTTGATGCCATCGTACATCCCTCTAATGTTGCCTGTAGCAGCAGCTGTCTGGCTGTCTTCACTGAGCTCTGTCCAGTGTTCGTTGGCGCAATGCCTGGCAGTCTGCTGAGCCTTGCTTTTGGCAGCCCTGAGAATCTGCAGGCTCTTTTCACTGGGTGACCACTTATACTCGGTGAGGGTGGCATGCTTGGCTTCGATGAAGGGAGTCATCTCTGTGGACTTGGCCTCAAACCAGTCATGAGACTTGGAGGACTTCTTCCCAAAGGTAGCCAAGGTGGTGCGGTGCATGGTGTCCTGCAGTACTTCCCACTTATTTGTGGCAGAGTCTCTGGGCTTTGAGGTTTGCATTTCCTTCTCGAAGGTCTCTGCAACTTTTCCACAAGGTCTGGTTGAGACCTCTCACTGACATCAGTGTGGGGGTTCCATTGTTTCTTTGAGCGATGGATCTTCTTTGGCTGTAGCCTGATCTTACAGAAGACCAGGGTATGATCTGTGTTGCAGTCCGCACTGTGGTAAGAGCATGTGTCTAGGACATCATTGATGGCGGCACGCCTGACCTGCATAAGATCTAGCTGATGCCAGTGCTTTGAGCGTAGGTGTCTCCAAGAGACCTTGTGCTGAAGCTTGGTCCTGAAGTAGGAGTTGGCGATGCACAATTCGTGGTAACTGCAAAGCTCAAGCAATCATTGGCCGTTCTTGTTCATTTTGCCCACACCAAACTGTCCAAGGCAAGAGGGCCCTGAGTCATGATCTGCACCCACTTTGGCATTGAAGTCACCCAGGAGAACAAGTTGCTCCTTGCCGGAGATGCTTGCGACAATGGATGCAAGCTTCTTGTAGAACTCATCCTTTGTGTCCGGTGTGGAAGACAGTGTCGGGGCATACACACTAACAAAGGTGACTGGGCCTTCTGTAGTCTTGAGGCAAAGAGTGAGGAGACGTTCTGTGCCATTGCTGCCTGGCTCTACCATATTCAGCAGATTGTTCCTCACTGCAAAGTCGACTCCATGCTCCCTTGGCTCATCAGAGCCTTTCTCCTGCCAGTAGAATGTGTAGTCCTTCTCCTTCAGCGTGTCTGAGTCAGCAAGGCGTGTTTCCTGAAGGGTGGCAATGTCCACATGCAGCCTCCTGAGCTTATCATTTATGACAGCTGTTTTCCTAGAGTCACTGATGTCCTGAAGGTTTTCAGAAAGACCGGTCATCATTGTCCGAATGTTCCAACATCCCAGTTTCAAAGCTGGTTTCTTTCGTTGCTTTATTTTGTTTCCTGGTGCGACAATTGCAGTCTGCTGTTTGGACGTTTCCTAATCCCCATGCACCCAATGAGGATGCCAGACTGTGGCGGGACAACACATTACTGGCTGGGGGCTGTCCAGCTTAAGGCAGGCGGTAGTTGTCCAGTGAGATCCAAAGATCCCTCCCACCATCGGGAACAACCCCTGGCCCCAAGTTCTACGCCAATCGAACAATGACTTATAACCGGTAACTGCTGTCCTCCATGTTGTGTTAATGCTGCAAGCGAAGCTGGAGTGACCTCTCCAGGGTGTAGGGTGTGAGTTTGTGTTGGTGAGTGTTGCTGGATGCTAGCCTGGGCAATGTGATATGGAGGACAGACTGTTGCTCATGTAGCATGTCCCCCCTCTCCACATCTCTGATGGATCCAAAGGAACAGGAAGGTTGTTACAGTTTTGCACCAGCGCCATCGCAGGAGTTGCCAGAGTTAAGTTTAAATCAACGACGGACTGCCTTAGGGGCTCCGACTCCGAATTTTACCAGAGTAGACTCCCGAAGCCTTTCCTGTGACTGGATATTCCACAAGGCAGTAGAGGTTTGAAATCAGGGTTTTCCTTCCCCTAGATGGACTACCCTCCCAGGTTGTCAAGCCCCATCTATCCAAAGCATCTGGTTTGAAGACGCCAGAGACTTGCCTTCACCCCTTCTCCTGTCAGTACAAGCAGTTCTGCCAGGCTTAGAAGCTAAGCCACACGAGCAGGCTAGGAGTTGGACTTGGCTGTCTGAGGCTATTTGAGATGCACACCATAAGGAGCATTTTTTGAGCACTGGGAGTTTATCCCCCAGCACCACTCCTTGCTATGGCAATCTTGGAACCAAAAGATGCTGCATAAATGCAGCTATTCTTAAGGGGAGGGGTATATGGCAATCTCCTAAAGTGCTGCCCCTTTAAGACATGCTCCCCACCTCCTTGCCGCTAATTAGAACCAAGCCTTCATAAGCTGAAGGCAGAAGACCAAATGGTGGCCAAAGGAACAAACAGAGGTGGCAAGTCTATCTGTGAACTCCATTAAGTGTTGTGCCTATTCCTGGCATTTTCTTCAAGTACTGCAGGTTTAGAACAAGTCCCCACACCTCCATAGACTGGATTTACATAAGTGCCAAGGATTTATTCATCTGCTGCCAGCTGCTTGGTTCTCCAGGGAGGTAACTGAAGGTAGTACCCTCCACTAACCTTCAACCCAGCAGAGGTAAAACAATTGAAGGGGGAAGAAGAGAAGGTGGGTTGTCTCTTATTAAAAAAAGAAAATATGCTGAACAAAGGGACTGAACTGAACACACAGAGTTGAACTGAACAGTGAAACTGAACTGAACCAAAAGGGTTACCCTTTTCGTTACTGAAACATACATTTCTTTGCTATACTTGCTCTTAATCACCTGCTTTTCTTGATGTTTTTTTTTGGGGGGGGGGGGTCATATAAAAAAAGTCAGAAAAATGTCAGCTATCAGTAGGATGAGATGCTCTAAGCTGAAGATTTTGAATTTTGTTTGTAAAATAAGTGAAAACACACGGCTCAGGATTTTCAGGATTTTTTCAGTGAACGGTCTCCTCCCCTCCTCTGGAGTCAGGACTTCCAAACCGAGATTGACAAGTCCTCACACCCAAGTCCACAAGACCAAACTTTGCGAACTTGGTATTGAGAAATGGCCTATGTTTAAAGGTAAGAGACAATCAGGGGAATGGGTCACCACTGAGAGCAACCAAGCAGGTGAGGGGGGAGACACAGATGAGGGAAAGAGGCAGGCAGGCGGGAGCACACCAAAGGACAATTGCTAGGGGGTAGGAGACAGACACTGGGACATACAGACGTGGACAAAATTGTTGGTACCCCTCTGTTAATGAAAGAAAAACCCACAATGGTCACAGAAATAACTTGAATCTGACAAAAGTGGTAATAAATAAAAATTCTATGAAAATTAACCAATGAAAATCAGACAATGCTTTTGAATTGTGGTTCAACAGAAATATTTTAAAAATAAACTCATGAAACAGGCCTGGACAAAAATGATAGTACCCCTACAAAAGATTGAATATAATGTGACCATAGGGACATGTTCAACCAAAATGTGTCCTCTAATTAACATCACAGGTGTCTACAAACTTGTAATCAGTCAGTTGTCTTATTTAAAGGGTGACAAGTAGTCACTGTGCTGTTTGGTGACATGGTGTGTACCACACTAAACATGGACTAGAGGAAGCAAAGGAGAGAGTTGTCTCAGGAGATTAGAAAGAAAATTATAGACAAGCATGTTAAAGGTAAAGGCTATAAGACCATCTCCAAGCAGCTTGATGTTCCTGTGACTACAGTTACACATATTATTCAGAAATTTAAGATCCACAGGACTGTAGCCAACCTCCCTGGAATTGGCCGCAGGAGGAGACAGATAATATGAATGGTAACAAAAGAGCCCAGAACAACCTCTAAACACATTCATGGTGAACTCCAAGGTCAAGGAACATCAGTGTCAGATCGCACCATCCGTCGTTGTTTGAGCCAAAGTGGACTTCATGGGAGACGACCAAGGAGGACACTACTGTTGAAAACAAATCATAAAAAAGCCAGACTGGAGTTTGCCAAACTGCATGTTGACAAGCCACAAAGCTTCTGGGAGAATGTCCTATGGACAGACAAGACAAAACTGGAACTTTTTGGCAAGGCACATCAGCTCTATGTTCACAGATGCAAAAATGAAGCATACCAAGAAAAGAACACCGTCCCTACTGTGAAACATGGAGGAGGTTCTGTTATGTTCTGGGGCTGCTTTGCTGCATCTGGCACAGGGTGTCTTGAATCTGTGCAATGTACAATGAAATCTCAAGACTATCAAGGTATTCTAGAGAGAAATGTGCTGCCCAGTGTCAGACAGCTTGGTCTCAGTTGCAGGTCATGGGCCTTGAAACAGGATAATGACCCAAAACACACAGCTAAAAACACCCAAGAATGGCTAAGAGCGAAACATTGGACTATTCTAAAGTGGCCTTCTATGAGCCCTGATCGAAATCCTATTGAACATCTGTGGAAGGAGCTGAAATATGCCGTCTGGAGAAGGCACCCTTCAAACCTGACAAAACTGGAGCAGTTTGCTCATGAGGAGTGGGCCAAAATACCTGCTGAGAGGTGCAGAAGTCTCATTGACAGTTACAGAAATTGTTTGATTGCAGTGATTGCCTCAAAAGGTTGTGCAACAAAATATTAAGTTAAGAGTACCATCATTTTTGTCCAGGCCTGTTTCATGAGTTTGTTTTTTAAAATAATTCTGTTGAACCACTATTCAAAAGCATTGTCTGATTTTCAATGGTTAATTTTCATAGAATTTTTATTTATTAACACTTTTGTCAGATTCAAGTTATTTCTGTGACCATTGTGGGTTTTTTTTTCATTAACAGAGGGGTACCAACAATTTTGTCCACGTCTGTAGAACCTAAGATACACAAACAGAACTAAAACATAACTAGGAGGGAGGCAAAAATCATTAGAAACTAAACCTAGATGTAACCTGGAAATCATAACAAAGGACTAACAGGAAATGCTTTTAAAAAAAAATGGTTATCAAGTTTCACAAGACTAAATGGGAAGAAAACAGGAACTACCTTCAAAATAAACCTGGAACTAAACAAGACCAAATCAAAATAGAAACAAGTCCAAGCAAATAGAAACAAACACTCAGAAGGTGCGGCATGAGTGCAGACCATGGAGCCACAACAGAACGCCTTAGTGAGGCAGAGTCTGTCAGAAGTAAAGATGGGAAGAGGTTTGGCTATCTTCAAAATATTGCCTCTGCAAATTGTGGCACAATTTCAGAATAATGTTGCTCAACTTGAAATTTAGAAGACTTTGAATATTCGCAGTGAATTTGAACCAGGGTTCATAGGGACCCCATGCTGGAAAAAAAAAGTCCCATTTAGGAAGACTGTCCAACTTCACCTGAACAAACCAAACGACCCTCTTGAACTAAATGTTTTTTCACAGCACATCAGGCACAAAGGTTGACAACTGCACACAATACATAATATCTGAAGATTTCAGAGAATCTACAGACATCTCTGTGTGCAAGGGACATGGCAAAAATATCAATCTTGGATTCCCATGATCTTTGGACCCTCAGGCGGCACTGCATTAACAACAGGCACTGTTCTGTCATAGAAGTCACTGGCCTCAGAACAGCTCGCTGTGCCACCCACAAATGTAGGTTAAAGCTCAATCATGTTAACCATCACTTTGTTGTGACAGCAAAGAGCATGGAAATTACATTTAATGTATTTTTCCCCCACACAAACCAATACATATGGACAGTTGCTTGCTACTACGTTTTTAAAATGTAATTACAGATGGAACAATGGGATCACAAACAGCCTCCAAGTAAAGGGAGTGGGAAAGAAATATGACTGGCAAGATGCACAGATATTCAGAAGATAGAAGCAAAACACATTTCAGCCTAATACATCTGTCAGCTCTGTTTTCAGGTAAATCATGTAAGACCTTTGCAGTCAGATGACAGACAATAATTGAATGCACCCTCAGCAAGTAAGTTTTTTTTCAATGTGACAGCTTCTGAAATTGCTGTGATTAATTACTCTGCCTTACCTTGCCTGACAACAGCCACTGAGGAAAGAAATGGTTCATAACTTTATATTAATAGAAAAAACCCCCATAAATTTAAAGCTGATCAAATAATTCTTCACTGATAAAATCTTCTGAGATTGGTGGGTGACTATTGACAGATCAAACATTGACTTGATCTCTCAACAATTTCCTAAAGCCTGAAAAAGCTGTTTCTGTGTAAATGTTTGGAAGATCACTGTGCAATAAAAAAAAAAAAAATCTGCATCTTTCATGGTGAGCTATAGCCTTGTGAAATCTCTTTGATCTTTCAATGACCTCTCAGTAATCTTCCAGTGATCTCCATGGTTGCCATTGTCTCCACAAAGTATTGACTCAGTCCAAAACAATCAATGATCACCGAAGGGAAGCAATCTCTCAAAGAACTCTCAGGGAAATCTTAATGATCTCAATGATCTCCAAGATATCTCTTAGTAATCTCCGCCGTGGTCTTTCAGTGAACTCAACTAGGCTTTCATTGAACATAGTTGTCAAAGCTCATTGCATTTATGTTTTTTTTTATATTAGATGTTTTCTTTTTGTCCTTTGTTATACTGAACTAATTTATTGCTTGGCTGGAGTGTGTGTATGTCTACTGTATGTTTAGAACAGTCTGTTATGACAGCTGACAGATCTCATTGTGTGTTGCTGTATGCAATGGCAAAGCATTCTACACTTTTCTATTCTGAATGTGCAGCGATCACTCACTGGTCTCAGCCATTGCTACCTTCGGGATGGAGAAATTAAACATTCATTGAAGTATTGCTGAGAAATCACCGGGATGTCAATGAGATCCTTGAGAGTCCATTGAGAGATTGTTGAGATCAAAGGAAAACAATCTCTCAACAAACTCTCAAGGAGCACTCAATTATCCCATCAATCTTCCAATGATCTCTCAGGATCTTTCAATGAACAACAATTTTTTTTCCACCCCAAAGGTAGAGATAGCTGAGAGATCAGTGAGGGATCACTGAGTATTTGATGAAAGACCAATGGGGTTAATTGAAAGACCATGGCAGAGATCTCTGAAAGATCATTGGGAGATCAATGATATCGTTAATTCGTTGAGTTCATTAAGAGTTCACTGAGAGATCACTTACCTCATTGAGAGTGTTTTGGACTTAGTCAAAACCTTGGTGAACATGGAGATACTGAAGATCATTGAGAGATCTTGGCAATGGCTGAGAGATCACTGAAAGATCATTGGGAGAGCTGATGATTTTTTTTTCATCACTTAGCAATCTCTGAATGATCTCCACCCCGTGCAAAAGAGGTATGAGCTGTTTGATGTGGAATAGTTTGTGACAATAACCATCCACCTGACTGCAGAACACGAGGCTACTCGGCCATTGACTGAGAAGTCTTTAATGATTAGCTAATGTCTTTAGTGTACCTGTGAATAGATTAACCCAAACCACAGTCTAATAAATCCTCTTTGGATTCCCCACTCTGTGGATTTCCTGATCAAGAACAGCACACACATGCCTCAGATACATCAGCTGATTTGGCTTATGGAGGTAATCAGGGCTGAGTACAGTGCTGAGCTTCCAGTGCATTTGTTAGCAAGATTTACACCTGTCATGCTTTGGTTTCTGACCAACTCTTGAATGCTGTAAAGCGGGAGTTGGCTTCAAACCCCGAAGAACTGGATTTCCAAATAGACAAGTCTGACAGGAGTGTAGACATTTATTTTATACACACTGTGTTATTTGTTCATCAAGTGGCTTCTGATTTCTGAGGTGACAAAGATTAAGAGTCGAATCAGTTTGAGGTTGGAGTGCAACTCAGCAACTCCTCATTGTTTCTTTTCACCAAGTGACAGTTCACTTGGTGAAAACAAACAATGAGGAAGCAGGAAATACATTTCATAGCACAAGGCAACAGGTGTAAAACTAGAAAAGCACTCAGAGAGCACATACCTCCACCAATGCTCCTTCCATCCCTCATGGATCATCTCCAAAACGTAATGGCTTTGTCTGTAGCCAAAGAACCACCTCTGGAAAATCCAGTCCAAATCCATCCAATAGTTTTGGAGTACTGTTGCTAACAGTCTGTGAGAAGATAAGAGCCTTGGCGGAGGTATGCATTCTCAGATCATCACCAAGATCTAATCATCTGTTCCCCCATGCCATTACACACCTTTCCTGAAAATTTCATCAAAATCTGTTCAGAACTTTTTGAGTTATGTTGCTATGAGACAAACAAACCAACGCCGGCAAAAACAACCTCTTTGGCAGAGGTAATAATAATTCTGTAGTAATGTAAAATCCAGTGTCACTGCACTGAGGAGAAGACAAAGAGCACCATGTTTAACTGAATAAATAAAATAGACAGGACAACATCTCAGGCCCTGTTATTGACTTTTCAGTTTTCAAGCCTCCTCCGTTCTATCATGGTGACACTTCTAGTGCTGTTACCTTGCTGAAAGTGACAGGCTCTCTTTTTGGTGTTGCCTACATGAGTTTTCTGAGGAGGAGACCTTAAGCATATCAAAAAGGATTTGTCGGCAGAATAAATGACTCAAAAGAGACTCTCCAAATCAGTCCTCATACTTGCACAGAGAGAGAAGGGACACATTTTTCCAGAAATGAAAGGCACAGTGTGCAAACTAAAAAAGTCTCAGATAAAAAAAAAATATATATATATATTATTAAAACCTATGTTTCTATTATCCAATCCAATCACTTCACTGAATGGATTATCATTTTACTTCCTCATAATGAGCCATTTACATCTATGTTGCAATGATTCCATATACACTAAGGCAGTGTTTTTCCATAAGAAAACGTACAAGGTTCCATTGGAAATTGTCTAATTTCACTTAATTGGTCCAAACAATTTTAAACAACTCTCCCTTATTGTGCATTGGTGCCTGCAATGGCCCCTCCATTTAGTTGGCGGCAACGCAGACACAATCCCTCCTCTTCTTCATCGTCTTCTTCCTCTTTCGGATAGAAAATTCATCCTGCGGAGAGGTAGGGCCAACTCACCCTGCAGCCGCCCTGCGTATGCCGCAGAGATTAAAAAAAAATGTTGCCAAGCCTGAGCCAACAATACCATCTGGACAAGAAGCAAGCGACGGACACAACCGCCAGGGAGGATTGTCGGTGCTGTGCTGAGAAAAGCACGTCTGCCACAAAAAGAACCCCATTGCTGGACGTCCGATAAGTGACATGTCCAGTAAGTAGCGGTCTCATTTTCAAAATAATTCATTGTCCTTGCAGTGGCGGAACATCGACCCCGGATGGCCATCATGACCAAGCATCAAGCGTACTCCTGGCCCAGAATGAACAAAAAAACAACTCGTGCGGACGTGAGCGTACATGCACGGTCCTCACCCAGAGCAAATGTCATGTGTTCATGTTTTTACATTGATTTTGTATGTAATTGCATTACATTTCACATTGAGTATAAACAAATTAAAGACTAAATTGTCATTAGATATGTTGTAATAGGCTGACAAGTGCCATTTTTTACAACATTTTTGGTTAGTGAGGTGCCACAGGATTGAATTCCATGGCTCAAAATGGTTGAAAAAATACTCTGCTGAGGAGTGGCCATAGAGTGCTGTAAGCAATTCACACAGGGCCAGGTAGGTTTGGATAGCTTTCCCCTTAATAAATGAAATAATGATTTAAAAACTGCATTTTGAATTTACTCCCCTCAGTGGATCGCCACCTTATGATGGTGGAGGAGTTTGTGTACCACAATGACCCCAGGAGCTACGTTACCAGGAGCAACTTGACCCTCCCTGGTAGGGTTTCACAAGGTAAACTGGTCTTGAGTGAAGGGCTAGACCAAGAGCAGTCCAGTAGATACCTCTGAAAGAAGTTGCATCATGGACCCAGTGTATCCAAAGGAGCCACATGATCCGCCCTCCAGTGGGATCACCACCTGCTGGAGGGATCATGGTGCTATGTGTACTGGGCCGCGGTGTGGGCTGTTTGGACTGTTTCTCCCATGACTTGGACCACTGGGTACATGGTAGAAGATGGATGGATGGATTTTGTATTGACTAGGGTTACGTTTGTCTAATACTTTATGATCTGAAACATTTAAAGTGACACTCCGCCAAAAATCCCATTTTTTTTTTCTGTTGTTAACATGTCTGCAACATGTTTTTGTAACTTACAAGACAAATCAAGAGCAAAATCAGTCCCAGATCCCAAGTCTGTGTTTTTCTGCTGTGAATGTCCAGTTAAGCTCCGCCCACCTTCACCATCCAAAAAAAAAGGGTGACTTTGGGCAGAGCCTTTCTAGCTACATAAGCATTCGTGCTTAGCCTGACTGGTTAATGTTATAACCAATCAGGCTAAGCACTGGGCATGGCTAAACAACGGAGTTCACTCCCTCAGGGGAAGAGGGAGGAGCTGATGTGGCTCCGCAGATGGAGGATCACGGTCTCAGTCAGCACCCCTTCCCAGGGGTGCAAAACTGACCACGGCCACCTGTAGTTTTCCACCGCTGGGGCTACCGTATTCCGAAACACTGTAGTGCACGCAAGGCGTGGTCAGCTCAGAGACCAGAGTCCACCAGCTGCCGCATCTGCATGTGCAGGGTCCCGGAGGTACCCCACTCCACCGGCCTGGGGCTGGGGGAGACGGAGGAACAGGAGGCACATGGTCGGAAGGCCGAACCAGAGAGAGATGTCTGCTCTTAGGGGGACAAAGGCGCCAAGACCACCAACCATCCATTTTGCATTCGTTTGACTTGGTTTGATGAAGGGTTTTTTTGGGGGGGAACAGAAAATCCCCTTGGTGCTCCATTCCGTCACCGCCAGGGAGGACAGAGGAGGAGACATTAAACCCCCCAAGAGGGAGGTGAGTTGAGTACCGGGGGGGCACAACGGCTGGGGCGAGGCTGTGCGCGCCCCGCTGAGGTTGTGGTTCCATGCTCCAGGAGGGCACACTGGACCACTGGCCCCCAGTGAGCTGCCGGCGGGCACCCCTCAGCCCCCAGGTGGGACCGCTGACAGCCAGCTCGCATTGGCGGGGGTTGCCGGCGGACTGAGTGCCGCACCTTCCGGCTTGCCTCCTTCACTCCCTTGTGGGAGAGACTCGGACAGTGAGCTGGGGAGATCCTTGGCAAGTGGGCAACCAGAGACCGGCAGGGAACCCTCCAGCCACGTGGGGCCAGGTAGCGACTCCGCTCCATCCACTCCATTGATCCTTCCGCAGGTTCACCTATGTAAACATTGTTACCACTTTTACTTCCTCTAGATCAGGGATGTAAAACTCATTTTAGCTTGGGGGCCACATGCTGCCGAATTTAATATCAAGTGGGTGAGACCAACAAAATAATAGTAAAACAATCTAAAGGCAACTCCAAATTTCATCGTTTGTTTCAATACAAAGAAGTACAAGCACATTATGAAATGTTTACCTATGTTATTAATACATATTATCATTATTATTACATATACAGGTACATCTCAAAAAATTAGAATATCATGAAAAAGTTCAATATTTTTTTTTCACTCATTTCAGAAAGTGAAACCTATATATTATATAGATTCATTACACAGACTGAAATATTTCAAGTGTTGATTTATTTGAATTTTGATGATTACGGCTTACAGCCCATGAAAACCCCAATTTCAGGGTCTCAAAAAATTAGAATATTACATAAAATTAATTAAAAAATAGTTTTTTTTTTTTTCATACAAATGTGGACCGACTGAAAAGTGTGTTTATGTACATACTCAGTACTTGGTTGGGGCTCCTTTTGGATTAATTACTGTATCAATGTGGCGTGGCATGGAGGTGATCAGCCTGTGGCACTGCTGAGGTGTTATGAAGGCCCAGGTTGCTTTGACAGTGACCTTCAGCTCGTCTGCATTGTTGGGTCTGGTGTCTCATCTTCCTCTTGACAATACTCCATAGATTCTCTATGGGGTTTAGGTCAGGAGAGTTTGCTGGCCAGTCAAACGCAGTGACGCCATGGCCATTAAACCAGGTTTTGATACTTTTGGCAGTGTGTGTGTGGGGGGGTGCCAAGACCTGCTGGAAAATGAAATCAGGTTCTCCATAAAGCTTGTCAGCACAGGGAAGCATGACGTGTTCTTAAATTTCCTGGTAGACGACTGTGCTGACTTTGGTCTTGATAAAACACAGTGGACAAACACCAGCAGATGACCTCTGTTCAGATAAAAGTAAATTTTGCATTTCATGTGTAAATCAAAGTCCCAGAGTCTGGAGAAAGAGTGGAGAGGCACAGAATCTAAGTTACTTGAGGTTTAGTGTGAAGTTTCCACAGTCAGTGATGATTTGAGGAACCATGTCATCTACTGGTGTTTGTCCACGGTTTTTTATCAAGACCAAAGTCAGTGCAGTTGTCTACCAGGACATTTTAGAGCACTTCATGCTTCCCTGTGCTGACAAGCTTTATGGAAAAGCTGATTTCATTTTCCAGTAGGACGTGGCATACCCCCCCCCCCCCCCATTGCCAAAAGTATCAAAACCTGATTTAATGGCTATGGCATTACTGTGTTTGACTGGCCAGCAAACTCTCCTGACCTAAACCCCATAGAGAATCTATGGAATATTGTCAAGAGGAAGACGAGACACCAGACCCAACAATGCAGACAAGCTGAAGGTCACTATAGAATACTATATATAATATGGGTTTCATTTTCTGAAATGAATGACAACAAATATTGATCTTTTTCATGATATTCTAATTTTTTGAGATGTACCTGTATTATTATTGAACCACTGATCTTTTGCAAAACATGAACAACCCGAATGATGAATCTTCATCAATGTAAGAAAAAAAAAATCGGGTTGTTCATTTCTGCTGTTTTGAACTGAAGCTTCTGACAATATCTTAATCACGATAAAAACAAATGCCATTCAAGGAACCAGATATCATATCACTGCCATCTACTGTTTAGTCCTGGAACTTGTTTGTATTTTGAACAGTGACCCCAGTTACATGGTCATAAACTGAATACTGGGCAAAAACTGATAATGCCAATAATCAGTTTTCTCATGTTTACATGCACCAAATAAACAGATTATTGGAGGATAAACAACTTGAGTTAATGACCCCAGTTACATGGTCTTTATCAGATTATTCTGTTTACATGGCTACTTGAAAAATCAGATTACTCCAGAAATCCAATCATAACCAGTTTATTAGTGCATATCGACTGTGTTTACATGTAAACAAATAAACCGGTTATGATTTTGATTTCTGGAGTTTCAACCCAGATTAAGACCCTTAATTTTTGGCAGGTGAAATAACATTTATAAGCTATAACAGCCCTTTGACACTATTCACAAGCTGGACAGAGCATGTTATATTCTAATCATCACAAGTCAACCTTGAACCAAATCAAGTAATTTTTTGGCAGATAAAATGTTTGAATCCAAATCAGGAGTCTTAATGGCAGATGAAGCATACATTTTGTGGATTCTACTTACAATATATTCTACTTACAATATATAATTATACTGCGATGGACTGGCGATCTGTCCAGGGTGTACCCTGCCTCTCGCCCAAAGATGCTGGGATAGGCTCCAGCCCCTCCGCGACCCGAAAAGGATTAAGTGGAAGAAGATGGATGGATGGATATAATTATAGGAGGTAAATAACGCACAAACACTAGTATTCATGGGAAGGAAAAGATTTGACTTTTACATCATTATATACAGATTTGTTAATTTCAGCACTTTTATAAGGCAAAACATTAAAAGTTACTACAAGATAAAATGTCATATCTGATTATTCTACCAAAAAAACTCATGGATCTAAAATTATGACTAATCCCTCACCGCATTAAATATTCAGACATACCTTCCGTTTTGCTGCTAAACAGTTGACACAGCTTTAGATGAGCGAGCTGATCAGTTTCTGGTGGCCCATCACTGTTGTCAGTCAGCAGCTTCTCTTGTATTGAACATGTTCAAAAAAATTTTGTGACAAGAAAAACTGGTTCCAACCGTAAAATCATTCAGCAAACGGCAGTGAACTACTGTGCCCCCAAACCCCAATTAACCACCATCTGTCAGCATGAAGTTCCCCCAGCACACGCTGCACTTTCAGACACAGGAGTAATTGTATTTTTAAAGAACAGTTATTAAATACAGTAAATACCATGACATTTCAGTGTATGCTGGATCCAGAATCCATAAAAAAGACTTGTTGCTTATTTTTTGTGATCTGTTATGGTGGAGAAGGGACTGCAGTCGAGTCAGTAGAAGTCAGGGATCACTTTTGTGTCTACTACTCTTGGGTGACCCCAAATGGACAAATTGGGAATAGCAGTTACTTTATAAAAAAAAAAGTGCTAATTTTCACATTTTGCAAGTTCATCCCATGGGCTGGTTTGGAGTTTCTGGCTGGCTGGTTTCAGCCCGCGGGCTATAAGTTTGACACCCCTGCTCTAGCCAGTCAAGTTGGATCACTTTCTCAGAGCCTTGTACAATGTCCTCTTCTTCCTGTTCTCTCGGGTTCAAACATGTACGGCTGAACGACTCCAATGTTTTAACTAGCCATTGTTTAGCAAAGCAGTCTTTGGTGTTCTCAGGTTAGACGAGAGTGGAGGATTGGCTTTGTAGCATCTGCTACTGGTAGGCGGGAGTATGGGTGGCGCTAATTAGAATATTCATAGATTCGCACCTACTTTGGTAGGTGGAAGATGTTAAAGTTCTTTCCAAGCAATTCTAAGGCAATGTAGCATCATCTCACTTTGGCTCAGCAATAATTATTCTTTTGCTTAAAGACATTTTGTTTCACCCAGGAGTAAGACGGTCAAGAACTGATTTTCTTCCCCAGGCCACAGCTGAAATCCCATTCCTTTGCTAAAACCAGTCTAAAAGAATTCAACCTATTTCCTCCTGCGCCCCTTTATTGCCCCCATAAACATGCAACAAACCTGAGGAGCCCCTCATTGCCACACCGATCCACAGCTCAATAAAATTTCCTTAAACTGTGGGACATGCTGGATTTAACCAGTGAACTTTAAAGTACATTATTACAAACTCAATTCTAAATCTTCCCTTCTTTTCAGGACTATGAAAAGCAAATGGACTCTGATGTTTTTAATGTGGAAAATCAATAATATGTGTGAAATAGCGAGTCATATTCATAGCGAGTCGGGTGAGTCGAATTGCACTGAACAGACTCACATATCTGATCCTGCTGTAAACAGCTGCGCTACGTCCAAACTTTTGGAAACAGGAGCGGTTAAACAAATTGCAAATGAGGCGAGATCCGAAAACCGTGCTGTTCAAAAGCAAAAACTTCTATTTTTCCAAACTGTTAATCATGCACGAGTTCTTTGGGACGCAAAGGCTAAACCAAAGGGGATCCTCGGCGGACATCTAAACATACGAAGCATAATCCCCAAAAGAGATGAGATTTCGGTGTTGCTGTCTGACTCAAATCTGGACTATCTTTGTCTCTCAGAAAGCTGGCTACACAGTAACATTGACATCAATATGATCGATATTGTGGGCTATCAGTGTTTTAGAAAAAACAGGCAGCCAGGGAGGGGAGGGGGTGTTTTAATTTACATCAAAGAGAAATTTAAATGTCAATTGGTTGATTTGAATACTTCACTTGAATGTTTAGCAGTTAATGTATGTCTCTCACCGGTAATGAATTTCAACATCGCAGTATTGTACAACCCACCCTCACACAATTCTTCTTTTTATAATGAATTAAGTGATCTGGTTAAACAACTTGAGAGGAGCAGAGAAACCATATTTTATGGTGATTTCAATATCAACTGGTCTGATAATAAGGAAAAACAGAAACTGAAAAGCCTCATGACTAAATTTAATTACAAACAAATGATCAAAGGACCCACCAGGATAACCAAACAATCGAGAACACTTATTGACATGGTTTTCACTAATAAACCAGAACGAATAACCAGAACCTATAATCTTGTAACTGGTCTCTCAGATCATAACATGGTTCTTGCTGTCAGAAAACTCACTAAAAAGCGACTACAGTATTTTGGAGGAGTCGATATTGACAAACCAAATTTTATTATTCCCAAATCAAAAAATGAGGAGTTTGAACATTACTTAGAGAATCAAAATTGGGAGCAGCTCATGTCAATAAACGAAGTAGATGATTGTTGTAATTTTATAACTGCAACAATTACTAAGTCCATAGAAAAATTTACAAAGCAAATTAAAAGTAGACAACAGAAGATTAACCTACCATGGTTAAATAATGAAATAAGAAAACTTATGAAGAGGCGAGACTCTGCATTGAAAACATCATTAACCTCTAAACTGCAAAATGATCACCTTGTGTACAAAAGTTTAAGAAATAAAGTGGTACAAGAGCTGCGAAAATCAAAAGTATCTTATTACAATAAACTGATAGATCATGCAAAGGGTAACAACAGTTCCCTATGGAGACATTTAAATAACTTAACTAATAAAAAAAATGTTCAGAAGGGGGTAAAGGAACTTAGAATCAATGGCAAGACCATCAGTGACAAGGCTACATTGGCAAATGAATTTAATTCATATTTCGTGGGCTCTGTGGAAGACTTGACAAAAAACTTTGTGCCGCCAAATGTGCTCAACAACACAAATTCAATACTTCCAACAGATTCTTTTCACATCGATGAGGTAAATGAAGAGTTAATTGCTGGTATTGTTAAAACACTGTCAAACTCAAAAACTAATGATATCTACAACATGAGCACCTCCTTTCTCAAAACGCACAGCAAAATATTAATCAAACCACTGACTCATCTCATTAATCTCTCCATTAGGTCTAGTACATATCCATCTGGCTGGAAAAAAGCTGTCGTCATACCAGTTCATAAATCAGGCAGTAAAGACGATATATGCAATTACCGCCCAATCTCTATTTTACCAGTCCTGTCTAAGGTTCTTGAAAAAGTTGTAGCTACACAGCTGATAGACTACTTACAAGACAGTCAACTTCTTCATCCACATCAATTTGGTTTTAGACCAGGATACTCAACAGAAACAGCAAACTGTTGCCTTATTGAAAATGTCAAACAGTCCTTGGACAGGGGTAATGTGGTAGGAGCTGTTTTTCTAGATCTCAAAAAGGCTTTCGATACTGTAAACCACAGTTTTCTTTTATCCAAAATGGTATCTTTTAACTTCTCTCCAGACACATTAGACTGGTTTGCATCTTATCTCCAGAATAGAGAACAGTGTGTAAAAGTTCACCAGGATAAATCCTCACTTTTAAATAACCGTATGGGTATCCCACAAGGGTCCATTCTTGGTCCTTTACTTTTCAGCATTTTTATTAATGACTTGCCGCTACACTGCTCTGCTGCAACATGCCAACTTTATGCAGATGATGCAGTTATTTACACAGCTGCCAAGACTCCTGCACAGGCTGCAGATGTACTGTCTACAAGTATGGTTGATGTCCAAGAGTGGCTCCTCCAGAACCATCTGTTGCTGAACCTTCAGAAAACAGTTTCAATGTGCTTTTCAATCAAAAAATATAACCTGCAATGTTTTAAAGTTAATATACATGATCATGACATCAGTTTAGTTACAGAATTCAAATACCTTGGCGTTGTACTAGATCCTCAACTCAAATTTAATCTTCATATAAAAAAAATTTCAAAAACAGTAAAAAAAAATCTGAACTGCTTTAAATTAATTGGATATTACATACCTTACGAACCTGCTGTACTGTATATGCATTCTATGGTTTTTTCTCATATATCATACTGTTTGACAGTCTGGGCTCAAGCAGCCCCTTCCACAATAAGACATATAGGTTCATTATATAATCAAACCCTAAAAATCTTGGACAAAAAGCCCATTAGGTGGCATCACTAATATTTTAAAAAAATACAACCTATTGAGTTTTGAGAGTTTCATTGACCTCTGTTTACTGAAATTAACTTTCAAATGTTTCCATAAATCAGCACCTGAGCCACTTGCTGGTTTCGTCCAAAGACAGGACAGCAGCAGAGCCACCAGGAGTTCTGTTAACAATAACTGTAAAATATTCCACCGCAGAACCACATTTGGACAAACAGCTTTCTCTATAAAGGGCAGTCACATCTGGAACACACTGCCAAATGAAATTAAAATAATAACGGACTTTAAAACATTCACTAAAAAGGTTAAAAACTGGCTGAAAAATAAACAAGAATGTACCCATGTATGAAATGATTGTCTGTAGGGTGAGAGTGAATGAAGGGAAGGAATGAATGTGTTTGTTTATAGTGAGTGACGAAGGGAGGGAGGCCTGAAATAGGCAAATGTGTGTCAGGTTGTTATATTTGTGTATTTATAATATTTATAATATTTATAATTGTGTATTTATAATGTATTTATGTTTTTTGCATTGATGTATGTGGTTATTGTGTATTCCTTTTCTTTCCTTTTTTTTTTTTTTTTTTTTTACTTGTTTCTCCTTTCTAAAGCCCATCCAGGGACAAGAGTTGCAAATTAGCTAATAGCTATACACTCTGTGCAACACATCAGATGGATTGTCATTGATTAATTGTCTATGTTTATTGCACTGTCCCTGTCAAATAAACAAATCTATCTATCTATCTAAATGCATTAATCTGTGATTTTTATATATATGCATGTTAAAAATGTTTAAATGAATGTGTATCCCTGCATGTTGATTTAGAAGCACTGCTTATAAGTTACATTAAAGTTAGTTTAGTTATACATAAGTGTGTATAAGCATATTCCAATGTATTTAAAATTGTGTGTATTCATGTGGACCGATATCGAATTTCACCCAGTCTTCACCGAGCCCCAGCTTCTCCCTCCTATTGGTCCCTCGCAGACAAAGCCTGTCATTGGACTAAAGTTCGTCAAGCCCGCCCACGAAGGACGCTCATTGGCTGAGATTCCGGTCAACCCAGAAGCCCGCGAAAGCTCAACAGAACTTATAAAAAGAGGAAGACCCCCTGCTTCATTCTCTTTTGGCTTTTCTCTTTCGGCTCTTTCGCCTCCGTTCGTCTCTCTCTTTTGTCTATTGTCTACACACAGCAAGAAAGGACTTTGGGAAGAACAAAGGACTGCCTGAACAAACAGACTTCTCCCACGTGTTGCTTTTCTGAGCACAGAGCAGATAACTCGTAATTTGTTTATTTAACTTTGTATTTTAATGTTTTTTTCTTTTTCTCTTAAATGCCTAGGAATTCCTATTTCTTTGAGCTCAATTCTTAATCGGAGTTAAACTCCAATTTTTATTTATCACTCTTTTCTTAAACTTTTGGTAAAACCACCGTTTGTATTAATTTTAATGTAGGTTTTAATCTTGACTTTATTTTTATAATATTTTTCTTGACCAATCACACACACCAGAAGCTATTATTTTATCTAAAGTCCGAAAGTCTTTTTCTAATTTGAGATCTGATTAGATCTAATTATTCTCGAAGACCTCTGGAGCCTCCTTCCTCTATGAAGGAGAAAACGCGCAGCTGTTCATCACGCGCTGAAGAAACGTCAGCACATCTGGCTCTGATCCAAGTTACAACTGTGGGTCATACAGCCAAAATCCAGCCACTTCGACCGCTTGACTTTAAAGGTCGAACTGTGGACCCTGAAATATCTGCGGGAAGATATTTCCCCTAACATCCACGAAATCTTGGGCTGAGGACGATGAAAGAACATTGACCAGATCATCAAGGAATCACGTGAGCTGCAAACTTTAATTCATCTGCTGAATTAAACGTCTGAGGTTCAGTAATTTGTATATCTAATCAGATGCAAATTAAGAAGCCATTAACATAACTTCTTTTCATTAAAATTCCGTTTTTATTTTCTTAAGATTAATCCAGGACTTTTCATATAATTAGTAAACTTTCTCCATAAATTTGCGTTGTTTCCATAATCTGTTAACTCAAACTGATAGAAATTAATTTCTCAGTTTAACCCTGGTTCTGAAAATATTGACATTGTTAATCTATCATTTACAAGATTGATTTTATGATTAATGAAATTACTGCAATGTCTGTTAATCATTTCGTTTAATAAATATGTGAAAATGAGAGAAGTTGTTGAGAATTTATTTCATTCTGAGTCTGTTTCAAGCACAGGTATCGAATTCACAAAAATTTTTTGAGACTGATTATTAATTAATTTATTGAGTGATTAAGCAGGTATAAAGTGAAATTAAAGATTAAATTGCTTCTTAGAGATAGAAGCTGGTGCCCCACGAGTGTTAACGTTTCTGGTGTATATGAAAAAAAAAAATTGATCTCAGATTCCAATACATCAATATAAATTAAATAATTTATACCTGATCATATTTATTAATTTCATATATTCTCTTACAGCAATGAAAGGTTTTGGTTTTTTTTGTGGATAAAAAGCCACAATACCGTATGTTGGGCAATACACATTTGTTTTTAAGGTAGTTTTAGAGCCACCACAGTGCGTCTGTCATGGGGTGGAGGTATTTTGTTGTTTTTTGGGTTTTATACGGTTTTAAGTTAAATTTGCATGTTTTATAACTTTGCATGTTTTGAAGTTTTTATATTTTAACTGTGCTTTTAGTGGGAAATGTTGTCTGCTTCCACCCGGTGCTTCCCCTAATTACTAATTAGCAGCACCTGTGTTGATTGGGGGTGTGTTGCACCTGTGGCTGCACATGATCTAAGAGATGCTCTGGCAGTCCAGTAGAGGGAGTTTTTGCCAGGAGGAAGGGGCCCTGCTTGAGCAGGGCCCCTTCATGAATGACAGGGCATGAATGAGGAGGAGGAACAGTAATGGCCAGGACCACCATGATGCCAGCATTTGGGGGAGGACTCTTCCATGTGGAGCAATTGGGGTGCTGCAGGTGTGAGACAGCAAGAGGCAGAGTGAGGAGCTCTGCCTTCGCTCTCTGGTTCCCAGATAGCAGCACCCCATGATGATGATGTTGATGACAATAGAAATATGGATATACTGGTGGCAAGTGTCTTCTACTGTACAGGTTTCCTGAGGGCGTTGGTGTCGTGGTGGCAGATGGACCCTGGCCTGGAAGAATGGACCCTCCTCCTCATCTTTTAAGGACCTTTTTTATTTGCTTTTAGCCCACTATTAGCCTGAAGTTTTTTAGCTTAGGCTTTAGTTGAGGTTTTTTATTTTTTAGTGGGCATTTGTATATATTTAATGTAAATAAACTTCTTTAAACATGCTCTTTAAAGTTTCCCCTTTGATTGCTACCTGTGAACCTGAAAGTTATGTTTTTAATTAACTACCCTCGGCCTATACTGTACGTTACATGTCTTTAAGTGTAACAGGCAAAAACATAAGAAATCAGGAAAGGCATCAATACTTTTTCATAGCATATCATGTGTGCCACCATCTTACTACAGTAGTTCTGAATGAACAAACAGCCCTGTGTCTCTAATGAGAGCCCTTTTGTCATGACTGCGAGGAGAAAAGCTCATGTGCAGGCTGCTAACACCAGAGAAGGCACACGACACAGAGGGATAACGTTTAACACCACTTCATTGAAAATAAACACGCTGTCGTAGAGAAAAGCGACACACACCAGGGGATACACACAACCTGAAAGAGAGGGAGACGAGACCAGATTAGGAATGAGGAGGAAGGCTGGGAAGAATGAATTAACAGGGGTGGATCTTACTGTGAGTGAGGAGAGAGCCCGGCAGAAGAACCCAGTAAAAGGTGGAGGAGCAAGCAGGACAGGGCTGGTGGGGAGTGGAGCTGGGGGGGATGAGTCTGATCGGGTGGAGAATTCAGTCTGGAGCAAAGATGATGATGGGACAGGTGAACGCGTTGCAACCCCGGAGATGCACTGCGGAGATGGCAGGAACCTGGTGAGAAAAGAGGAAAAGGAGAGTTAAGCGGAGTTCCCAAAAAATGTTCAGTTCCTGTCCTATATCAAGGCAGCTATACCCAACAAGCCAGTGCCGAAGCATTCACAAACAGGTCCTTTTAAACGCTGGCAGAGAAGAGGTAGCAGGTGTGTCCACTCACACAGGTGTGCTGATGACCTGGGGAGCCGGGAGCCTGATGGAGAATCTCCCACAGAAAGGGAGGGGGAGCGTGCTCACTCGGTCACCACAGTGCTCCCTCCACCCCAAGGGGCACCTCCTGGCGGCGGCCCATGGGGCTTGTTAGGATGGGCTCGGTGAAAGGCATGGACCAGCCTCCTGTCATGGAAGTTGGAGCCAGGGATCCATGACCTCTCTTCTGGCCCATAGCCCTTCCAATGGACAAGGTATTGCTAGCCCCAGCCCCAACGGCGAACGTCCAGAATCCTCTGAAAGGTATAGGTGGTCTGGCCATCGAGGAGCCGAGGAGGTGGCTTCGGGGGGTGGGGAAAGAGAGGACTGGTAGAGGGGCTTGATCTTGGAAATGTGGATGCGGAGTGTCGGTGGCAGCTCCAGGCAGACCATCACTTCATTAATGATCCTGGAGATGGCAAAAGGACCAAGGAAGTGAGATGACAGTTTTCTGGACTCCAACTTCAGACAACCACACGCTCTGACTGACTGCATATTTGGGTGCCAGGACCCACCTGCAGTCTGCGTATTGGGCCCCCCATAGATGGCACAGCTACTTCCCTCTCCGCCATAGGCAGCGGGGGGGGGGGGGGTTATACCCTATAGATGCTTCAAAGGGTGTCAACCCGGTGGATGAGGAAACGGTGGAGTTGTAGGCATGCTCCACCCAGATCGGATGGGTGCTTCAGGAGGATGGGTTGCAGGGACCCAATCATCTCAGGGCGGCCTCCAGGGATTGGTTTGCCCGCTCAGCCTGCCCGTTACTCTGAGGGTGGTATTCGGAGGTGAGGCTGACCGTGGTGCCCAGGGAGCAGCAGGACTTCCATACTTGAGAGGTGAATTGCTGGCTACAGTCAGACACGATGTCCAAGGGGGTGCCATGCAGGCAGATAACATGAGAGGTCAAAAGGTTTGCAGTCTTGGAGGCGGAAGGCAACTTGGGGAGGGGGACCAAATGGATGACCTTCGAGAAGCGGTCAGATAGTGAGGACAACTGTGTTGCCCTGAAAGGGGGGAGACCTGTGACAAAGTCCAATACTACGTGTGACCAAGGGCAACTCGGAACCGGCAGGGGATGCAGGAGACTTGCAGGAGGTGGTAAGTCTGATTTGTTCCTGACGCACACTTGACAGGCTTTGATGTAGTCCCAGACGTCCGGGACTGGGGCACCAGAATGCTCGCTGAACCAGATTGATAGTTTGGGAAATACCCGGGTGACAAGGCAAAGTGGCTGGTGTGTCTCCACTGGATGACGTCACTGCATAGGCTGGCCGGGACAGACGATCATCGGCACCCCAGTCGGGTTTGGGTTCAGTAGACTGGGCCAGCCGGACCCTCTGCTCGATCTCCCATGACAGAGCACCAAGAATACAGGAGGAGGACACTATGGGTTCAGGAGGTGAAGAGGAGGGTGATTGGTCGGGAGTGAACTGGCGGGAGAGAGCATCCGGCTTGATGCTACGAGACCCGGGCCGGTAGGTGATGGTGAGAGGAAGAATAGGGCCCAGCAGGCCTGCCTGGCATTTAATTTGTGGGCCAATCTGAGATACTCTAAATTTTTGTGGTCAGTCCACACTATGATGGGATGGATGGCTCCCTCCAGCCAGTGCCTCCACTCCTCGAGGGCCAGTTTGATGGCCAGAAGCTCTCGGTCCCCTATGTCGTAGTTTCACTCGTCAGGCGTATGCCGCCGAGAGAAATACGTGCATGGGTGGAGCTTCTGATCAGAGGCTGAATGCTGTGAGAGGACAGCGCCCACCCCCGAATCAGAAGCATCCACCTCTACAATGAACCAGAGCTGAGGGTCGACCTGAGCCAAGATAGGCGTGTTGGAAAACAAGGCTTACAATTTGGAGAAAGCCCACTCCACTGCCGCAGACCAGTCAAAAGGCACCTTGACCGAGGTCAGCTGGGTGAGAGGCTGTGCAGCCCTGCTGTAATTCCTGATCAACCTGCGATAAAAATTTGCAAAGCCCAAAAAGTGTTGGAGATCTTTGTGGGACTGTGGGGTAGGCCAATCAATCACAGCCTTCACCTTTGCCGGGATGGTCGTCAGCTCCCCTTCGGCAACTATAAACCCCATGAAGGAAGTGGAGCAGGTAGAAAACTCACACTTTTCAGCCTTCACAAAGAGCTGGTCTTCCAGGAGCCGCTATAACATGGCCTAGACATGGACTGTATGGTCCTCCGGCATGCGGGAAAAATTAAAATGTCGTTGAGATAAATAAAAATGAATTGGTTGAAAATATCGCGGAGGACATCATTGATCATGTGCTGGAAGACGGCCGGGGCATTAGTGAGCCCAAAAGGCATCACTAGGTATTCGAAGTGCCCCAGATGTGTTTAGAAGGCCGTCTTCCACTTTTCCCCTTCGCATATGCAGACCAGATGGTACGCGTTATGCAAGTCTAATTTGGAAAACACCAGCACGCACTGAAGGAGCTCGAACGTGGAATTGATCAGAGGCAGAGGGTATTTATCCTTAACAGTGATCATGCTGAGCTCGCGGTAATCCACCGGGAGGGAGGAGATGGGAAGGGATGTGAACACGCGGCCAAACAGAGGCAGGATGCTAGACAAAAGGGCCTCCAGGAGGAGATTGAATTTTGGGCCCAACTGACAACAGGGTTGTGCTTCTGGAGCCAAGGGTAACCCAGGACCACCGGGGAAGACGAGCTAGGGAAAATAAAGAACGAGAGTCTCCCGGTGGTTCCCGGAAAAAAGGATGGAGATCAGCACTGTGTGTTCTGTGACGGAGGCTAAACTACAGACGGATAATGCCGCAACATTTAATGAAGCTGGCAACTTCGTAGTGGGGATGCCTTCCTCCTGCATGAGCCATGAGGAAATAAAATTATGTTCCGCCCCCAAATCAGTTAATGCTGAAACCTTCCTCTCGACCCCCAGTAACTGGATGAGAGCCGGGATAGAAAAGTTACTGGGGGAATTATTAGAATTATGTAATTCTGGGGCAGTCATTTCCCAGTTTGGGATCAGTAATGTATATTTATCTATTTCCGCCCACCAGACCCCCCCACGGCTACTTACGGGCTGCGTCTTTTTGGTTTAAGATGGCAGTTAAACAGTTTGTACTCCAAAGAGCCACAGTACATACATGCACCAGCTTTCCTCCATTGCTGGCGCTCCTCCGGAGTCAAATGGACTCGGCAAAGCACCATAGCTTCGGAGGAAGAGTCGGCTTTGCCTGCACCAGTAGCAGGAGGAGGTGTACACGAAGCGGGCGGACCAGAGGAAGTCTTCCGCTCCTTCGCGTGCTCGTGGTACTGGCTATCCAAAGTGACAGCCTTATCGATGAGCTCATCCAAAGAGGAGGGGATTGCATGAACTGCCAGGTCGTCGCGAAGGATGGTGTTCAGACCCTGGAGGAAGGCGTTGCATAAGGCAATGTTATTCTACCCAGAGTCCGCCACGATGACCCGAAACTCCAGAGATGTCGGCCGCAGACTGGCTCCCCTGACGGAGAGACATAAGGCTGCTCATAATGTTCCCCCCCCACTCTCCGAACAGTCAAAAGCCTGGGAAAACTAACAAACCAAAGGTGTAATTAGGTGCTATCAAGAACGGACTGAGCCCAGCTGAGAGCCCGGTCTCGCAGCAGGAGGGTCAAAAAGTGGATTTTGGAAATGTCGTCCGGGTATTCCCCGCCCACCTGTCTCAGATAAAGCTGAACATGGAGCAAAAACCCCTTGCATTTCCCCACGTCCCCCACGTATGGGGCCGGTGAGGGAACAGAAGTAATACGGCAGATGGTAGTAGCCACTGGGATGGCAGGTGGAGAGGAAGGGCCCGGACGAGACATATGGCAGAGATGGTTGGTGACTGCGGTGAGCTGCTAAGTAATAGTTTGTATTTGCTCCATGAGCACGGCCACCTGCGGCTCTGACGTCTAAACGGTAAAGAGCGGAGTGCTCCGCTGGTGCAGTGCCTGCTGAGTTTACGTCAAGGCTGGCTCGTTCTGTCATGACTGCAAGGAGAAAAGCTCACGTGCAGGCTGCTAACACCAGAGAAGGCACACAACACAGAGGGATAACGTTTAACACCACTTCATTGAAAATAAACATGCTGTCATAGAGAAGTGACGCACACCAGGGGAAACACACAGCCTGAAAGAGAGGGAAACGAGACCAGATTAGGAATGAGGAGGAAGGCTGGGAAGAATGAATTAACAGGGGTAGATCTTACTGTGAGTGAGCAGAGAGCCTAGCAGAGGAGCCAGCAGGACAGGGCTGGTGGAAAGTGGAAGAGGAGTGGAGCTGGGGGGATGAGTCTGACCAGGTGGAGAAGGCAGTCTGGAGTGAAGATGATGATAGGACAGGTGAATGCGCTGCAACCCCGGAGACGCACCGCGGAGATGGCAGGAACCTGGTGAGAAAAGAGGAAAAGGAGAGTTATGCTGAGTTCCCAAAATACGTTCAGTTCCTGTTCTTTGTCAAGGCAGCTATACCCAACAAGCCAGCTCTGAAGCATTCACAAACAGGTCCTTTTAAGCGCTGGCAAAGAGGTAGCAGGTGCATCCACTCACGCAGGTGTGCTGATGAACTGGGGAGCCGAGAGCCTGATGGAGAACCTCCCACAGAAAAGGAGGGGGAGCGTGCTCACCCGGTCATCACACCTTTGGGTTTTAATACTACAGTTCAAAAAAAAACAAAAACCAATGGCTGATATAATGCTGAAATATTCACCAATAGTTCAGTCAGTGGGGGATAGAAGGTTGTTGGATCCAGTCACAAATGAAGACATATTAGTCTAAGTTTGGAAGAATGTTGGTACCTGATGGCCACTGTCCACGCACATTTGATCTTGATGGGGGAGTCATGACTGGAGAGCATTTAACCCTCCTGTTATGTTCATTTGTCAGGAACAACAATGGTGTTCCCAGGTCAATTTGACCCGGTGCATGTTTAATTATCCAAAAGATGTCCGAAACCAAATAAATCCTAACAAACATTGTTAATATTTCATTACTAATTCCATTACTAGCTATTCTATCAATATTTAGTGCATTGGTGTTCCTTACCTTTAATAGGTAAAGGTTCAATTAGGATAATTCACTCGTTTTTAATTAAAAAAAAAACATGTTCAAACTTTTTTTAATGTTTCACCACTTTATTACTTTTGAAAGACCAGCATATAAAACATAACACTGAAACATAACATTTAAATTTTGTTTTACATAGCCTACATGCACAGTTTGTGAACCACTAATGAACAAAATAACACAATATGAACAAGGTGTGTGTGTCTGTCTGTCTTTACGTCGACACAGCACATGAGTGACATGTCATCACACTGCTTTGTGCAAATGAATTTTCCACATTTCGCACAGGTCATACTTGTCTTGACATCAGATGGCCTGCTGACCTGGCACCTCTTCCTCTTTCTTTTCCCCTCAGCAGCAACCTAGAACCAACAGGACCATGATTACTTTACTATGCTGTCTTTTTGCTGATCCCAAGACACACACAACGCACTGTCATACACTTATATATACACACAAACACTTACTTACCTCACGCACTGGTGTACTTGGTGCAGTCCTCTCCTTGATCTCCCTCACCGTGGCTGCAGCGGCTGGGGTCCTTGGCAGGTGCTCCCTCCGTTGGATGTGCGGTGTCACAAGCGCCTTCCCCAGCTCCTCGAGAAAGATGCGCCTCTTGTACAGCTTTGACACATTCCAGTCAGGAAAGATCTCAGTCCAAATGACAAATGCATTGTAGGCCAATACATCGATCATGTTATAAAATATGACCAATGGCCAGCGTGCAGTCATTCGTTTGGTGCTGGAGGACCCTGTTACTTTGTCCAAGTTGTCTATCCCCCCTTTGGTGGCATTGTAATCCAGGATCATGCTTGGTTTCTGGTCCTCTCTTGTGCTTATTTCAGCATTTTTGTGCAGAGTGCTCATGAGCACAACATTTTTTCCCTTTTTGGGGCAGTAAGACACTAGGGCTGTGGTGTCTGTGAAGGCAAACATGGAAGATTGAGGGGGCCTGTTCTTGATTACCAGCAGCTCAGCAGGGAGTTCAGCCCTGTTCTTTTGGATAGTTCCGACCATTGTGAGCTTTCTTTTCAGAAGCTCCTGACCCAAGTTGTAGTTTGTGAAAAAATTGTCACAGGTTATGTTGTGTCCCTTGAGACCCTGTGCCATGTCGAGCACGACCCTTGTGCCCTGATTCTTCTCCGGGGCTCCTCCAACCGGCTTTCCAGTGCAAACCTGCATGTTCAATGAATAGCTGGTGTTTGCATCACATGCTGCCCAGATTTTTATTCCATATTTAGCTGGTTTGGAAGGCATATATTGCCTAAATGGGTAGCGACCTCTGAATGCCACCAGCCTTTCATCTACTGTGATATTAGGGCCTGGGTTATAGAGTAGTGGAAGTTGATCTACCCACTTGTCCCACACTGTCCTAATAGCTGCCAGCTTGTCTCTCTCCCGTCTACCAGTCCTTGTCTCTCGATTATCAAATCGGATTACTCTGGAGAAAATGCGAAAAGTCTCCAGAGACATTGTGGCTCGAAATATCGGCCTCCCTGTCTGCATCCCACAGACTGGCTGTTGATTCATCCTTTGATTTATAGACCCCAGCCAGGATGAGGAGCCCCAAATACGCATCTAAATGTGTTTCGTCCAGCTCCTTCCACTTCTCCCCAAAAACACGCCTCCCTTCTAGATTAGTCATTTCCAGAATGATTTTCTGTATTGAATCTGGCATGACCAGCTCAAAAGCTGACTTGATGTCAGTCACACAAGTCACTGCCATCCTAGTGGGCCCTGGCACTGTCTTTATTATGTTTTCTGCAGACAGTTTTGCCTGACGCATATTTGGGGATGAAGACCAATGTATTTCACCATTTTTTGACATAAATGTCTTGCTTGGAGGAACAGGAATAGCTATTCCCTCATCTGGTTCAAAATCAGAATCATTAGAATCAGAATTTAGCTCAAGATAGTCTTCATCTTCAGTCACATCCTCCTCTATTTCACTGTCATGATCGAAGATGGCTTCCAGAGCCTCCTGGACTGTCATCCTTTTGCTTCTGCTGCTCGTTTTGTAAAGGTCTGCCTGACAGTGTAATGTTGGTAGGACTCCCATGCAGAGAAGCTTTTATATGTTTTGCCCCTCCCCTGTTGAGTGTCCACTGAATATGGGTGGAGTTTTCCCGCGAGAACATAAATGGTTCCCGTCAAAAGTCATAACACCTGCACCTGTGTGTGTGTGTGTGTGTGTGTGTGTGTGTGTGTGTGTGTGTGTGTGTGTGAAATATGTTGCAATAAGGTGCAAAGAAAGAAATAGTCTGACATTTCTGACACCCTTTTACCTCCAGTTTGACTGCTGGGTCACATTGACCCAAACAGTATCTATGTGATATAAACATGCAGGGGGTGATTGCATATATTATATGTTGATTACATTAATTAAGGCAAGCAGAAGAAGTTTCATACTGAAAAAAATACTTTTAACTATTTTTCCTAGATGTTCAAACTTTAAAACGGGTCAATTTGACTCGTAACATAACAGGAGGGTTAAGAATAAGCCAGCTTTCGTCATTCAGTCCATACAGCCAATCATGTAGAGTAGAACAAAATTATGTTTCTCTTATCTACAATGTTAATCACATCTAGAATGAGAGGGGCTGCTGTTGTGCAAGGTGCAGCCACACAAACATTTGAGATTCCTGCTACCTCTGACCTGTCATTGGAATTGTTACATGCTGTACCTTTAACGTCACTGCAAGACAACTCAGCATCTAACCAGCCAGCAGCCACAAATGGAACTTGTTCTTTCTCCCATAGCAAACATCCACAACTTTTAAGCAGATCAACACAAAACAATGGACCTTGTGTGTCACAACAGACATAATTTCACTTTTAGCCCAAAAAATTGCAAACATTAACAACCATCTCGCCTGTGATGACGCCCCACCGTGCTGCAAAAATGGCGGCGTAGTGAATGGACATTACAAACACAGCTTGAGAATTTTTTTAGACTGGTACTCACCAGCAGTTGGACCCAAAGCTATGAGGATGAAAACATGCAAATTTCTGTCTGTATCAGCTGCTGGAGGTCAGCTACAACCTAGCATGTAGCTACTAGCTAGCTAGCCAGCTTCCACAGAAGAAGAACAACCCAACATCCAAGCAAAGTTTTGGAGGAGGCTGTAACAATTATCCAGGTGACAGTTCCAACAGATAACATTGTAAACTAAAACATGACAGCGCTTTGGGGATTTCCATAGCTGCAATACAGCTTGTTTGACTTTGCGATGTCTGCATGGCATGCACAGTGTCTGTGGCAAGAGTGGCTTTGGCACGGAGAGCCGCTAGGTCAAAAAGTACTCTTTGTTCTTTCTGCCATTAACTGCAATCACAAAATTTGTCACCGTTAATGGGGGCAAAGTGTTAATGGGTGATAAACACAATAATGCCAACACCACTAATATAAATATCAGACTTCTAATAAAACTGAAAATAAGCCAACCACTGACTGACGGTAGCTTTCTGACTTTCGCTTTTGTGTCATATTTGGATCACTGGTCTGTGGTATCAAAAAGACTTCGGGTCTGGGCAGAAGACCCTTTGGGTCCGGATGCGGACTGGGGTCCATTATTTGAGGAGCCTGGGCCTAGGCCATAATATACTCAGGGTATAATCGAGTCAAGGCCTCTTTAACCCAGGGTATAGTCTGGGCTGGGGGTATACTGTGGCCTGTTACACTGGTACAATGCCATTCCCACTCCTGCCGCATTGCTTAAATGTATATAAGTCCATATTGCATAAGTGTTGTGTTTGTATGTTCTTATGCTTTGCTTCTGGAGAATGTTGCTAAAGGGCCCAAATATAGTCAAAACAAACACATTTCTTTTTAAAGAATCCTTCAGATTTCAGTCCTGGTTGATCTGATAATAGCTGTGGGTACTGGTGCGAACACCAACACTACTTGAGCAGCTTCTATGATAAATGCATGGCTGCTGTATCACTCTGCAGAACTACTAGAGTGAAAAGCATATCAATGTACTTCCCACATTGAGTATATTTTCTGTAAATCCATCACATAAAGCTAGATGAAGAGATTTGCAACTGAAATTCCATGTAGTTATCACATGAAAGCAGTCAACATGAAAGTTAACCATTTCATCAACACTTTATCTTGAGTTAACACGGGGTGCAAGATTAAGCAGGTAGTTGTCTTCCTAATCTAACACAGACAACCTTTGGAAGCCTGAATTTTGGTGTTATTTACTGTAGTGTCAGTTTCATAATTGATTCCTATGTAATGGTTTGTGCTTATATCTGTATTCTGATGGCCATACTTGTTAATGAATCAGGATTGTCAATGTTTTTGTAGACTGCTAATGGCTATAGTCTTATTGAATGCAATCAACTACTTACCAAGCCTGTCAATACATTAGTCAGGCTTTAGAAGGACTATTAGTATTCACCAGAGGCCACTGTCTTGTCTGGACAATTTCCAATCAACGAGAGACTCCAAAACCATCAGGGATTCTCTGAGAAGTTAATTTGTCTTTTTCCTTGCTCCAGAGAGATCAAAGAAAATCCACAAAACTGAGTTTTGCATCTCTTTTTTGGTCATTCTTAAAAGAGCATTATTCTTATTTATTCTTCAGCCTGCTCAAAATCAATTATGACTAAAATGGGAAAAGGCAGAGAACCAGTTAAAATTAATGACTTAAAAACATGTATACCATACATCTTTACAGTGCATCCAGAAAGTATTCACAGTGCTTCAATTTTTCCACATTTTGTTATGTTACAGTCTTATTCCAAAATGGATTAATTTCATTTTTTTCATTAAAAATCTACACACAATACGTCATGACAATGTGAAAAGTTTTTTTTTTTTTTTTTAGATTTTTGCAAATTTATTAAATGTGAAAAATTAAGAAATCATAGATACAGTGGTGTGGAAAAAGTGTTTTCCCCTTCCTGATTTCTCATTTTTTTGTATGTTTGTGTCATGAATGCCCTTCGGGGCAGAAAGGTGAGACCCACGTGCTGAACTGTGAGTTTTTGTAATTTATTGAAAAAAGCAACAAACATTAAATTCAACACAATTCTCATAACACAAAGAAACAAAGGAGAAAACTTACAGGCTTTGTGCACCAGAGCAAGGCAGGGCTCTGGTGGAGATGAGGAGAATGTAAACCAAAACAGCGGCAATTGAAAATGAAAATAACTCCCCTTAAATAGGGATCAAAACCCTTAACATGATTCATGACTGGTGTGGGTCTCTGACTGGACAGGGGAAAGCAATGATATATAATTCGGACCAGCTGGGAATAATGAGGAAGCCATCGGGGCTGACAACTGGCAGGGCCATGCTCACGCTGAGCAAAACCCCAGAAAGCCAATGACAGCTGTCAACCCCAAGAGAAAGAACAGAATACAAACATAACGATGTGACAAAAAAATGGAGACAGGCAACTCAAAAATACAATAAACAAACTATAATGAGCGTAAATGGGAAAATAAATCATACTGAGAAACAATATAGGAAAAGTGACAACTCAAAAATGACAACACAGTAAAAATAAGAAAAAAGGCAGACAACCTGAACATGGTGGAATCCCTCCACGCTCAGAATGTGACAGAGCCCCCCCCCAATATCAAAAGAAACAAACCCCCCCACACAGAGAAATCCCACCCCAACAAGAAAACAACCCCACCCCGTGGAGGAGGAGGGGGACCCAGGCACGGAGGGACCGAACCAAACCAAAAGAAGCAAGAAAGGCGCTCAGGAAGCATCCCAGCAAGGCCCAGACTGAGAGAAAACATCAAAAACAAAATCCCACTCAGGACCCACACAGAGCTGGGTACTCAGGCCCCCTAGACCAAAGGACAGGACAGTTCTGGTGGTTGGCTGAAGTCCAAGGCCTTACAGACGGCGAGATGGTAAGAGTCGGGTGGTCTACCGGAGAATGTGAACCACCCAACCCAACGGCAACACCTATCAGGCGGTCGGCCAGAGTTCTTCAGCCACCACCACAGAGATGGTGGTCCAGGGGGTGGCCACCCAATCAGCGTGACCAGAGGTGAGGACGGAAGAGGAGTAGGGGGAGCCCCGATGACGTCAGGCAAAGGACGGGGCACCACGATGATGACTGGCAAAGGAGGGGGGACCACAATGGTGTCTGGCAAGGGAGGGGGACCACGCCACCCCTGGACTGGCCAGCAACACCCTCAGAGGTCCTGGACTGGGACATAGTTGCACCCTCGATGTCTCCGGACTGGAGCAGGGTTGCACCCGCAGAGGCTCTGGACTGGAGCGAAGTTGCACCCGCGGTGGCTCCGGGCTGGAGCACAGCAGCACCCGCAGTGGTTCCGGGTTGGAGTGTATCTGCACCCGCGGTGGTTCGGGGCTGGAGCGGATCTGCACCCGCGGTGGTTCCGGGCTGGAGCAGAGCTGACCCGCAGTGGCTCTGGGCTGGAGCGGAGCTTCACCCGTGGTGAGTCCGGACTGGACTGATGCTGCACTCTCGGTGGGTCCAGACTGGACCAAGGTTGTACCCTTGGAGGACCTGGACTGAGTCAAAGCTGCACCCTCGGTGGGCCTGATTCGGGCCAAAGCTGTACCCACGGTGGCTCTGGGCTGGAGCACAGCAGCAATCTTGGTGGCTCCTGGCTGGAGCAAGGCTGCACCCACGGTGATCCTGGACTGGGACATAGCTGCACCCTCGGAGGCCCCGGGCTGGGACAGAGCACCCGCGACGACCTCAGCAGGAAAGGAAGCAGCACCCACAGATGGCCCAGACTGGGCCAATGCTGCACCCTCGGAGGCACCGGGCTGGAATGGTGCACCTGCGACGACCTCCACTGGAAGGGAAGCAGCACCCTCAAGGACCTCAGCCGGAGGGGAAGCAGCACCCACGAAGGTCTCGGACTGGGACGGAGCGCCTGCAACAACCTCGGCGGGAGGAGCTGGACCCATGATGATTTTGGGTGACATACACTCAAGGGGCAGAGAAGGATACACAGAGAGAACAGGTGATAAGTTGTTAGCTACAACAGGTGGTGAGAGCTCACAGGGCTGGGAGGACCGAGCCTCACCACCAGGAATCGGGCAAAATAATTCAAATGTAGGTTATAGGGAATGAAAATTCACTTGCCTGTATTCCCGGGGCATGCCATTAACAGCTGTAGCTGGTTGGAGGTCAACCCCCTCCGTGACTTCAATGGTCATGGGCCCCTCTGAGGAACGTGGAGGAGCTGCCCCTGCTGACACTGTTTCGGGCGTAGCAGTGGAAAAAACAGTTTGGCTCACAGCAGCGGGAGGAGTCTTTGAAGGGAAGCAAGGAACAGCAGTAGCAGAGAGGGGGAAGGCTGACAACTGGGCCAAAGAAGACAAACTTGGAGAGTGCACTGCTGAAGGAGGCTTCCGTCCAGACGTAGGAGAAGCTACTGATTGAGACGTTGGAGTGGTCCTCCGGCGGGATTTCCCTGAACGATGGCGAGGAGCGGGAGGTGGAGACATAGTTTTGAGGTGGAGAGGGAGAGGCTCCGGAGTCAGGGGATGCTCACTCATCGGCTCAAACTCCGGGTCCCTCAATGAAATCTCCTCCAGCTCCTGAGCCAAATCTGGGAGGGGCCATGGTTTAACTTCCAGGAGGAGGTCAGTTTCTGCCAGTATAACCTGTCTGTGCTCCTCCAGCTTCTCGGCCAATGGAGTGGGCCAAGGCTCGGGAGGAGGAGGCGGAACTGCTGCCAGAGAGCGGTGAGAGGCTGGAGGTTTTCGTTTGTGTGAGTGCTAGCTCTTTGTTGGCGCAGGCACAGGCATTGGAGCTGACTCCCCTGGGTCATCACTTGTTGATTGAGGGAGAAATATGGAGAGGAGTACGTTTGTAAGCTCCAGATGATTCCACAGGCTGGGCCATGCCTCAAGCACCTGTGCCACGCCCTGCAGACACTCTCGGGCTGCCTCGGGAGTCCCGGAGACTTGAGCCTGAGACAGAATATCCTTCAGGATGCACACTGATCACCACTACACTTCGTTCAGTCTCAGGGTGGACACCTCCGCAGTGACAGACATGGTAATTTCTGGTGAAAAGAAAAACAGGGGAAAAAATAAAGAAACCAACGGGCTATTGCTGCTGCTGAGGTAAAAGAAAACAAAAATCCACAAACTCACAGCAGCTGGGTCTCTATTTGCCACTGTCTTCTGTCATGAATGCCCTTCAGGGCAGAAAGGTGAGACCCACATGCTGAACTGTGAATAAATCATACTGAAAAATAATATAGGATAAGTGATAACTCAAAAATGATAACACAGTAAAAATAAGAAAAAAGCCAGACAACCTGAGCCCGGTGGAATTCCTCTGCACTCAGAATGTGACAGTTTGTCAGACTTAAATATTTCAGATCATCAAACAAATTTAAATATTAGACAAAGATAAAAACAAGTAAACACAAAATGCAGTTTTTAAATGAAGGTGTTTATTATTAAGGGTAAAAAAATCCAAACCTACATGGCCCTGTGTGAAAAAGTGATCCCCCCTTCCATGTTAAAACATAAATTAATTGTGGTTTATCACATCTTTGGAAAGCGGAGTTCAATTTCTGTTCTCAATCAACCTGTTCTCAATCAAGAAATCACTTAAATAGGATGTGCCTGATAAAGTGAAGTTGACCAAAAGATCCTCAAAAGTTAGACACCATGCTGTGAGCCAAAGAAATTCAGGAACAAATGAGAAACAAAATAATTGAGATATATCAGTCTGGAAAATGGTTAAAAAGCCATTTCAAAAGCTTTGGGACTCCAGTGAACCACAGAGAGAGCCATTATCCACAAATGGCAAAAACATGGAACAGTAGTAAACCTTGCAAGAAGTAGCTGGCCAACCAAAATTACCCCAAGAGCGCAGCGACAACTCATCCTCTTAAGAGTTCTCAAAAAAACCACAATAGCATCCAAAGAACTGCAGGCCTCACTTGCCTCAGTTAAAGTCAGTGCTCATGACGCCACCATCAGAAAGAAATAAGGGGAAAAATAGCCTGCATGGAAGCATTCCAAGACAAAAACCACTGCTGAGCAAAAAGAACATAACGGCTCATCTCAGATTTACCAGAAAACATCTTGATGATCCCCAAGACTTTTGGGAAAATACTCTGTGGACTGACGAGACAAAAGTTGAACTTTTTGAAAGGTGTGTGTCCCATTACATCTGGCGTAAAAGTAATACAGCATTTCAGAAAAAGGAACATCATATCAACAGTAAAATATGGTGGTGGTTTTGTAATCGTCTGGGGCTGTTTTGCAGCTTCATAACCTGGATGACTTGCAGTGGTAAATAGAACCATAAATTCTGGTGTCTACCAAAAGATCCTGAAGAAGAATGTCCAGCCATCAGTTAGTGACCTCAAGCTGAAGCACACTTGGGTTCTGCAGCAGGACAATGATCCAAAACGCACCAGCAAGTCCACCTCTGAATGGCTTAAGAAATAAAAAATGAAGACTTTGGAGTGGCCTAGTCAAAGTCCTGACATGAATCTGACTGAGATACAGTGGCATGACCATAAAAAGGCGGTTCATGCTCAAACCCTCCAATGTAAGATAAGATAAGATAAGATAAGATAAGCCTTTATTAGTCCCACAACGGGGAAATTCCAGGATTGCAACAGCACAGGGATAGCAACACTCAGAGCAACAATCAGAAGGCAAGAAAAAAAACAAGCAAGCAAGAGCAGCTAATAAACATATGTACGTATTACTATAAAATATATATATATACAGTGTGTGTGTATATATATATATTGTCTGAATTACAACAATGTGTCTGAATTACAATGTGTCTGAATTACAACAATTCTGCAAAGATGAGTGGGCCAAAATCCCTCCACAGGACTGTAAAAGACTCATTGCCAGGTATCACAAACACTTGATTGCAGTTGTTGCTGCCAAGGGTGGCCCAACCAGTTATAAGGCTTAGGGGACAATCACTTTTTCAGACAGGGCTATGTAGGTTTGGATTTTTTTTCCCTTAATATTAAACACCTTCATTTAAAAACTGCATTTTGTGTTAACTTGTGTTATCTTTGTATAATATTTAAATTTGTTTGATGATCTGAAACATTTAAGTGTGACAAACATACAAAAAAAATGAGAAATCAGGAAGGGGGCAAACACATTTTCACACCACTGTACATACATGTAAGTATTCACAGCCTTTGCCATGAAGGTCAAAATTGAGCTCAGGTGCATCCTGTTTCCACTGATCATTCTTGAGATATTTCTACAGCTTAACTGGAGTCCACCGATGGTAAATTCAGTTGACTGGACATGATTTGGAAAGGCACACACCTGTCTATATAGGGCCCCACAGTTGACAGTGCATGTCAGAGCACAAACCAAGCATTAAGTCAAAGGAATTGTCTGCAGACCTCTGAGACAGGATTCTCTCAAGGCACAAATCTGGGGAAAGGTACAGAACAATTTCTGCTGCTTTGAAGGTCCCAGTGAGCACAGCCGCCTCCATCATCCGTAAATGGAAGAAGTTCAGAACCACCAGTCCCCTTCCTAGAGCTGGCCAGCCATCAAAATTGAGCAATCGGGGAGAAGGGCCTTAGTAAGGGAGTTGACCAAGAACCTGATGGTCACTCTGTCAGTGCTCCAGCATTCCTCTGTGGAGAAAGAAGAACCTTCCAGAAGGACAATCATCTCTGCAGCAATCCTCCAATCAGGCCTGTATGGTCAAGTAGCCAGATGGAAGCCACTCCTTAGTAAAAGCCACATGGCAGCCTGCCTGAAGTTTGCCAAAAGGCACCTGAAGGACCTGAAGGACTCTCAGACCATGAAGAAACAAAATTCTTTGGTCTGACGAGACAAAGACTGAACTCTTTGGCTTGAATGCCAGGCGTCATGTTTGGAGGAAACCAGGCACCGCTCATCACCAGGCCAATACCATCCCTACAGTGAAGCATGGTGGTGGCAGCATCATGCTGTCGCAATGTTTTTGAGTGGCAGGACCTAGTCTGGATAGAGGGAGAGATGAATGCAGCAATGTGCAGAGACATCCTGGATGAAAACCTTCTCCAGAGCACTCTTGACCTCAGACTGGGGTGACAGTTCATCTTTCAGCAGGACAACAACCCTAAGCACACAGCCAAGATATCAAAGTGGCTTCAGGACAACTCTGTGAATGTCCTTATGTGGTCCAGCCAGAGCCCAGACTTGTATCCAGCTGAAAATCGCTGGAGAGGTCTGAAAATGGCTGTACACCGACGCTTCCCTTCCAACCTGATGGAGCTTGAAAGGTGCTGCAAAGCGGAATAGGCAAAACTGCCCAAAGATATGTGTGCCAAGCTTGTGGCATCATATTCAAAAAGACTTGAGGCTGTAACTGCTGTCAAAGGTTCATCAGCACCAAGTATTGAGCAAAGGCTGTGAATACTTATGTACATGTGATTTCCTAGTTTTTTAAAAATTTTTAATAAATTAGCAAAAATCTAAAAAAAAAAAAACTTTTTCATGTTGTCATTATGTGGTGTTGTGTGTAGAATTTTGAGGGGAAAAAATTAATTTAATCCATTTTGGAATAAGGCTGTAACATAACAAAATGTGGAAAAAGTGAAGCGCTGTGAATACTCTCCGGATGCACTGTATCTTTAAAGTTGAGAGTGGTGTAGACTTCTTGCCACTACTAATAGTTCTTTTAAATTATCTTAAGTTACGGTCAAAGATTTTTACGAATGATGGGTTTGTAAGAATCTCCCAGTTCCTACAAATTCTGGTGGAGCTAAGTGTGGTGTGGTTGGTAGAGCATCCGCCCCACAACTGTGAGGTCATGGGTTCAAATCCCGGCTGGGTCATACTAAACACCATATAAAAATGGTACTTTCCGCCATATGGCTTGGTGCTCAGTATAAGCCACCAGAGGACTGACCCCCCACCGTATCTTTCACTGCTTACAGTAGCTGTGTGGCCTAGGGTCAGTGAAATGGAGATAGGCATCGCCCCATACACTACATGGTGTCCCACATGCTGTGGAAGGGATTAACTTAACTACAGATTCTCGAGTTCGGAGACATTCGTGGAGGGGGGCATAGTTTCTTACCACTGCTATTCAATTTGCAAGTGCACCTTAAGATAAGATAAGCCTTTATTAGTCCCACAATGGGGAAATTTCAGGATTGCAGCAGCAAAGGGATAGCAGCACGCAGAGCAATAGTCAGTAAGATCATATAAGAATTGGTTAGCCAAAGCAGTAAATAAATATACATATGTACACAGTTATATACACAGTACAGGAGCATTGCAGCCAGATGGTATCAACAGCATTATGGTTAGTTGTATTACCCGGCAGAATATAAATATGTAACTGGACAGTATATTTCACATTTGAATGAACCGTGTTGTGCCACCCTCGTTAATAATTGTAATTGTCTTAGTTGTGTATTGGGGGGACGATCTCTATTGGGCAAAGTTGTGATGTTTAGTACGTTTAATATGACCTCTATGAGCAGCACTGGTTAGATTATAAAGTCTGACAGCCGTAGAGAGGATCGGCGGAACCTCTCCCTCAAGCACTTAGGGTGGCACAGCTTACAGCTAAATGAGCTTCTCAGTGCATTCAGTGTGTCCTGCATGGGGTGGGGCTCAAGCTCCAGCAGAGATGACAGCTTAGCCACCATCCTCCTCTCTCCTATCTCCTCTACTGGGTCAAGGTGGCACCCCAGAACAGAGCTAGCTTTTTTGATCAGCCTGTTCAATCTCTTCCTGTCAGCTGCCGTGACGACGCTGCCCTAGCAGACCACTCCGAATATGCTGGCTGATGCCACCACCGAATTATAGAAGGTCTTCAGGAGTGCCCCTTGCACTCCGAAAGACCTGAGTCTCCTCAGGAGGTACAGCCTGCTCTGCCCCTTCTTGTAGAGCGCATTGGCATTGTGTGACCAATCCAGTTTATTTTTCAGGTGAACACCCAGGTACTTGTAGGATGTCACCATCTCAATGTCTGTTCTCTGCATGTTTACCAGTGCTGTGGGGGATTGTCCTCATCTGTGGCAGTCCACCACCAGTTCCTTGGTTTTCTTCGCATTGATCCGGAGGCAGTTCTGCAGGCACCAGACCACAAAGTCCTGGAAAAGTCCTCTGTACTCTGCATCATCCCCATCAGAGATGAGACCGATGATCGCAGTCAGAGAACTTCTGTAGATGGCAGTGTGGTTTATTGTGTGAAAAGTCAGCAGTGTAGAGGGTGAACAGGAAGGGAGCCAGAACTGTTTCCTGGGGGGCCCTGTATTGCAGATGATGGTGTCAGAAACATAGTCCTGGGTTCTCACAAACTGTGGTTTGTCTGTGAGGTAGTCCAGGATCCACGATGACAGGTGCTGGTCCACCCCTGCACACAGCATTTTGTCCAACAGGATCAGTGGTTGTATGGTATTGAAAGCACTGGAGAAATCAAAGAACACAATCCTCACAGTGCTCCAAGGTTTCTCCAGGTGGGACAGGGAATGATGTATGAGGAAGATCCCTGCATCCTCCACCCCGATGCCATGCTGGTAGGCAAACTGAAGTGGGCTTGAGGCATTCTTGAGAAAATGAGGTGCTTTTCTGTCATACGATGGCCCAAGAGTACTTATGTTCTTCTTGAGGGTGCCTTGGGATCTTCATACGGCATACTTACAGCCAGCTTACGAAAATGTTATGGTTCCAAGGTTCCAATGGTTCCAATGGTTCCAAGGTTGTCATAGCCAGGAGCGGCACTGGGATTAAGCTCCCAGTGCTCATAAAATACTCCTAATGGCGTGCGTCTCGAAAAGCCTCTGACAACTAAGTCCAACTCCTAGCCTGCCCGTGTGGTTTAGTCTCTAAGCCCGGCGGAACTGCTTTTACTAATAGGAGAAGGGGCGAGGGCAGATCTCTGGCGCCTTAAAACCAGATGCTTCGGGTAGATGGTGGCTCGTCAACCTGGGAAGGTAGCCCATCTAGGGGAAGGTAAACCCTGATTTCAAACCTCTGCTGCCTTGCGGCATACCCGGTCACGGGAAAGGCTTCGGGAGTCAACCCTGAGGAAAAATCCAGAGTCGGAGCCCCTAAGGCAGTTCTATGTTGTGCTCAACATCATTCTGGCAGCTCCTGCAACGGCGCTGGTGCCAAACTGTAGCAGCCCTGCTGTTCCTTTGGATTCATCAGTGACGTGGAGAGGGGGGACATGCTGCATGGGCAACATCTTGTCCTCCATATCTTCCTGCCCAGGCTTGAATCCTACCAACGCCCAACGCTGGAAGGTAGAACACCGGATCACTGGAGAGGACACTCCAGCTTCGCCTTTGGCGTAGACAAAACACGGGGAATGACAGTTACCGGTTATAAGCCACTGCTCAATTGGCCTAGAGCGTGGCGCCAGGGGTTGTTCCCGACGGTGGGAGGGATCATCAGATCTCATTGGACAGCTACCGCCCGCCTCAAGCTGGGCAGCCCCCAGCCAATAAGGTGTTGTCCCGCCACAGCTTGCTTTCCTCATTGGGTGCATGGGGATAAGGAGAAATCCAAACAGCAGGCTGAGAACCTTCGCACCAGGCAAGACAATAAAACAAAAGAGACCAACTCTAAAACTGGGAACTTGGAACGTCCGCACTATGATGACAGGACTCGCTGCTAACCTCAAGGACATCAACGACACCAGGAAGACTGCCATCATCAATAATGAGCTGAAGAGACTGGGAGTGGATATCGCCACTCTCCAGGAAACACGGTTAGCTCATGCAGGCACACTGAGAGAGAAGGACTACACGTTCTACTGGCAGGGAAAGGGCAGTGACGAACACAGGGAACACGGAGTGGGCTTCGCAGTGAAGAACACTTTGCTGAAGATGGTGGAACCGGGCAGCACTGGCTCTGCATGACTCCTCACCCTCCGCCTGAACACCACTCAAGGCCCAGTCACCCTCGTCAGTGTGTATGCCCCAACACAGACAGCCACACCAGAGGCAAAAGACGAGTTCTACGAGAATCTCGCAACAACTGTCAGGATCATCCCCAACTCTGAACAACTCATTCTCCTTGGAGACTTCAATGCCAGAGTGGGTGCTGACCACGACTCCTGGCCCTCCTGTCTTGGACCTTTTGGTGTGGGCAGAATGAACGACAACGGACAGCGGCTGCTCGAGTTCTGCACATATCACGATCTGTGCATCACAAACTCGTTCTTCAAGACCAAGCCCCAACACAAGGTTTCCTGGCAACATCCGCGCTCAAAGCACTGGCACCAGCTAGACTTGATCCTGACCAGGCGCACCTCGCTGAAGAACGTGCTAATCACCCGTTCGTTCCAGAGTGCAGATTGCGACACAGACCATTCATTGGTGTGTTGCAAGGTCAAGCTGCAGCTGAAGAAATTCCATCGTGCTAGACAACCTGGAAAGGCACGGATTGACATCAGCAAGATGGCCCAACCAGAACTTGTTGAGCAGTTTGCCTCCACCTTTGAGAAGGAACTTGGTGTACCACAAGGAGGAGAATCTGCAAAGCAGAAGTGGGAAGAGCTACGAAACACCATCTACCGCACAGCCTTGGCTACCTTTGGGAGGAAGACCTCGAAGTCACAGGACTGGTTTGATGCCAAGTTGACCGAGATGACCCCCGTCATTGAAGCCAAGCGCTCAGCACTTGCTGAGTACAAGAAGTACCCAAACGAGAAGAATCTCCAGATTCTCAGGGCTGCGAGAAGCAAAGTTCAGCAGACTGCTCGGCGCTGTGCCAACGAGTACTGGACTCAGCTCAGCCAAGACATTCAAACCGCTGCCATAACAGGGAACATCCGTGGTATGTACGATGGCATCAAGAAAGCACTTGGTCCGGCTCAGAGCAAGACGGCCCCCCTCAAATCTTCCACTGGGGAGATGATCACAGAGAAGAACAAGCAGATGGAGAGATGGGTGGAACACTACTCCGACCTCTACTCTAGACAGAACACCGTGACACCGTCAGCCCTTGATGCCATCGACTGCCTGCCATCCATGGACGAACTTGACGCCGAGCCAACCATTGATGAACTCAGTAAGGCCATTGATAGCTTGGCCGCTGGCAAGGCACCCGGCAACGACGGCATACCCCCTGACCTGATCAAGCACTGCAAGACCGCCCTACTGCTGCCATTGCATGACGTCCTCTGCCAGTGCTGGAAGGAAGGTGCCGTACCACAGGACATGAGGGACGCCAAGATCATCACCCTGTACAAAAACAAAGGGGAGAGAAGCGACTGCAACAACTACAGGGGCATTTCCCTCCTCAGCGTTGTTGGCAAAGTCTACGCACGAGTTGTTCTCGTTCGTCTACAGAAGCTTGTCGAACGTGTCTACCCCGAGTCTCAGTGTGGCTTCCGCACTGAGCGATCGACGGTAGACATGATATTCTCCATCCGCCAACTCCAGGAGAAATGCAGAGAACAGAACATGCCTCTGTACGTCGCCTTCATCGACCTCACCAAAGCGTTCGATCTGGTCAGCAGAGAGGGCCTTTTCAAGATCCTGCCAAAGATAGGATGCCCACCAAAGTTGCAAAGCCTCATCGAATCATTTCACACCAACATGCAGGGGATAGTGCAGCACGATGGTAACGTCTCAGAGCCATTCAACATACGCAGCGGAGTGAAACAGGGCTGTGTACTTGCGCCAACCCTCTTTGGGATTTTCTTTGCTATGCTCCTGAGGCATGCCTTCAGCACAGCAACAGAGGGAATCTACCTGCACACAAGATCTGACGGCAGGCTTTTCAACCTCGCCCGCCTGAAAGCCAGAACCAAAGTACGCGAGGCTCTAATCAGAGACATGCTGTTCGCAGACGATGCTGCAGTCGCAACCCACACACAGCAGGAGCTTCAGACCCTGATGGACCGATTCTCCCAGGCATGCAAGGACTTCGGGCTTACCATCAGCCTGAAGAAGACTAACGTCTTGGCGCAAGGCACGGAAGCACCACCAACCATCACCATTGATGACTACAAGCTGGAGGTCGTAAATCAGTTCACGTACCTGGGGTCCACGATCAGCAACAACCTCTCCCTTGATACAGAGATCAAAAAGAGGATTGGAAAATCAGCCTTCACACTCGCTCGCCTCACCACACGAGTGTGGGAGAATCCCAAACTCTCTGTCAAGACGAAGATGGCAGTGTACAACGCCTGTGTCATCAGCACACTGCTCTATGGGAGTGAGACGTGGACAACATACGCCCGGCAGGAAAAGAGACTGAACTCCTTCCACTCGCGCTGCATTCGCCACATCCTGGACATATCCTGGCAGGACAAAGTGCCCAACACAGAAGTTCTGTCCCGTGCTGGCCTTCCCTCCATGTTCACTCTACTCAGGCAGCGCAGGCTCCGCTGGCTAGGCCACGTTCACCGTATGGAGGATGGCAGAATCCCCAAAGACGTCCTCTATGGAGAACTGGCAACTGGCAGGAGAGACGTTGGCCGCCCACAGCTGCGCTTTAGAGACGTCTGCAAGAGAGACATGAAGGCCCTGGATATCAACACAGAGCGCTGGGAGGACCTTGCAACGGACCGCTCCAAATGGAGAGGCACCCTGACCAGACAGCTCAAGGCGGGTGAAGAGAGACTGACTGCTGCAGCAGATGAAAAAAGGACCCGCAGGAAGAACCGCCACAGACCCAGCAGCACGGAGACCACCCACAAGTGTGACCTGTGTGACAGGGACTGTCATTCGCGCATCGGCCTGTTCAGCCACAGGCGGTGCTGTTCCAGCAGAGTAGACGTTTAGGATTCTCTTCCATGGTCATCATAGACCGACGGAGGCCGACGAAGTTTTTTTATAGAGCACTTTTCACAGACAGAGTCACAAAGTGCTTAACATGGTAAAAAACAAGATAAAAACACAGGCACATAAAACAGTAAAAAATAAAAACAAAGTAAACAGTAAAAGCACATAAAAATACAATCAACACATGGTTAATTAAAAAGCCAGGCTAAAAAGGAGGGTCTTTAGTTGCTTCTTAAAAACATCAATGGAAGGTGCAGATCTAAGTTCAAAAGGTAAGGAGTTCCAAAGTCTGGGAGCAACAGCAGCAAAGGCTCTATCGCCTTTGGTTCTGAGCCTAGTGCTAGGGACTACCAATAGATTCTGATGAGAAGACCTGAGAGACCTGCTGGGCTGGTGTAGATGGAGCAAGTCACTAATATAAAAAGGCGCCTCTTCATGAATGGCTTTATAAGTAAGAAGAAGAACTTTAAAATCAACTCTATAATTTACAGGAAGCCAATGCAAGGAGGCCAAAACGGGAGTGATATGACAGAATCTACTGGACCTAGATAGTAATCTTGCAGCAGAGTTCTGGACTAACTGTAGGCAGTGTAACGAGGATTTGCTAAGACATGTGAAAAGAACATTACAGTAGTCCAAACGTGGAGAAACAAAGGCATGAATAATGATTTCTAACTGAGTGTAGGAAACCAATGACCTAATTTTGGACATATTCCTAAGGTGGAAAAAACAACTCCGGGTCAGAGATTTGACATGCTGATCAAAACTAATTGATCGAAAATAACACCAAGATTTTTTAGATTAGACCGTACATTTGAGCTTAATGAACCAATGCTATTAACCATCTTAGGAATTAGATTATCAGGTGCTACAATAAGGACTTCAGTTTTATCAGCATTAAGTTGCAAAAAGTTACTAGACGTCCAGTCCTTAATTGCGGACAGACAATCATGAATAATTTTTAAATTGTCAACATGGTCAGGTTTAAAAGAGAAAAGTAGCTGTAAATCGTCAACGTAGCAGTGATAAGACACACCTTTAAATTTGCTGATGATAGAACCAAGTGGCAGCATATATAGGGCAAATAAAAGTGGACCCAGAATAGAACCCTGAGGCCCCCCACAGGTTAAAGGAGCAGAATCAGATGAATAAGAGCCAACAGCCACAGAAAAACTCCTACCAGAAAGGTAGGAGAAAAACCAATCCAGAGCTTTTCCAGAAATACCTACCCAATCTCTAAGCCTTTGTAACAAAATACAATGATCAATAGTATCAAATGCTGCAGTAAGATCTAACAACACTAAAACAGAGCATTTGCCAGAGTCTGATGACATTAAAATATCATTCAACACCCTAAGAAGAGTGGTCTCTGTCGAGTGTTTCTGACGAAAACCTGACTAAAATTTGTCGAAAATATTGTGTTTAATCAGAAAGTCAGTGAGCTGCTTGGCAACAGCTTTTTCTAAAAGCTTAGAAATAAAAGGAAGCTTAGAAATTGGCCTGAAGTTTTTAAAAACAGATGGATCAAGGTTAGGTTTTTTTAAAAGTGGCTGCACAACTGCATGTTTAAAATACGAGGGTACACAGCCAGATTCAAGTGAACTGTAAATGATATTAACCAAAGATGTACCCACTGAGCCAATTACCTCTTTTAACATTGAGGAAGGCAAAATATCTAAAGCGTAGGAGAAGGATTTCATGGAGCTCACCAACACTAACAAATCCTCAAAAGAAATTGGGGTAAAATCACTTAAAAGGGCCTGTCTGTTAGGACAATCAAGGATTAGGTGAAAAGGAATGAGTAAATGAGTACCAAAATGTTATGTTGTAAGGTGGCCTTACGGCACCCCTATGTGCAACTCACAGCACTCCTCAAGTCCTCAAGTTGTTGATAGGAAGCATGCAGTAGACTGGTAAGCATGCAGTTCTCTACAATTTTATAAGAAAAATTTGTTTTCTTTGTGTTGGTCCTACATTGTGTTATGTCTATAACTTACTCTCACAAGAATCAGGCAGGAGGTGCAGTTGAACGTAGCTTTATTAAATGAACCACAGTAACACAGGTGCTCCGTTAAGGCAGATGGTCGACAGCAAAAGAGACAGGGTCTCTTCCGCCTCAGCCCTTTATACCCCCAGAGTAACGGCGGAACCGGAAAGGTGAAGCCGTCATCCCCACTACACCCAGGGTACACCCAGCACCCTTTAACATTATATTTAACACACTACACCCCCCCCCCCCCCCGTATAAAAATGCAAAACACACAAATTAGGCTCTCCCAAATTTAAACACGACTCACACCCAAATAATAATAATTACACATATATATACTGTGTAGCACCTTGGGAGAGCCAGATTGTCTAGCATCTCAGACAGGAGACAGTGGATAAGCTTGGGAGAACAAAGAGCAGGGGACTCCTGGTGAGATAGCAGGAAGGAGTCAAGGATGAGGGGGTTGAATGCAGTGTGATGCAAATGTCATGTTGTGTGTGATGTAAATGCCATGAAACTTAAGAGAGGAGTTTCTGCTGAAGTGTTCAGTCTGTTCTGTGCTTGACAAGTGTGAGTGTGTAATAAATCGCCTGAAATAAATCTGCCTCTTCATTTACACACTCCACACTGGTGACCCAAGACGTATTATGGAACACGAGGCAAGATCCCCGGAGCCGGTCTGGTCAGGAAGCTACAGCGAGGTGGCAGCCATCCCACAGACAGCCCGGACTGGAACCCCCAGCCACGCATGTGCGGTTTCAGTCAAGCTACCGGATTTCTGGCAGCACAACCCGTGCTCTTGGTTCCACCTCACCGAGGCTCAGTTCGCCCTCCGGGGAGTAACGGCAGATGACACCAAATTCTACCATGTGGTCGCAGTGCTCGACGCCCGCACGGCTCAACTGGTAGCGAGCCTGCTCGATCAGCCACCAGCCGGCAACAGATACGAGGCGCTCAAGGCTGCGCTCATCCAGCACTACACGCTCTCGGACTGTGAGAGAGTAGAGAGGCTCCTGACGCAGACCGAGTTAGGAGATGGTTCGGCCGTAGACCTGATGGAGAAGATGCTGGCGTTAATGAGCACGGACGATGGGCTTTTTCTGTTTGCCCACCTCTTCCTCCGGAACCTTCCGACAGCGGCGAGAGCGGCCCTGGCCAATTCGCCTTTGCTGGCCGTGCGGGACTACCATGCGCTAGCCCAGGAGGCAGACCGGATCATCATAACCACCAGGGCGATCACAGTCAACGCGGTAGCGGCAGAGCCCAGCGAGATGACCAGAGGAGGCGAGGAGCCACCGACGGTAGCAGCAGAGGGGGCCAAGGACCGTGAGAGAGGCACGCTCTGTTTCTACCATCGCCGCTTCGGAGAGAAGGCACGCAGATGTGCGCCCCCGTGCCAATTCTAGTGCTTGGGAAACGTCAAGGCTGGGGGTTGGTAGCAGCTGCGACCCTTGGGGAAGAGAACAAGCTGCTCTACTTGACGAACACACGCTCGGGGAGGCGTTTCCTCGTGGACACCGGAGCCCAGAAGAGCTTCATCTGGCCGACCTACGCTGACCGGCTGGCAGGACCTAGCGGCCCCGAGATGTTGTCAGCAAACGGCTTGGATATTAAGACCTTTGGTGAGAGGACTTTGCTCTTATCTCTACACGGCCGTACATATGAGTGGACTTTTGTCGTAGCAGCACTGAATTACCATATACTGGGGGCTGATTATCTGTGTGCACACGGTTTACTGGTTGATGTTGCTAACAGGTGCCTGGTTAATGCACTGTCCTTTGACTCTCTACCCTGTATAGCTCGAGTGACCCAGCCAACAGCACAAGCCAACGTCACAGCTACAGGCGGTAAGTTCCACACACTGCTCACTCAGTTCCCAGCACTCACGGTCCCGACGTTTTCGGCGGCCATCGCTAAACATGGGTTGGAGCACTTTATCACCACCATCGGGCTGCCCGTCTTTGCAAGACCTCGGCGCTTGGACGCAGCTAAACTGGCCATAGCGCGCGAGGAGTTCGCCAACCTGGAAAGGTTGGGCATCATCAGGCACTCGAACAGCCCATGGGCATCCCCGCTACACATGGTCCCTAAGGCTGAGGGTTTGTGGCGACCGTGCGGGGATTTCCGCAGGTTGAACAACGCCACAGCGCACGACCGCTACCCAATTCCCCACATACAAGATTTTTCCATTCACTTTGCCGGAGCACGCATTTTTTCCAAAATAGACCTGGTCCGTGGTTACCACCAAGTCCCAGTGCATGCTGAGGACATACCCAAATCAGCGGTAATAACTCCGTTCGGTTTATTCGAGTTCCTGCGCATGCCATTCGGATTAAAAGGAGCGGCACAGACGTTCCAGCGCATGATGGATGCAGTGCTACACGATCTCCCGTTCGTGTTCGTCTACATGGATGATATCCTGGTAGCCAGTGCGTCCGAAGACGAACACAAAACCCACCTCACTACGGTTTTCCGGAGGTTGGAGGAGCATGGGTTAATAATCAACCCGGCGAAATGCCAGTTCGGCGTGACAGAGATTGATTTTTTGGGGCACCGCGTCTCTCCCAAAGGAGCGATCCCGCTGCCCGACAAAGTGCGCGCCGTGGTGGATTTTCCCTGGCCGCAGACGGTCAGGGCGCTGCAGGAATTTTTGGGAATTGTGAACTTTTATAACCGTTTCCTTCTCCGTGCGGCACAGCTCATGCAACCATTATATGCCGTGCTCAAGAAACAGAAACCCGCGGATAGGGTCGAATGGACCCCGGAGCGAGTGCGGGCGTTCTCTGAAGTTAAAGCAGCCCTGGCAAATGCCGCACTGCTGGCACATCCAGACCCGACGGCCTGCATAGCGCTCACCACAGACGCTTCAGACGTGGCCATAGGGGCTGTCGTGGAGCAGCGCGTCGCCGGGGCTTGGCAGCCGCTTGCTTTTTTCAGCAGAACTTTGCGCGACAGCGAACGTAAATACAGCGCGTTCGACAGAGAGTTGCTGGCCCTTCACCTGGCCATACGGCACTTCGAGTTCTGGCTGGAAGGGCGCAGCTTCACTGCGTTCGTGGACCACAAGCCGCTAACATTCGCGATGGCCAAGGTTTCAGAACCATGGTCGGGCCGGCAGCAGAGACAGCTGGCCGCGATCTCAGAGTTTACTACCGATATTCAGCATGTGTCTGGTAAACTGAATGTAGTGGCGGACTGCCTCTCGCGTGCCGTAGTGGCCCTGGTCTGCGTGGGGATAGATTACGCAGCCATGGCCGCGGAGCAGATTAGCGATGCAGACGTGTGCGCGTTCCAGTCTGGACCAACAGGGTTAAGGCTGGAGAGCAGGGTGCTGCAGGATGGTGCCCCCCCCCCCCAATCTGCGATGTCTCCACGGCTCGCCCGCGTCCTGTGGTCCCGGCCGCGTGGCGCCGCCGCATGTTTGAGTTGGTTCACACTCTGGCGCACCCAGGAGTGCGCTCGTCGGTCAAAATGGTGGGAGAGAAATTTGTGTGGCCGAGCCTATGCAAACAAGTGAAAGAGTGGGCTGCAGCCTGAATGGCGTGCCAGCGAGCCGAGGTACACAGACTCACGAAGGCTCCCTTGGAGCCGTTTTGTATCCCGGCTAAGAGGTTCGACCATGTTCACGTGGACCTCGTGGGCCCCCTCCCGCCATCACAGGGGTGCACGCACCTCCTGACAATGGTGGACCGCACCACGCGCTGGCCAGAAGCGGTCCCGCTGGCGGCAACCACGTCCGCGGATGTAGCGCGCGCTTTTTTAACAGCATGGGTGGCGCATTTTGGAGTCCCGTCGGACATTACGTCTGACAGGGGTCCGCAATTTGTTTTTCCGAACTCTGGTCCGCGATGGCCCGCAGCCTGGGTGTTACAGTTCACCGCACAACCGCGTACAACCCACAGGCCAATGAGTTATGCGAGCGTTTTCATAGATCACTGAAAGCGGCACTCAGGGTTTCATTGACGGATGCAAATTGGGTAGACAGGCTGCCATGGGTTTTTATTGGGGTTGCGCTCCGCACCGAAAGAGGATCTGGAAGCTTCCCCGGCAGAGCTCGTTTTTGCGCAGCCACTACGGCTGCCCGGGGAATTTCTACCAGATAATCGCGTGCCGGGCAGCTCCCCGTCTCAGCTTTTGCAGCGTAGCGCAAACACAGGCACGCTGCCGGGCCCTGCCCACCACAGTTTTCCACGTGTTTTCGTGCCTAAAACTTTGAAGAGCGCAGAGTTCGTGTTTGTCAGACACGACGCCCACCGCCCTCCATTGCGCCCACCCTATGATGGACCGTTCAGAGTGCTGGAAACAGGGGATAAGCATTTTTTACTAGAGTTGGGGGGTAGGAGGGAAAAAATTGGCATAGACAGACTCAAACCCGCTTTCGTTGTGGCGGACGAGCAAGTGCTGTTGGCTAAGGTCCCTCGGCGTGGAAGACCCCCACGGAGAGCTCCCCAGGGAAACGATTCACCAGAGCAGCCACACGGACAGACCGAAGTGCCCCCCCCCCCCCCAGCAACAGCCCACCCGCAGTCAGACACACTCCCAGTAGCCCTCCACCGGCACAGCAGCGCCACGGAGGCGGTAAACCCCAGTTACAGCAGATACGGGAGGAGACGGAAGCCCAAGCAGCATGTGGACTGATGTTCAATTGTTCTATCACAGCATGTGGACTGTTATTCTATTGTCCTATCTAAGATGCTGGGGGGGGGGGGCGGGGTGTAGCACCTTGGGAGAGCCAGATTGTCTAGCATCTCAGACAGGAGACAGTGGATAAGCTTGGGAGAACAAAGAGCAGGGGACTCCTGGTGAGATAGCAGGAAGGAGTCAAGGATGAGGAGGTTGAATGCAGTGTGATGCAAATGTCATGTTGTCCATCCATCCATCCATCTTCTACCGCTTTTCCGGAGGTCCGGGTCGCGGAGGCAGCAGTTCAAGCAGAGAAGCCCAGACTTCCCTCTCCCCAGCCACCTGCTCCAGCTCTTCAGAGGGGATACCAAGGCGTTCCCAGACTAGCTGGGAGACATAGTCTCTCCACCGAGTCCTGGGTCTGCCCCGGGGTCTCCTCCCAGTGGGACGTGCCTGAAACACCTCAAGTGGGAGGCGTCCAGGAGGCATCCTAATCAGATGCCCATACCACCTCAACTGACTCCTTTCAATGTGGAGGAGCAGCGGTTCTACTCTGAGCCTCTCCCGGATGACTGAGCTCCTCACCCTATCTCTGAGGGTGAGTCCAGCAATCCTACGGAGAAAGCTCATTTCAGCCGCTTGTATCCGCGATCTCGTTCTTTCGGTCATTACCCAAAGCTCGTGACCATAGGTGAGAGTAGGAACGTAGATTGACTGGTAAATCGACAGCTTTGCCTTAGAACTAAGCTCCCTCTTCACCACAACAGACCGGTACAACGTCCGCATCACTGCAGATGCTGCTCCAATCCGTCTGTCGATCTCTCGCTCCATTTTCCCCTCACTCGTGAACAAGACCCCAAGATACTTAAACTCCTCCACTTGGGGCAGGAGCCTGTCCCCAACCCGGAGAGGACAATCCACCTTTTTCCGGCTGAGGACCATGGACTCGGACTTGGAGGTGCTGATTCTCATCCCAGCCGCTTCACACTCAGCGGCAAACCGTCCCAGCAAGAGCTGTAGGTCATTGCTGGATGAAGCCAACAGGACAACATCATCTGCAAACAACAGAGATGAGATCCTGTGGTCACCAAGCATGACACCCTCCATTCCCTGGCTGCGCCTAGAAATCCTGTCCATAAAAATTATGAACAGGACCGGTGACAAAGGGCAGCCCTGGCGGAGTCCAACTCTCACTGGGAATGACTCTGACCGAGTGTTGGCAATGCGAACTAAACTCTCACAACGGTCGTACAGAGACCGAATAGCTCGTAACAACAAGCCCGATACCCCATACTCCCGAAGCACCCCCCACAAAAATCCACGAGGGACGCGGTCAAATGCCTTCTCCAAGTCCACAAAACACATGTAAACTGGTTGGGCAAACTCCCACGAACCCTCAAGAATTCTCGAGAGGGTAAAGAGCTGGTCCGATGTGCCACGGCCAGGACGAAAACCACATTGCTCCTCCTGAATCCGAGGTTCGACCAACGGCCGGACTCTCCTCTCCAGTACCTTGGCATAGACCTTCCCAGGGAGGCTGAGGAGTGTGATCCCTCTAAAGTTGGAGCACACCCTCCGGTCCCCTTTTTTGAAGAGAGGAACCACCACCCCGGTTTGCCATGCCAAAGGCACTGCCCCCGACCTCCACGCAATGTTGCAGAGGCGTGTCAACCATGACAACCCAACAACATCCAGGGCCTTGAGGTACTCGGGGCGAATCTCGTCCACCCCCGGGGCCCGGCCACCAAGGAGATTTTTAACCACCTTGGCGACCTCAGCCCCTGTGATAGGCGAGTCATCCCCCTCGTCCCCAAACCCTGCTTCCTCTGTGGAAGGCGTATCAGTGGGATTGAGGAGATCCTCGAAGTATTCCTTCCACCGCCCGACGATATCCCCAGTTGAAGTCAACAGTGTCCCATCCGCACCATACACAGTGTGGACGGGGAGCTGCTTTCCCCTCCTGAGCCGCCGAACAGTTTGCCAGAATCTCTTTGAAGCCGACCGAAAGTCTTGTTCCATGGCCTCACCGAACTCCTCCCATACCCGGGTTTTTGCTTCAGCAACCACCCGAGCTGCACTCCGCTTGGCCTGCCGGTACACCTCAGCTGCTTCGGGAGTCCCACAAGCCAACCAAGCTTGATAGGACTCCTTCTTCAGCTTAATGGCCCCCCTCACCACTGGTGTCCACCACTTGGTTCGGGGGTTGCCACCACGAGATGCACCGACCACCTTGCGGCCGCAGCTCTGGGCTGCCGCTTCAACAACAGAGGTGGAGAACATGGCCCATTCAGACTCCATGTCTCCAGACTCCCTCGGAATGTGGTTGAAGTTCTTCCGGAGGTGGGAGTTGAAGACCTCCCGGACAGGGGCCTCAGCCAGACGCTCCCAGCACACCCTCACTATACGTTTGGGTCTACCAGGTCTGAATGGCTTCCTCCCCTGCCATCGGATCCAACTCACCACCAGGTGGTGATCAGTTGACAGCTCTGCACCTCTCTTTACTCGGGTGTCCAAGACATACGGTCGCAGGTCTGATGATACGATAACAAAATCGATCATCGACCTGCGGCCTAGGGTGTCCTGGTGCCAGGTGCACATATGGACACCCTTATGCTTGAACATGGTGTTCGTTATAGACAGACTGTGGTTAGCACAGAAGTCCAATAACTGAACACCACTCGGGTTCAGATCGGGCAGGCCGTTCCTCCCAATCACCCCCCTCCAGGTTTCACTGTCGTTGCCCACGTGCGCATTGAAGTCCCCCAGTAGGACAATGGAGTCTCCAGGAGGAGCACCCTCCAGCACCCCAGTCACAGACTCCAAAAAGGGTGGGTACTCTGAAACATCATTTGGTGCATAGGCACAAATGATGGTCAGGACCCGTTTCCCAACCCGAAGGCGCAGGGAAGCAACCCTTTCGTCCACCGGGGAAAACTCCAATATAGAGGCAGCAAGGTGGGGCGATACAAGAATACCTACCCCTGCTCGTCGCCTCTCGCCCGGGGCAACTCCAGAAAAGGCCAAGCTCCAGCCCCTCTCCAGGAGACTGGTTCCGGAACCGGAGCTGTGTGTTGAGGTGAGGCCGACTATATCTAGCCGGTATCGCTCAATCTCGTACACCAGCTCAGGCTCCTTCCCCACCAGAGAGGTGACATTCCACGTACCAAAAGCCAGTTTAGAAAGCTTGGGATCAGTCCGCCAAGGTCTCCGCCTTTGACTGCCACCTAATCCACATAGCACCGGACTTCCATGATCCCTCCTGCAGGTGGTGAACCTACTGGAGGGCGGACCCACGTAACTCCTTCGGGCTGAGCCCGGCCGGGTCCCATGGGTGGAAACCCGGCCACCAGACGCTAGCCTTCGAGCCCCTCCCCCAGGCCTGGCTCCAGGGTGGGGCCCCGGTAACCCCATACCGGGCGGGGTACACTGAATCCTTGATATACAATTTATCATGAGAGTCTGTTGGATCGTTCTTCGTCTGGCCCTTCACCCAGGACCAGTTTGTCTTGGGAGACCCTATCAGAGGCAAATTGCCCCGGACAACATAGCTCCTGGGATCACTGGGGCACGCAAACCCCCCCACCACGATAAGGTGACGATCCATGAGGGGATGGATCGTCAACATGACATCCATCCCATAGATGGATGGGATGACATGGGGATGTCATGTTGTGTGTGATGTAAATGCCATGAAACTTAAGAGAGGAGTTTCTGCTGAAGTGTTCAGTCTGTTCTGTGCTTGACAAGTGTGAGTGTGTAATAAATTGCCTGAAATAAATCTGCCTCTTCATTTACACGCTCCACAATATATATATATATATATATATATATATATATATATATATATATATATAGGCCTACCCATTCACACAACATAACCAAACTAGAGGAGGCCAGGTAGACTGCTGACCCGCCTCAACACAGGTAGACGGGTTATTCTGCCGTCTTTGACCCTTTAAAGTCCATAAAATAAAATCAAACGTGTTCCTAACAATTAAAACAATCCCAGAACAATTCTATATATATATAACCAAACCCTCATAACCCACAAAACAACAGTTAATATGTACATCTACAACCCATTGTTAGCTCCCACCCCAACACACCCACCCCATAACTTGGGCATTTCACACAGTCACATTCAATTAAACAAGCAGTGTTGAGGATTTTTTTTTTTTTTTAAACAGGGCAATAATACAATCCGTGCATGTAAAGCATAAGTGGAAGAAGATGGATGGATGGATGGACTTTTGGGCAATAAAACATATTAACTGAACAAACTGATCAAGAAAGCTAGCTCTGTCCTGGGGCAGCGCCTTGACCCAGTGGAGGAGATGGGAGAGAGAAGGATGGTGGCTAAACTGTCATCTCTGCTGGAGTCCGAGTTCCACCCTATGCAGGACATACTGAATGCACTGAGGAGCTCATTTAGCAGCAGACTACATCATCCTAGGTGCACAACCGAGAGGTTTCGCAGGTCCTTCCTACCTACGGCTGTCAGACTGTACAACCTAAGCAGGGCTGCTCGCAGGGATAGCAAAAAGACGTGACAACCTAATAGTATTGAATGCAAAAGACGCAATAGACTTACACAATGGTCCCCTCCGGTATACAACTAGGAAAATACCGGTCGCTATGGAGGGTGAGAATATGTATGGGTACATAATCATACCATGTAGGATAACTAAGTAGACGGTTGTGCTGTTTCATTCCATCTAGCTACAATGCTCGGCACTGTGTGTGTTTATATATATATTTATATACACTGTGGGAATGTGGGAAGGGCGAGACAGGTTTCTCTCAAGTCATCTTTATTCACATTCACCAACATTGCAAAGAAGAAAGAGGACATTACAGGGAACTCTCGTCCTTAAATACCAGGACTCTTCACAGTTCACAAGTCACATGCATCACAAATCACACTGCATTATAATCGGCAGTAACAATGCATCTCCTCTCTCTGATCTCACCCCCACAGTCTACAGTGCATCCTCTCCTTAATCCTCTAATAACACCCCGCAGTCTCAAGCTCTGCATACCAAAGCTAACATCCTTGTCGCTTCCTGTTATCTCCAAGGAAGCTCTGCCTTTGTTCTGATCTAAAATGTGAGTCACAAAATAGGTCACATATGTGTGGCCCCCACACCAGCCCCCCCAACATTTTAGACAAACAAGAGAATAACAACATGCATGCCGTGATAGAATCAATACACATTAGTCCGCATGCTGTCTAGGCTTCAGTCTCCTGCCGTATCTGCTGTAGCTGGGATTCAACGTCTCCGCTGTGCTGTCATGCTGGGGGTTTGCTGTCTGGGGGTGGAAACCCTTTGTCAGTCCCTGCGGGTGTTCTGGGGAAACATTACTCTGTGAAGCCCCCTGTGGGGGTCTACCTCGCCGCGGGGCCCTTGCCAACAGCACTTGCTCATCCGCCACCACAAAAGCGGGTTTGAGTCTGTTTTTGCCAACTTTTTCTTTCCTACCCCCCAAATCTAGCAAAAACTGCTTGTCCCCTGTTTCCAGCACTCTGAACGGCCCGTCATAAGGCGGTCGCAACGGGGGTCGATGCGCATCGTGTCTGACAAAAACAAACTCTGCGTTCTTCAACGCTTTAGGCACAAAAACGAGAGGAAAACTGTGGTGCACGGGGCCAGGCAGCTTGCTTGATTCTATGTTACTCCGCAACAGCTGCAACGGGGAGGTGTCTGGCGCCAGGTTATCTGGGAGAAACTCCCCAGGCAGCTGAAGTGGTTGCGCAAACACGAGTTCCGCTGGGGAGGCTTCTAAGTCTTCTTTAGGCGCAGAACGCAACCCCAATAAAATCCATGGTAACTTGTCTACCCAATTTGCATCCAACAGTGACGCTCTGAGAGCCGCTTTCAATGATCTATGAAAACGTTCGCATAACCCGTTAGCCTGCGGATTGTACACGGTTGTGCGGTGAATTGTGACACCCAGGCTGCAGGCCATAGTCGACCAAAGTTCGGACACAAATTGAGGGCCTCTGTCGGACGTAATGTCCGACGGAACTCCGAAACACGCCACCCATGCTGTTAAAAACGCGCGCGCTACCTCCTCGGCCGTGGTTGACACCAGCGGAACCACTTCAGGCCAGCGCGTGGTGCGGTCCAACATTGTCAGAAGGTGTGTGCACCCCTGCGACGGCGGGAGGGGTCCCACGAGGTCCACATGAACGTGATCGAACCTCTTTGCCGGAATGTAAAACGGCTCCAAAGGAGCCCTCGTGTGCCTGTGTACTTTGGCTCGTTGACATGCCCTGCAGGCTGCTGCCCACTCCTTAACTTGTTTGCGAAGACTCGGCCATACAAATTTCTCCCCTACCATTTTGACCGACGCGTGCACTCCCAGGTGCGCCAAAGAATGAATCGAGTCAAAAACACGGCGGCACCACGCGACCGGTACTACTGGACGCAGTCGTCCAGTGGAGACATCGCAGATTAGGGGGGGCATACCGTCTTGCAGCACCCTGCTCTCCAGCCTTAACCCTGTTGGTCCAGACTGGAGCGCGCGCACATCCGTGTCACTAACCTGCTCCGCGGCCATGGCTGCGTAATCTACTCCTACGCTGACTGGGGCCACCACGGCGCGCAAGAGTCAATCTGCCACTACATTCAGTTTGCCCGCCACATGCTGAATATCAGTGGTAAACTGATATCGCGGCCAGCTGTCTCTGCTGCCGGCCTGACCACGGTTCGGAAACCTTGGCCATCGCGAATGTTAGCGGTTTGTGGTCAACGAACGCGGTGAAAGAGCGTCCTTCTAGCCAGAACTGAAAGTGGCGGATGGCCAAATGGACAGCCAGCAGCTCCCTGTCGAACGCGCTGTATTTACGTTTGCTATCGCGCAAGGTCCTGCTGAAAAAGGCGAGGGGCTGCCAAACCCCGGCTACATGTTGCTCCACGACCGCCCCTATGGCCACATCTGACGCGTCAGTGGTGAGCGCTATGCGGGCCATTGGGTCTGGGTGTGCCAACAACGCAGCCTTTGCCAAGGCTGCTTTCACCTCCGAGAATGCTTGGTCCCGCTCCAGGGACCACTTGACCTTATCCGCGGGTTTGTTTTTTTTGAGCGTGGCATACAGCGGCTGCATGAGTTGCGCCGCACCGGGGAGAAAACGGTTATAAAAATTCACCATTCCCAAAAACTCCTGTAATGCCCTGACCGTCTGCGGCCGGGGAAAATCTTCCACCGCGCGCACTTTGTCAGGAAGCAGAACTGCTCCTTCGGGGGAGACGCGGTGTCCTAAAAAATCGATCTGCGCCACTCCAAACTGACACTTCGCTGGGTTGATTATTAACCCGTGATCTCCCAACCTTCGGAAAACTGTAGCCAGGTGTTTTTCGTGTTCGTCTTCGGACGTGCTGGCTACCAAAATATCGTCCAAGTAGACGAACATGAAAGGGAGATCGCGAAGCACTGCGTCCATCATGCGTTGGAACGTCTGAGCAGCCCATTTAAGTCCAAATGGCATGCGTAAAAACTCGAATAGGCCAAACGGAGTTATTACCGCTGTTTTGGGTATGTCCTCAGCGCGCACTGGGACTTGATGGTAACCGCGGACCAAATCTATCTTAGAAAAAACACGAGCCCCTGCCAAATGAACGGAAAAATCTTGGATATGCGGGATTGGGTAGTGGTCGTGCTCTGTAGCGTTGTTTAACCTGCGGAAATCCCCGCAAGGTTGCCATGATCCGTCCGCTTTTGGGACCATGTGTAGCGGAGAAGCCCACGGACTGTTTGAATGCCTGATAATGCCCAGCCTCTCCAGGTTGGCGAACTTCTCTCGCGCTATGGCCAGTTTAACTGCGTCCAAGCGCTGAGCTTTTGCAAAAACGGGCGGTCCGGTAGTGGTAATAAAATGCTCCACCCCGTGTTTAGCGACTGTTGCTGAAAATGTGGGGACCGTGAGTGCTGGGAACGGAGTGAGCAGTGTGTGGAACTTATCACTTGCAGCTGTGACGTTGGCTTGTGCTGTTGGCAGGGCCACTCGCGCTGTACAGGGGATAGAATCAAAAGAAAGTGCATTAACCAGGCGCCTGTTAGCAAGATAAGATAAGATAAGATAAGATAAGATAAGCCTTTATTAGTCCCACAATGGGGAAATTCCAGGATTGCAACAGCACAGGGATAGCAACACTCAGAGCAACAATCAGAAGGCAAGAAAAAAAACAAGCAAGCAAGAGCAGCTAATATACATATGTACATATTACTATAAAATATATATATACACACACACAGACACACAGTGCAGAGCATTGTAGCTGGATGGAATAAATATATGAATATGTAAACACAGTGCGGAGCATTGTAGCTAGATGGAATAAATATGTAAATATATAAACACACACAGTGCGGAGCAATGTAGCTAGATGGAATAATATGTAGATATATAAACACACAGTGCGGAGCATTGTAGCTAGATGGAATAAATATATAGATATATAAACATAAACACACCCAGTGCGGAGCATTGTAGCTAGATGGAATAAATATGTAAATATATAAACACACACAGTGCAGAGCATTGTTGCTAGATGGGATGAAACAGCACAACCGTCTATTATCCTACATGGTATGATTATGTGCCCATACATATTCTCACTCTCCATAGCGACCGGTATTTTCCTAGTTGTATGCCGGAGGGGACCATTGTGTAAGTCTATTGCATCTTTTTGCATTCAAAAAAACTATTAGTTTGTTACGTCTTTTTGCTATCTCTGCGAGCAGCCCTGCTTAGGTTGTACAGTCTGACAGCCGTTGGTAGGAAGGACCTGCAAAACCTCTCGGTTGTGCACCTGGGATGATGTAGTCTGCTGCTAAATGAGCTCCTCAGTGCATTCAGTATGTCCTGCATAGGGTGGAACTCGGACTCCAGCAGAGATGACAGTTTAGCCACCGTCCTTCTCTCTCCTATCTCCTCCACCGGATCAAGGCGCTGCCCCAGGACAGAGCTAGCTTTCTTGATCAGTTTGTTCAGTCTCTTCCTATCGGCTGCAGTAATGCCACTGCCCCAGCAGACCACTCCAAAAGTGATGGCTGATGCCACCACCGTGTCATAGAATGTCTTCAGCAGCGCGCCTTGTGCACCAAAAGACCTGAGTCTCCTCAGCAGGAACAGCCTGCGCTGTCCCTTCTTGTAGAGTGCATCAGTATTGTGTGACCAGTCTAGTTTATTGTTCAGATGAACACCCAGGTACTTATAGGCTGTCATCATCTCGATGTCTGTTCCCTGTATATTTACTGGTGCTGTGAGGGGTTATCCTTGCCTGCGGCAGTCCACCACCAGCTCCTTAGTTTTTCTCGCGTTGATCTGGAGGCAGTTCCGATGGCACCAGTCCACGAAGTCCTGGATAAGCCCTCTGTACTCAGCTTCATCTCCATTGGAGATGAGGCCAACGATCGCAGAGTCATCAGAGAACTTCTGTAGATGGCAGTGTGTTGTGTTGTGTGAGAAGTCCGCAGTATAAAGAGTGAACAGGAAGGGAGCCAGCACCGTTCCCTGGGGGGCCCCCGTGCTACTGATGATCGTGTCGGACACACAGTCCCGGGTTCTCACAAACTGAGGCCGGTTCGTGAGGTAGTCCAGGATCCATGATGACAGGTGCTGGTCCACCCCTGTGTGCAGCAGCTTGTCCTTCAGGATCATCGGTTGGATGGTGTTGAAAGCACTGGAGAAGTCAAAGAACATGATCCTCACCATATTCCCGGGCTTCTCCAGGTGAGACAGAGAACGGTGAAGGAGGAAGATCACCGCATCCTCCACCCCAATGCCATGCTGGTAGGCGAACTGGAGTGGATCCATCGCTGATTCCACCAGGGGGCGGAGGTGAGCAAGGAGCAGTCTCTCCAGGGTCTTCATCAAGTGGGACGTCAAGGCCACCGGTCTGTAGCTGTTCAGGTCCTTGGGGTGGGAAGTTTTTGGTACAGGTACCACACAAGATGTTTTCCACAGCTGTGGTACCCTCCCCAGTTTCAGGCTCATGTTGAAGATATACGTCACAATCCCACACAGTTGGTCTGCACAGGACTTGAGGAGCTTTGCGCTGATGCCGTCCGGTCCCGACGCTTTCCTCGCCTTGATCTTCCTCAGCTCCGTCCTCACCTGGGTCCTGGTCAGGGTCAGGATGGGGGGCTGTGTGTTGGGAGTGGGGGGGTGTTGGTGGAGTGGGGAGTGGGCAGCAGGACTAGATTTCTTTAGAGGCAGCAGTGGTTGTTGTGCAGACAGGGGGGAGGGCGGTTGGTCAAACCTATTGAAAAACAGATTCAGGTTGTTCGCCCACTCCCTGCCCCCCGTGGCCTGGGGGGAGGTATTCTGGAGCCCAGAGATGGTTTTAAGGTTCTCCAGACCCCGCTGATGTCGCTCTGTTGCAGCTTGTCCTCCATCTTCTTCCTGAAGCTGTCCTTGCCTACTCTGATCTTTCTCCTCAGCTCCCTCTGTACGGACTTCAGCATCTCCCTATTCCCCGACCTGAAGATCCTCTTCTTCTCTCTCAGAAGTATTTTTATCTCAGGGTTGATCCAGGGTTTGTTGTTTGAGTGATGCCGTATGGTCTTGGTGGGAACGGATTTGTCCACACAGAAGCTGAGGTAGCCCGTGAAGGTGTGAATGAGGCCATCGATGTCCTCACCATGTGGATCGCAGAACTGCTTCCAGGCGGTGGCTTCAAAACAGCCCTTTAGAGTGTCCATTGTCTCCTCAGACCATAACTCCACAGTGTGCATGGCCGGAGGTTGTCTGTGCACTAGGGGTTTGTACACCGGCCGGAGATGAACCAAGTTGTGATCCGATCTCCCGAGTGGGGGGAGTTGTGATGAGGTGTACGCCTCCTTAGTGTTTGCGTAGAATAAGTCCAGTGTTTTATTGTCTCTAGTGTGGCATGTGACATACTGGGTGAACGTGGGTAGAATGGGAGATAGTGAAACATGGTTGAAATCGCCTGAGATGAGGAGAAGATCCAAGATGGCGCCCACAGCGGTCGACATGGTGCTTCGCTGCGCTCTTTGTTTGTTTTTGTTTGTCAATTGTGTGTCTGCTTGCACTTATACCCGTGAAGAACTTCTAAATATCAGGACTTTCACCCCCACGGACCTCCTCCCAGTTTTTCTAGCCCCTGCCGCCGATCTGGTTTATTGTTTGGCTCGGAAAGTGAGACGGCGGAAGAGAGGAAGATGAGCGGGCGCTCTCGTACGACTTCGCAGGAGAGGCTCGCGAACGGCGCTGCCTGGCATATTTCTGTCCAATACCAACTCTCTCTCTAACAAGGTAGATGAACTGAGACTGCTGATGCGTTTTAAGGACCTCGCCTCCTCAGCTGTCCTCTGCTTTACTGAGACCTGGCTCCGGGAAAATATACCGGACAGCGCGCTGCGCCTCGACGGCTTTCAGCTCTTCCGTGCTGATCGTGACATAGAGCTTTCTGGCAAGACCACAGGAGGCGGTGTCTGCTTCTACATCAACTGCAGCTGGTGCTCTGATGTAACGGTAATTTCCAAACACTGTTCTCCTGCCTTGGAATTTCTTGTTATCAATTGCAAGCCCTTCTATTCCCCGCGGGAGTTTGCTTCTTTCATAATGATCGCTGTGTACGCCTCTCCCGACGCGGACACGCGCGAAGCTCAGCGCGTGCTCGCGGATCACATTCAACACACAGAGCGGAGTTTTCCAGATTCGCTGATTATTGTGGCTGGCGACTTTAATCAGTGCAATCTGAGCCACGATCTCCCCCGCTACAAACAGTTTATTAAATGCCCCACCAGAGGATTAAACACACTGGATCACTGTTACACCACAGTGAAAGACGCATATCGCGCTGTCCCTCGAGCTGCGCTGGGATTATCTGATCACGTGATGGTTCACCTCATTCCCACATACAGACAGAGATTGAAGCTCACTAAACCTGTTGTGAGCACTACGAAGATACGGACCAGTGATGCTGAGGAGAAGCTGGAAACGTGCATGGAAATATCTGACTGGGGCATGCTTAAAGGAGCCACGCATGATCTGGATGAGTACACGGACACTGTGAACTCATATATCCACTTTTGTGAAGAGAACATTCTTCCATCACGCACCAGGGTGAGTTACTCTAATGACAAACCCTGGTTCACAGCTAAGCTCAGACAGATCAGGAAGGAGAAGGAAGCAGCGCTGAAAAGTGGAGACAGGGACTGCTACAGGGAGGTTAAATACCGGTTTAACAGAGAGCTGAAGAGGGCTAAATCTCTTTACTCAGAGAGACTCCAGCAGCAGTTCACTGCTAATGATTCGGCTTCCGTGTGGAGAGGACTGAGGCAAATCACCAACTATCGACCTAAGGCTCCTAAAGGTCAGGATGACAAAGCCCTTTGTCAAAGACTGTCCCAACACTATGCCCGTTTTGACACCTTGTCATCTGTGTCCAACTCCCCCCCTCCCTCCAGCTCCACAGCCTCCACATTCCCTACTTCATTTAAGGCACCCCCCCCTCCTCCCCCCCTCCCCTTATCATCAGTGAGCAGGATGTGCTCAAACAGTTCTCCAGACTGAACCCGCGCAAGGCCCCCGGCCCAGACGGCGTGTCTCCCTCCACCCTGAGACTCTGTGCGAAACAGCTGGCTCCTGTATTCACAGACATTTTTAACACCTCCCTTAAGTTATGCCACGTGCCGTCCTGCCTCAAATCCTCCACCATCATCCCTGTCCCCAAGAAGCCACGGATCACTGGACTTAATGACTACAGACCTGTAGCGCTCACCTCTGTAGTCATGAAGTCCTTTGAGCGCCTGGTCCTGCCCCACCTCAAGTCCATCACCACCCCTCTCCTGGACCCGCTGCAGTTTGCCTACCGAGCCAACAGGTCTGTAGACGATGCAGTCAACCTGGCCCTCCACTCCATCCTGCAGCACCTGGACTCCCCGGGAACCTACGCCAGGATCCTGTTTGTGGACTTCAGCTCCGCATTCAACACCATCCGCCCCGCTCTGCTCCGGGACAAGTTGTCCCTGCTCAACGTGCCTGACTCCCTCTGCAGGTGGATCATCGACTTCCTGACGGACCGGAGGCAGCATGTGCGGCTGGGAAAGACTGTCTCAGACTATACTAGCATCAGCACCGGATCACCCCAGGGCTGTGTACTTTCCCCCCTACTCTTCTCCCTTTACACCAACTCCTGCACCTCCAGCCACCAGTCTGTCAAGTTGATCAAGTTTGCGGACGACACCACCCTCATCGGGCTCATCTCCAACGGCGACGAGTCCGCCTACAGGAGAGAGGTGGCCCAGCTGGCGTCCTGGTGCAGCAATAACAACCTGCAGCTGAACGCTCTGAAGACAGTGGAGATGATTGTAGACTTCAGGAAAGTCACTACTCCTCTGCCCCCCCTCACCCTCTCAGGCTCTCCCATCACCACTGCTGATTCCTTCCGCTTCCTAGGCACTACCATCACCAGGGACCTCAAATGGGAGCTGACCATCAGCTCACTCATCAAAAAAGCCCAGCAGAGGATGTTCTTCCTGCGGCAGCTGAGGAAGCTCAAGCTACCCACCAAGATGTTAGTGCAGTTCTACACAGCCATCATCGAGTCCATCCTCACCACCTCCATAACCGTGTGGTACGCAGGAGCCACTGCCAGGGACAGACTAAGGCTGCAGCGCGTCGTGCGCACTGCTGAGAAGGTGATCGGCTGCAAGCTCCCATCTCTCCAGGATCTGTACATCTCCAGGACCCGGAGGCGTGCTTGCCGGATCATAGCCGATCCCTCACACCCTGGTCACGTACTGTTTGCCCCCCTCCCCTCTGGTAGAAGACTTCGGTCCATCCAGACTAAAACCTCCCGTCACATGAACAGCTTCTTCCCCTCTGCCATTAGACTGCTGAACACTAAGTGACTTATTGACTCTCGTGCACCATGTACAGCAGCTCAACCAGACTCATGTCAATCATCACTGTTTTCTTCCTGCATTACCGACTGCACTATATAGTTCTCCACAGTATCTGCTGCTGGCTAATATATATTTTAACTGTTGACCAGTATCACTTAATCTTATCCTACACTTTATTACATGTATAGTTTATTTCTCTTATCTTATCATGTTTAATGTTGCAGCATTGTACCGAGACAAATTCCTAGTTTGTGTACTACATGAACAATGGCAATAAACCTGATTCTGATTCTGATTCTGATTCTGATTCTGAGAAGAGCATCTGGGTGTTCTGTCTGCAGCCTGCTGGTTACTGAATGGATGACGTCACGTGCTGTCCCAGCGTTCACCGTCGGATTTGCATAAACAACAATGCAGATCACGTGTGAGTGTTCAACCAACAAACCATGTGAGCACAAAAAATCAGCCCCCAACATATTGAAATTCACTGCTGCTACAACAAAAGTCCACTCAAATGTACGGCAAGAGGAAGAGGTGGGTGAAGATGAAGTGGTCGTCATCTGAGCCTTTCAACCTCAACAACTTCTCCATAAGGTTCCCGGGCATGTCACTTTCCAACTCAGTAAGCGCCAGGAGCCTCTCTGCTCGCTCCTCAACCGAGGGGGTGATGTGCCGGATGAGTGCAGCCTTCAACGCGCCGTATTTGTCGCTGTCCGGCGGCTGGTCGATCAGGCTCTCCACATGCCGGGCCGTGTTGTTGTCCAGTTTTGCGACCATGTGGTAGAATTTTGTGGTGTCTACCGATATCCCCCGGAGATTGAACTGTGCCTCAATCGCATTGAACCAGGAACGCGGATTGTCCTGCCAGAAGTCCGGTAGCTGGACTGTAGCGGCATTCGCTTGGCTGGGGGATCCTGACGAGGCTGGCCCGGGGGAAATCTCCTCTCGCTGCATGCTTGTCTTGGGTCACCAGTGTGGAAATGTGGGAAGGACGAGACAGGTTTCTCTCAAGTCATCTTTATTCACATTCACCAACATTGCAAAGAAGAAAGAGGACATTACAGGGAACTCTCGTCCTTAAATACCAGGACTCTTCACAGTTCACAAGTCACATGCATCACAAATCACATTGCATTATAATCGGCAGTAACAATGCATCTCCTCTCTCTGATCTCACCCCCACAGTCTACAATGCATCCTCTCCTTAATCCTCTAATAACACCCCGCAGTCTCAAGCTCTGCATACCAAAGCTAGCATCCTTGCCGCTTCCTGTTATCTCCAAGGAAGCTCTGCCTTTGTTCTGATCTAAAATGTGAGTCACAAAATCGGTCACATATGTGTGGCCCCCACAACACTACCGTTCAAAAGTTTGGGGCCACTTACAAATTTCCTTATTTTTGAAAGAAAAGCACTTTTTTTCAATGAAGATAACTTTAAACTAATCAGAAATACACTCTATACATTGCTAATGTGGTAAATGACTATTCTAGCTGCAAATGTCTGTTTTTTGGTGCAATATCTACATAGGTGTATAGAGGCCCATTTCCAGCAATTATCACTCCAGTGTTCTAATGGTACAATGTGTTTGCTCATTGTGTCAGAAGGCTAATGGATGATTAGAAAAACCCTTGTGCAATCATGTTAGGTCTGCAATGCTGTAATTGCTGCAAATGGAGGATTCTTTGACGAAAGCAAAGTTTGAAGGAAAAAATTATTATTTCAAATACAAATCATTATTTCTAACCTTGTCAATGTCTTGACTATATTTTCTATTCATTTTACAACTCATGGTGGTAAATAAGTGTGACTTTTCATGGAAAACACAAAATAATTGTCTGGGTGACCCCAAACTTTTGAACGGTAGTGTATTTATTCCATCTAGCAACAATGCTCCACACTGTGTGTGTTTATATATTTACATATTTATTCCATCTAGCTACAATGCTCCGCACTGTGTGTGTTTATATATCTACATATTTATTCCATCTAGCTACAATGCTCCGCACTGTTTATATATTCATATATTTATTCCATCTAGCTACAATGCTCTGCACTTTGTTTATATATCTACATATTTATTCCATCTAGCTACAATGCTCTGCACTGTGTTTATATATCTACATATTTATTCCACCTAGCTACAATGCTCCGCACTGTGTTTATATATTCACTTATTCATTCCATCTAGCTACAATACTCCGCACTGTGTGTTTATATACTCATATATTTATTCCATCCAGCTACAATGCTCCGCATTGTGTTTATATATTTATATATCTATCCCATCTAGCTACAATGCTCCACACTGTGTGTCTACATATATATATATTTATATTTATATGTACATATGTATACTCGCTGCTCTTGTTTTTTCTCTTGCCTTCTGATTGTTGCTCTGAGTGTTGCTATCCCTGTGCTGTTGCAATCCTGGAATTTCCCCATTGTGGGACTAAAAAAGGCTTATCTTATCTTATCTTATCTTAACATTTCTATCACACCATGTTAATAGCCACCCCACAGTCACCATACAGTCCCGATGGAAGACCCATCCCCTGGATTTCCATCTGGCAGATCCCTCCCAGAGCGTCTTCGCCTCTGTGGATGAGCCACGTCGGCGTTTCCTCTCATCCACGCGCCACATGACTGGCGCCTAGCGGCTGCCCCGGCCTTGAATGCGCTCTGCAGAGCGTGCCCAAATGCCAAGTCACGTTTCGTTACCTTGTATTCATACATGTGTAATGACAATAAAGTTGAATCTCATCTCATCTCATCTCACAGCTCGTTGGGGTGTCTCCATGAGTCATCCGACAGCTTGAGATAGCAGTCCTCCCGGGTAGCCACCACCCGTAGCCGCCCCTGGTCATCCCGTCACTTTCTCTTTTCGTGGACCCCCCTCAGCTGAGCCTCCCCGCTGGCCTGAACCTTGTCATCAATCCATAGAGGAGCTTGACTCAGCTTCAAATGTCCACCATGTCATAATCGGGCTTCCTTCCTGGGTCAAACCATTCCACCAACCCGATTCGGAGCCTTCCTCGGCCTCCAGTGTTGCTGGTTGGCATGCTGTGCTACTGCGCCAGCCGGTCCTGCCCCGCTCTCTTTCATTTTAAATGCAGGCAAAGCCACAGTAGCGCCTTGCCTTCTGGTACCACCAGGCCAAACTCCGGAAGCAGAGGGGGCTAGCGTTTTGGCTCCATCAGCCATCCCAGGTGCTCTGCTGTGCCGTCCAGTTCCCACGTCCAGGGCAACTTGGACACTGGCATCGGAACCCTCCCGCGATGGCCCTTTACGACACTGGTCCTGCTCACCTCCCAGAATACTAGGCCAGTCACTGTCCCATACCGCACCGTCCTCCACGCACAGAGCAGGTCGGTCCCACAAACCACAGCCTGACCACTCTTCTCCGACACTGCTGGTGGTCGTGAATCCCAAGCCGTAGAACATATCACATCCCATTATGTTCAACCGACTGACAGTCACCACGAACTGGACGTTGGACATCATTGCCGACTTATACCTCACTGTCAACTCCAGCGAACCCACAATGGCTAACTTGTTCCCTCCATAGCCAAAGCATGACGTTGACAGTCCTCTCACACAGTAATGCGGGAACAGACTCCTCACAGTGGGCCAGTTCAACACGAAAATTGCTGATCCCGTGTCCACCAACAACGGCACTTCTACGCTGTCCAGCATAATATCACAATAAATCCACCAATCTGTGCTCGGTGAGACAGTATGAATAACCGTAGGAGTCGCTTCGGGGGAATCTGCCCTATGTTGTTGGTCCCCACGCTCAAAATTTTTGCAGACCCTGGCGAAATGATGCAGAAGACCACACTCGCCACAGTGTTTGCCTTTCACCGGACACTCTCTTGCCTTATACCGGTGCCTTGTGGACCCACAGCCATAAAATCTTGGTGTACCAGGGGCGGACCTAATTTTTATAGCGGCAGCGTATTCTTCTTCATCCTCGCTGTCTTCGCTATCCGGGTCCACAGCCAGCGCCCTCAATCGTGGTTCAGCGTGCCCCAATGTGGTTCTCTCACCGAGGTCCTCCGACAGTTTTTCAGCTGCTTCAAATTGTTGCGCTATTTCAACTGCCATGGCTAATTCAATAGTACCAGTGCCAAAACATTCAACACCATCGTGCCTAAATGACTATCGCCCTGTGGCACTGACGCCCATAGTCATGAAGTGCTTTGAGCGACTGGTCTTGGCACAGCTCAAAAAAGGCCTGCCCCCTACACTGGACCCTCATCAGTTTGCCTACCGGAGCAACAGGAGTACAGAGGATGCGGTTTCTACAGCGCTGCACTATGTACTCTCACACCTGGATGACAAGAACACCTACGCAAGAATGTTGTTTATTGACTTCAGCTCAGCATTCAACACAGTTATCCCCTCCAAGTTGCTCACCAAACTTGGGGACCTGGGAATCAGTACCTCCACCTGCAACTGGATCATGGATTTTCTGACCAACAGACCCCAGCATGTTAGGTCAGGCCCCAACCGTTCTTCCGTCATCACACTCAACACTGGTGTACCACAGGGCTGTGTGCTCAGCCCATTCCTCTACTCCCTCTACACCCATGACTGCAGGCCTATGTATGGATCCAATTCCATCATAAAGTTTGCAGATGACACCACGGTGATTGGACTCATCAGGGACAACGACGAGTCAGATTACAGGGCAGAGGTTGAGCACTTGGCTACTTGGTGCGCTGACAATAACCTGCTCCTTAACACCAGCAAAACCAAGGAGCTCATAGTGGACTACAGGAAGGAGAGGGAAGAGACACATGACCCCATCCATATCAATGGCATAGCTGTTGAACGTGTCCCCAGCTTCAAATTCCTGGGGACCCACATCTCAGAGGACCTGTCCTGGTCAGTTAACACCACCAGCCTGATCAAGAAGGTCCATCAGCGCCTCTTCTTCTTGAGGACATTGAAGAAGAACCATCTGTCAACTGACATCCTGGGCAACTTCTACCGCTGCGTGATAGAGAGCACCCTGACCAACTGTATCACACTCTGGTATGGGAGCTGCTCTGTAGCTGACCGCAAGGCGCTGCAGCGGGTGGTGAAAACCGCCCAACGCATCACAGGGACTCCACTTCCAGCTATAGAGGACGTCTACAGGAAAAAATGTCTGCGCCGGGCACGCAGCATTCTTAGGGACTCCAACCATCCTGCTCATGGACTGTTCCAGCTTCTCCCCTCCAGAAGATGTTTCAGAAGCCTTCGGACTAGAACCAGCAGGTTTAGAAACAGTTTCTTTCCAACAGCTGTCACGTTATTGAACTTAGTTCCCCGCTGACTCTCTTACCATCATCTTTTACCATCCTCACCTGTACATAACTGCATAACTACAAAACTACATCTAACTTATTGCACATTATTTGCACATAACAGTACTTTTAACTTTCTGCACTGCTGCATATATTTGCTTAAATTGCACATACTGTTAATTACCGTATACTGTATACTGCACTGCTGTCCTTTGCACTTCTGATTGGATGCTAAACTGTGTTTCATTACTTTGTATTCATACATGTGTAATGACAATAAAGTTGAATCTAATCTAATCTAATCTAATCTAATGTCAGTTCACCCAGGTAAGTCAGGAGCCTCGACAGTGCTGCAGAACAAAGTGTGTGCTCCGCCAGTTGATCACGGACCATCTCTTCTTCAAAGGATCCAAACTGGCACTCCCCCGCCAGCTGACGCAGGTCTGCAACGTAACTCTGCACCAACTCTCCCATCCGCTGGCGGTGAAACCTGATCTTCCAGACTATGATGTTTTCCACAGCATGAAAATAGCGCGCCATTAGCCCCACCACGTCGACAAAGCTATCACACTCTCCCAATGTGCTAAGGATCCGTTGGCCCTCCATGCAAAGATTATTGATCAAAATAGCTTTCACACGCAGTTTATCTAACTCGCCAAGGTTCAGGGTCACCAAATAATTTTGAAAAGCTGCGTACCACCTCGCCCAGGGGACAGGTGGCTCGCCTGGAACCTCCAAAAATGGCCAAAAAGCAGAAACGGCTCCCTCCATACCTTTATCCTCATCACCAAATGTTATGTCCATAACTTACTCTCACAAGAATCAGGCTGGAGGTGCAGTTGAACATTCATTCATTCATTCATTCATCTTCTTCCACTTAATCCTTTTCGGGCTGTGGGGGGCTGGAGCCTATCCCAGCATCTTTGGGCGAGAGGCAGGGTACATCCTGGACAGATCGCCAGTCCATCGTAGGGCCAACACAGAGAGACAGACAACCATTCACTCTCACAGTCATACCTAAGGACAATTTAGAATCCCCAGTTTGATGCCAATTAACCTAACTTGCATGTTTTTGGCATGTGGGAAGAAACCGGAGAAATCCCGGAGTAAACCCACGCAGACACGGGGAGAACATGCAAACTCCACACAGATCACTGTTGGTCGGGGGCTGGGATCGAAGCCAGGATCCCCCGGCCAAGGGTGAGTTGCTATGCTGCTGCAGTGCTAACCACTCCGCCACCGCCTCAGCCCTTTATACCCCAGAGTGATGGCGGAACCAGAAAGGCGGGGCCATCACCCCCACAACACCCAGGGTACACCCAGCACCCTCTAACATCATGTTTAATACACTACACATTGTTCCTAAGGCATTCGTATGGCTGCTCTACAACGAGGGGTTTTCGTAGGGCGTCCAAAATCTTTGACAAGACCATCAACCTGGCCACAAACTTACGGTCAATGAACACTGGATTCTCCTGCGGCCGCCTTAAGAAGGCCATATGAAATGGTCCAAAAATCATTTGTATGCATAGTGTTTGCAGCCATTTTTAAGGGTATTTGTGACCGCAGCTTTATTAGCAGTATAATTCCTAGGCTATGACTCATCATAATATTGTGAACATAATCAATTTTTACAGCCAGTGTTTTACATTCCTATATTATCATTTTTCTATGCTGTTGTAACTTATACAAATAAAAGAAGCATGCCCAATGACTGATTCTAAAACAAATTTTTGATGCTGGACAAATTAAATAAAAGATCTTTTGTGATTAAAATGAAGTTGAACTATCAAAACATTGCTAATGTTTGAGAGTTTCTGTTAGTACTGTGGACGTTGAAGCTGACGAACCAGTTGAAACAGCTGAGCGGATACAACAGCAATGAAATGCCACAAAGTTTGGGGAATTTGGAAAATAGTTTTAACTGAATGCATTCTTTGTATTTTTCTCACTTTTTGTGTTGGCCAACATTTAAAAATGTATCACTGTTTCTCAAAAAAGGTCTATTATTACAATGCTGTTTGTCACCTTTTTTTTTGTTTTTACACTTTTGGGCACCACGCTAAAATGTCTCAAAAACATGAAAATGAAATATCCACCCATTCAGCATGTTGGCAGCTGCTCCGGACCTCTGACCTGATATGTCTGGAATAACAGGACTGTGGAGGCAGGAGCTGGACTGAACTCGAACTTTATTACCTCCGCCAAGGAGGTTATGTTTTCATCGGCGTTGGTCTGTCTGTCTGTCTGTCTGTCTGTCTGTCTGTCTGTCTGTCTGTCTGTTTGTTAGCAAGATAACTCAAAAAGTTATGGACGGATTTTCATGAAATTTTCACAGATTGTCACAAATGGGGTATCCTACAGATGATTAGATTTTGATGGTGATCCGGATCACCGTCCACAAGAAAACCGCCATTACGCAAAATGCCATTTTCGTGAATAACTACTAAACCACTAGTCCTATCATTGTCAATCCAATTGCTTGTCATATGTTTTCATGGTCAAGGAATCTGAAAACGTACACACAAACACTGTATGGGGGGAACTGTGGCGCTTGGCGGAGGTCTGCGCTCTCCGAGTGCTTTTCTAGTTACAAAGTATAACAATGACACGTGCTATATTACGGTATAGGCTCTGCGTTGTTTGGAGGCGAGGTGCCAAAAGACCCAGTCTCCCGCCATTAGTTCCTTCTTATAGTTGGGACATGACGATGTGACGACATGCGTGCATCCCCATATCTGCAATGTGACTGGTGTCTGTGTAGCCACACATAACACGTCCCACTGGAAAAAACAAATACGGACCTCTGGTAAAAACATTTGAGGATCCCTGGCCTAGGCCAATTCATACTCCGATATCAGCAGTGTTGAGTGACATACACAAGAATTAATTCTTTTTTTTCATCCCCCGCAGGTCCCAAAGGGAGGTACAATCATGTGAAAAAATTTGGACACCCCTTTAAATATTCAGTTCTTTATTAAGAAATGTTAACATATCTATGTCTAACCTTGTTTTTGTTTTTATTTGCATTTTTTAACATTTATTTTAGCCATTTTAAGTGGGAAAGTGGGGGTGTCCTAAAAAAGATGGGGGTGTCCTAATTTATTCCTCACTATTTGTTTAGAATTACATTTTACAGAAAATTTGAAAAAAAAGTCTTTAATTCATTTTTAGTTGTTTGGTTGTATGACATGAATCCCCCAGTATTTTTAACATTGATATTAAATATCCATATTCAAGATTCAAAGGCTTTATTATCATGTGCGCAGTTAAGAAATGCAGCATTTCCTGAGCAATGACATTTTTACTCCGCTCACCGAATGAATGCCAAGGTAATAAATACACATCAATACTAATAAAGGTAAATAACACACCTAAATACTAATACTAATAAATACTAATAAATACACATTAAAAGCAATTAGGACAGTCAAAGCAGTTAAAACTAGAAGAAACAAAAAGAATGAAAATTCACTGGGTGACTATAACATGTCCGAGTAAATAAAAACTTACTGAATGAGTATGACTCGCCTCTGATAATACCCAATAGACTGTACAATGGTAATTTTAATATCAGAGATGATATGAACCTGAGATGGCATGAGACTATGTACAATGTGCAAATGAGCAATGTACATATTAGCAGTCCAGTGTGAGAATTCCTCTGTGTAAAGCCGTGTGCCCTGATAATACCCAGTAGACGTACAATGATAATTTAGCAGCAGAGATGATATGGACATGAGACGGGGTGAGAATATGTACAATGTGCAAATGGCCAATGCGCAAATTTAGCATCCAGTGTGTGAATTCCTATTGCAAAGCTGTGTCCGGAATTGTGTTATTTGTTCAGGAGTCTAATGACAGTGGGAAAGGAGTTTTTTTGTTTGGATGTCCTGCATCTCACACTTCTGTTCCTCCAGCCTGAGGGTAGAAGTGCAAACATTCTGTGCTAGGGGTGGGTGGGGTCCTGGAGGATGGAGGCAGCTCTCCTTTGGACTCTGCGGTGACAGATGCTCTGCAGAGAGGGGAGTGGAGTTCTGATGATCTTCTCAACTGTCTTCACCACTCTCTGCAGGCGTTTGTGGTCCAAAGCAGTAGTGCTGCCGTACCACGCAGTGATGCAGTTGGTCAAGATGCTCTCGATGATGCAGCTATAGAAGTTGTTGAGAATCTTGGGAGACATGCCAAACTTCCCAGCCTCCTCAAAAAGTACAGCCACTAGTGAGCTCTCTTAACCAGCTCTATGGTGTTAAGTGCCCACGTTAGGTCCTTGCTGATGTGGATGCCCAGGTATTTAAAGCTGCTCACCCTTTCCACCTCAAGCTCCTGGATGTACAGCGGCCGATGAGGTCTCCTCCCCTTCCTCATGTCCACTATCATCTCCTTCATCTTGTCCGTGTAGATGGTGAGGTTGTTGTCCTCACACCATGACACCAGGCTGGCCACCTCCCTCCTGTAGGATGCTTCATCGCCACCAGTGCATGCATCCTACCACTGCTGTGTCATCCGCGAACTTTAAGATGATATTGTGCTTATGGGAGGCGACACAGTCATATGTCCAAATATGTTAAAAAAGCACACAGGCTTATACAGGATGTTCTAATTTTTTCACATGACTGTAGATCATAGATCCACAGGAGGTACTTTTTTGTGTTGCACTGTACAGTGTCAAAAGCTGGTCATACAGTTGGTTTTCCATGGTTGTGAAAAGTCCCACCAGTGCGTCCAAATCACGACTGATTTAGGATGAGGTAGAAGCAAGATGCAGCCTCACAGCATTGCTATTTCAACTTGTATTGAAAGTGCAGATTTGAAACTCTCTCTCAGTTTTTAAATCGTGTTGATAGGGCAAGTAAAACCAGAGTTATGCTAAACAATTTCTGTCATGTTTTTGCAAATATTTTCATTACATTTGGTGTACGTTTGGAGTGACAAAAAAAACTTTAAAAACGGAACGTGAAACTGAAGGTGCCGCTTCTAAACGCTGTTTGTTTGACGTTGACAGACGATGTAAAACACTGAGATATGGTTTCAATATTATAGTAGAAAAATATTTACTTGTGTATAAAACTGGGATGGGCAGGCATGTCATTCAATTCGATATATATGTCATTTTACAAAATGGAAAGTGGAAGTGGTCAGATCAGCTGATAACATAAGGTAATGTAACATAGTGATGGCATGACGTGGTGACATGTTGTGTTGTAAATATATGGTGTCACTACAATCAAAACCTCTACACAAGAGGTGTATATTCTGGCCTGGAGGGGTATAGCCTGGCCTAGGCTCTTTGACACCCCCGAGTATAGTTTGGCCTAGGCCAGTTTATCCCCCGGGGTATACTCTGCAGTGTTGCCAGATGGGAAATGTTGAAGTATTGTACCGGCGGCTTAAAATTATCGTATTTTGAGGAAAATTATCGTACACAACCAGTTTTCATTCTGACGTGGCTCAGGACCATCTGCTTCAGTAACATTATCACAGATCGTACATATGATGGCATATTGTGACTAAAACACAGTTTTACCTTTAAATAATCTAACAGATCAGTTGAAGAAAAAACGCCTCTTGAAGACCAGCGCCTCTGCCTGTGTGGAGTACAGGATGAGCCCCTGGCCTGCACTGAACAGCTCAAAATATCAGTCATAATTTACTATCTTCTATATGTCTTCTCTTGAATCATCATATATCAAGGGCTTGCTTCATAAACATTTTGAGAAACAATCTGTTTATACATTAGGAATAAGCATCAAAATCATTCCACCTAAACTATTGCTAAAAGGCCTCAGTTGTTGTTTTATTGAGAACCACAATCCAGTGACATTTTTGCAAATGTTTTCATATTGCAGCAGCAGCAGAAAACTTTAGTGCTAAAACCAACAGCAGGTTTGAACTACCCAGTACAACTGAAGTCTGTTTCCCGCCCCCCCCCCCCCCTTCGTTTCTCAACCTGCTGGTGATGTTGCTCACTTGTTGAGTCTGCTGTGTCTGCATTAGTGCTGTAACGTACGCAAATGATTCGACTGAGCGTACTAGTTTTTATGGGTGAACATACTGTATGAATTATTAACCGGAACTGTAGTGAAAGCCAGGACTCACCAGCTGAATCACCCACCTGAGCAGCAAATGAGCCCCGCCCACTCAGTTCATCCTACTCTGTTTAGATAGCAAGCTAGATAGATAGATAGATGTACTTTATTGATCCCAAACTGGGAAATTACAGTGTAACAGCAGCATGACAGTAGACAACCAAACAACAGAAACACACACATGACAGACAAAGGGATTACCCATGGAAAGTAAAAACTAACACGACTATAAAACCTATATACATCATAGCTTAATATATGATGACCCATATAAACACATGAATCATCCCATTGCACAAAGAAGGACTATCAGGAGCAGAGTGAAATGTGAGGTACCAGTTCGTCTGTAAGGTGCAGTGTGGCAGCATAGCTATGACCAGAATACAACATCATAGTGAGTTATTGTACAGTGAAATTGCATGTGGCAGGAAAGATTTCCTGTACCTGGCCGTTCGACAGCGAAGCTGTAGTAGTCTGCTGGAGAAAGTGCTTCGCTGTCTGTCTAGTGTGTGGTGGAGGGGGTGATCAGGATTGTCCATGAGGGATCACAGTTTATTTAGTGTTCTCCTCTCCATCACTGTCTCAAAGGTCTCCGGTCTGAGACCAATTACAGAGCCAGCCCTCTTGATAATCTTGTCAAGTCTGTCGGTGTCTCTGGCCCTGATACTGGTACCCCAACAGACAGCAGCAAAGAAGATGGCGCTGGCGACAATGGTCTGGTAGAAAAGCTCCAGCATCCTGCTGCACACGTTGAAAGATCACAGCTTCCTCAGGAAGTAGAGTCTGCTCATCCCCTTCTTGTGCGCAGCATCGGTGTTGGATCTCCAGTCCAACCCGCTGCTGATTCTGACACCCAGATATTTGTAGTCCTCAACCACTCGCACATCCTCCTCCCTAATCTGCAGTGGCTGAGAAGGCTTCTAGTTTAGTGAGTGAATGACAGTTAGAGCTCCAGTACGGCACTGAGTGATTCGGTGTACCACGGATCTTTTTAGTTTGACTCAGTACATTTCAGTGAACTATGAATCCCATCACTAGCCTCCATCAGAGGCTGCCTCTCTGCTCTGCTACTGCGATGCGTCTTCTTTTCCACGCAACCCACGCATGTGAGATGATGTGTAAAAACAAGCATATTATGTATGGGCAGGATCTGTATTCTGATTGTGTTTGATAATATATTAACTTTGCCATCTAATGAAGGGGTCAAATTATCATACATTATAGGATTTTGGGAATTATTGATCATACAGAGGGCAAAACTATTGTACAAATACGATAATTATCGTATGTCTGGCAACACTGATACTCTGGCCTGGACCAGAGTATACTCGGGTTTAATCTGGGAAGGGGTTAATTTGGCCTGTTACACCGGGACATCAGCACAGCTGTGATTCACTGCAAGCATGAGCTGAAGCCAAAGGGAGAACACATTACAGCCTGCTGATGTCCCAGTACAACGTCAGGACCTCGAGTGTGATATCAGTATTATACAACAGTTCCATAAGCATTAACAGCAAAACATGACAAAATGTGTCTATTCACCCAGTTATTTTTGCTGCACTGAGTAATTATAGACTCAATTAACCTCTTGCACAATGTAGAGTAACGTACTTCTGCATTCCAGTCAACCTACATTTCCGGTTCTGCTTCCATTACATTAGCCCGTTCCCTGGTGCTTTCTTGTCAATAAATCAATTTTATCACTTTCGCTTACCATTGTACATACTGGAAAAAGTGTGCGGGCAGATTGGTTTTGCTTTATAAAGTTCATGTTTCACATTTTGTGTAATGGCCATGTATTGTGCAAAATCTTTACACTAGCTCATTCACATTCATTTGAGTCCATGCAGTGTTACTAGGAGTGAGTCAAACTTTATTATGAGGATAAATAACACACTACCAACTGGAAGCTAACTAAGCTAATATCAATAACAGTAATGGTAACATCAATAACCTGTCATGTGCACCTCTATGTGGCGCACAGAGGAAAACAACCCAGGTGCTGGACTGCGAGTTTGTGAGTTTTATTAACAAAAATAACAAACATAAGTGCAAAGGTGAACAAACTATGAAATAACAATGAGGAGTGAACTTACAAATGAGGCATGCCAGAGTGAGATGGGGCTCTGGCGGAGACAAGGATGATAATTCCTTGCAGAAGTGAGGCAGCGACAACAAACATGAAACATAATCTCCCTTAAATAGGGAACAACTCAATTACAAGACAAGTGACAGGTGTGAGTGCACATGAACGGGGATAGAGGGAATCAAAATGGTAGTTGGGATCAGCTGAGGCCATGAGAGGGAAGCAAACCACACAGGTAGCTAACAGGACACACCCATGCCAGGCTACACACCCCCTGACAGCAGAAAAATAACAATAAGGATAATCAAACAAAGAGGACGTAAGTGCAACATACAAAAATGGTAAATGGCATTCACTTATATAGCGCTTTTATTCTCATCTCTTGATGAAAAGTGCCATGAAACCAAGTCTGGAACACTCCAACCCTTGGTTCATTACATTACCAAGGGATTCTGTGTACATAAAAGTAATTTTAAAAGAAAGGTAACAACTGGGAGTCGGACATATGTTTCTGTGAGTTTCACAGGTCTATTACAGCCCATGCAATTGTATTTGGAATGGGACAGACTGTCAGGAGCCGAGCTGGCTCGGTCTTGGCCTCTCTGTGGGTAAGGTGCCACGTTGTATGTATGTTAGTATGTATTTCTGTGTGCTTTGCCGTACCCATAGTCACTGCTTTCTGGCCGGCAGCGGTGAGGCAGCCTCTTGGGCTCATGCTGGTGTGAGCGCTGTCTAACTGCCTGCCGGTCTGACCACGCCCTCTCTCTATTACTGCTGCCAGCTGTTCCCACTCCCATGTGCCATCTCCCCGCTCCTCGCCCAGGTGTGCCCAATTTGTGGAGCCAGCAATGCATGTACTTAAGGAGCCTTTTTCCAGTCATGCATTGCTGGGTCATTGTGCTTCATACGATCGTTTATCATCAAGTGAAGCCAAGGTCAACAAAAGGATTGTAACCCTTACAGCTTTATTTGGACTCACTCGGACAGCTCCAGTATTTGAGTATTAACTGTGTGTGTTTTCCCAGTGTCCTCACTCAGACTGTTGAGCGTCCTGGAGGACTCCTTAGCTTCTGAGGCATTTTTCTGTTGGAACTGTTGGTCTGTATTTTGTGTTTAATAAATGTGTGTGGTGTAACCTGAGCCTAAATCCTCATCCTTTTACCCCTCCTCCGTGCGCTGTGGAGAAGCGCATGGGGATATCATGACCGAATGACCCAGCCTGAATAAAAGGATTTAGCTGGTACACCCACACATCCTTTCCCCCTTCCTTTTTGTGTATTATTTTTTGGGACTGACCTGTGTTGGAGTCGGCCATGGATTCTGCGCCCCGCAGCTATCCTTTGAGCTTGGGATGGGAGTGCTGCAGAGCATTAATGGACATTGACGGGCTCATCGCATCAGCCAGTGTGTATTCTACCCCGGAGGACATTCTCTGGTACGTAGGTCTGGCGGAGGCAGAGGTCCGGCGGTGCCCTCAGGTTGCTCGGCATGCCGAGGGAATGGAGAGGATTAACCGGTTGGCAGCACTGCGGCGTGGGTGTGGCGAAGGGGTGAGGAAATCCCTTTAGAAGACCGAGCTTGTGTCGAGGGTCAAACGCTCCTCGGGCTCCATTCCTCCTGCCTCCCGCCAGAGCGAGATGCCCGCTCTCATTCCTGTTCCTCCAGCTCCAGCACCCAGCTTGGGATGCTAATTTTTTAAAACTGCCTTGACTAGTACTACTCATTATTACTAGTATTATTATTATTATTACTTATTATTACTTATTTTTCTACACTTATTGCACGTTTCTAGTCCTTTAGTTTTTTAGTTTATCCCTTTTTTTCATTATGTTTTTAATGTTGCAGCATGGCACCGAGACAAATTCCTAGTTTGTGTATCACATGAACAATGGCAATAAACCTGATTCTGATTCTGATTCTGATTCTGATTCAGCTCTTGACGTTGTCCTGCGAGACAGCACCATGAGAAGCCTTCTCCTCCATCAGCGACCATCACTCCTACAGTTCCTACGAGGTCTGACGGGGCCGTCCCGGGAGCGCCCACCTCTGTCACCAGGCAGACGGCTCCTCCACTTTCAACGGAGAGGGAAGGCAGTCAGCCTGCTGCAGCTGTGGACAACAAACGCCGGGAGAACAGGCAAGAGTTTTTTCATTCCTTTCAATTTAATTATGAAGGACCTTGTCTGTCTCCCGAAGGAGAAGCCCAGCCTCAGCAATCTGCTGGCTTCTCTCCTCCGGCTGCAGTTATAAATTCATCCCCTATTCCCTCTGTGTCTCCTCCTTTAATTCCTGAGGGCCTGCCGATCCAAGAACCGAGCCGCCAGATGGTGGAGGAGGTTGGGGTCCTGGATGATCCTGCCCAGGGGCCTGCACGGAGGCGTTTTTCTGCAGCCACGCTGGTGGTATCCCCATCGTTGGAGCCACTGCAGGAGGACAATAGGACTGCTATTACCATCTCGCCAACTGCGGAGGCATCTGCAGCAGATTGGGAGCCAGACCTGGACCTTTTGGAGACTGGGCCCGAGTGTTCATCGCCAGGATTGACGGAGTCCTGGACAGCGGTGGAGCTCGAGCTCAGGTAAGTATTCTTTCTTGTTTTTCTTATGACAGTTTTAAAGAGATCTTGTCCGGCTCTGGGTGAGGAGAGTCGGGCGTAGCGCACAGCTGCGTCTGAACTTCCTTCGCCGGGCTCCGCCGCTGCCGGCGACCCTAACCACCTTTCTTCTCCTGCTGCCTTTGAGCCTTTGTTTAGGGTTGCCAGAGAGGGTGTGTTGCCGCTGGAGGTAGCCGAGGGTCCGGTCCAGCCGGAGCAGGACGCCGCTGTTCCAGCTCCTCCTGCGAAGGTCATCAGGGCTCCTCCCATCAATTGCCTCATCAGTCTGGTGCTCCTGAAGGTTGCCCCACTTACTGTGGGTGCAGCTTTGGCCCAGTCGGGGTCCACCGCTGGTGCTGCAGAGCCTCAGCCGGTGGTCACCGCGGGTGCTGCAGAACCTCAACTGGAGGTCACCGCAGATGCAGCGTTTGCCCTGTCGGGGTCCACCATGGGTGCAGCAAGGCTCCCGCTTGAGTCTACCGAGGGTGCAGCCCTGGTCAAATTGGGTTCCGCTGCGGGTGTCACTCCCTCCCAGGTCAAGGTCATCGGGACCGTGGCATGCCAGCTTGAGGACGCCGGGGCCTACACTCCTCCGCTGGACCCCATCTTGAACCTCTTCGCCCCTCTCCGATCTTGGGTGACTTTACAGGGGGGAGGGGGGAGGGGGCAGGCCGCCGGAAGGATTGACTGCCCGGGTCTGGTGGCCCATGTTTTCCGGCAGGCTGCTGGATTCTATCCACTGGACCTTCTGCTGCGCCTGGGACTCTGGGCAGCCTCTTGAGCCCCAACGCCCGTGGACTTGGGGGGGTTAATTGTGGTCCCTGGGTGGGGTGTTGTGTTCCCACCTTTTCTGTTTCCCCCTACCTCCCACCTGGGTTTGTGTTGTTTGTTTCTGTTGGGGGGGGGGGGTCTGGGATGTTTGTTTGGGTGTCTGGGAATCCACCCCTTAAAGGGGGGGCCCTGTCAGGAGCCGAGCCGGCTTGGTTTCCCCCGGCTCGGTCCTGGCCTCTCTGTGAGTAAGGTGCCACATTGTATGTATGCTAGTATGTATTTCTGTGTGCTTTGCCGTACCCATAGCCACTGCTTTCTGGCCCGCAGCGGTGAGGCAGCCTCTTGGGCTCACACTGGTGTGAGTGCTGTCTAACTGTCTGCCGGTCTGACCACGCCCCCTCTCTATTACTGCCAGCTGTTCCCACTCCCGTGTCCCATCTCCTTGCTCCTCACCCAGGTGTGCCCAATTTGTGGAGCCAGCAATACATGTACTTAAGAAGCCTTTTCCCAGTCATGCATTGCTGGGTCGTTGTGCTTCATACGATCGTTTATTGTCTAGTGAAGTCAAGGTCAACAAAAGGATTGTAACCCTCACAGCTTTATTTGGACTCACTCGGACAGCACCAGTGTGTGAGTATTAACTGTGCGTGTTTTCCCGGTGTCCTCACTCAGACTGTTGAGGATCCTGGAGGACTCCTTAGCTTCTGAGGCATTTGTCTGTTGGAACTGTTGGTCTGTATTTTGTGTTTAATAAATGTGTGTGGTGTAACCTGCGCCTAAATCCTCATCCTTTTACCCCTCCTCCGTGCACTTCTCCACAGCGCACAGGGAGATCATGACACAGACATGAACAAACACAACAGCTGGTAGCTGCTAAGGTAACTAGGGAACTATTAAATGGCTCAGTATGGTTACAAAAATGATCAAAATGTGAAACACAAACTTTATAAAGAAAAAAAAACGATCTGCCTGCACACTATTTCCAGTATGTACAGTGACAAGTGAAAGTGATAAAACTGATTTATTGATGAGAAAGCACCAGGGAATGGGAAAATACAGCGGGAAAAATAAATATTGAACACGTCAATATTTTTCTCATTAAACATATTTCTGATGGAGCCATTGACCTGAAATTTTCACCAGATATCAGTAACAACCCAACTAATCCATACTGTACATACAAAGAAATCAAGACTACTGTGTTCACAACACAAGTTATATTTAATAAAGTGGAATGACACAGGGACGAAGTACTGAACACGCTTGGTGAAATTCATTTAATATTTAGTAGAAAAGGCTTTGTTAGTAATAACAGCTTTCAGGCGCCTCCTGTATGGAGAAACTAGGCACAGGCATTGCTCAGGAGTGATTGTAGCCCATTCTTCCACACAAACTGTCTTCAGATCTTGAAGGTTGCATGGGTGTATTCTATGAACTCTGATCTTCTGTTCATTCCATAGATTTTCAATTGGATTCAGGTCAGGGGACTGACTGGGCCATTCTAGCAGCTTTATTTTCCTTCTCTGGAGCCAGTTGAGAGTTTTCTTGACTGTGTATTTGGGATCATTGTCTTGCTGAAATGTCCACCCTCCACTCATCTTCAGGATCTTAGCAGATGGCAACGGGTTCTTATCAAGGATGTCTCTTCATCTTTCCTTCATTTATATGAAGTCTGCCTGTACCATGTGCAGAAAAACACCCGCACTGTAGTGGTCTGGACAGAGCTGCAGCCGCTGTCCACACTTTATGTTCCCTTTATGTTCACTTTATGTTACCAGAGTGGTGGCCTAGTGGTAGAGCATCCACTCCACAGCCAGAAAGTTGTGGGTTCAAGCCTCGGCCGGGTAATACCAAAGACCATATAAAAATGGCACTTCCCGCCTTCTAGCTTGGTGCTCAGCATAATAGAATGGGGGAAGGAAAAGTTGTTTGTTGCATGACAGTGGCCCCTCTGGTTCTAGATGTGATTAACATAGGAGAAATATAATTTTGTTCTACTGTACATGATTGGCTGTATGGATTGAATGACCATAAAGTTGGCTTCTCTTTTTTTACTCATTTATCATGTTTCGTGTATATCCCCTCTGTGTTTGTCCAGTCCTGCCCGTCCTGTGCCACCTGATGGCCTTGATTGTGCTCATCTGTTCTGTTTTGTCTTGATTGCTCCCCTCTCTATGTATTTACGTACATTTTCAGTCTGCATTCTTTGCTGCATCCTTGTGTTAACTCCACGTTTGTGTACCACACTGTTTGGATTTATTATTGTTTCTCACTCCGTTTGGTCTGGACTTTTACATTCGTTGTGTTTTGCTGTTCGGTCTCATATTATATCTACCCATGTGCAGTGTTTCTGTTGTCTGTGCTACAATAAATCATGGGTTACCAGATTCACCTTGCAATTAGGTCCTCTCCTTTGCCCCGAAGGGGCAAATATGACAGAAGGACGCAGCCAGTTATGGACCCAGCAGTAAATCTGGTAAGAGCAGGATGCAAACAAACACAGACTCTGGACATGGACTCGGTGGACATGGACTCGGTGGCTTTTGGGCTTGATGAGGAGGAACATTCAGAAGTTGAACTGATTAGAGACTACTTGTCAGAGGCCCTTTCCTCCCGTACACAGGAGGAGGCTTTGGAGTAGCTGGAAATAGTAAAGGAGACAATCCAGGAGATTCCCAGCCTACGGCGTAGACCGGAGATAAATGGTCTCCTTGTTTCTGTGTTTCAGCTCCAACGCTCTCTCCATAAGTGGGTGGGGGGAAGCTCAGCCCCCAAAGACAAGCGCAAGCCTGTGCCAATGGCAAAAGGTTCCCTGGCTCTGTCTTCCACACCATCAACGCCAAAGCCTGTGCCAACAAATAAGCATACCCTGGTCTGTTTCGCTCCTCCTTCAGTGCATCTCTTCCCAACTCTGCAGCCTTTTCACCGGTTGGAGGAGAGTACCCCGGATGAGACGGAGTCTGTGCTGACCAGACAACATCCCCTGACTCTGACATCATGCTCATCTCCACACCACTTACCAGTCCCGCCGTCATGTCTTCAGCGAGAGAAAGGCTTGCCATTAATTGTCACCATGGGGTGAGACGCCGTCTTGGCGCTCAGCCCATGTCCCTTTTCATCCCTGCCTCTCATTGGGCAGTGTCTCAGCTGGCTCCCAGCTGTCAGTGTTACGGGACGGCTGGGGCCAATTAATCCTCATCAGCTGGGGTGCTGCTAATGAGGATAAAAAGGAGCAGCCTCGATCACTCGGGGCTGCGACATAAGCACTGCTAGGCTGGAGCCTCTTCATCCGGTGCCAGCCCTTGTCTCATCTTCCAGCATTACTCGTTAGTGTTTGCCCGTAAGGAGTAATTGTGCCTCTGTACCCCCATGTCCGGTGCTAGCCCTCTACTCGCCTTACCGAATCACTTGGGAGCGTCACCCTGTAAGAGTGTCTGTGTATTGGAGTCCTGTGCTGGTGCCAGCTCTCTGGCTGCTTAACCCGTGAGTGTTACCTGCTGTGAGTTCTCTTGCTGTGTACCCCTACGCCCGGTGCCAACTGTTAACTCTGTTGCTGTACTGCTCATGAGTGTTACTTTGTATGAGCATCTGTGCTTTCCTCATCCCTTACCCCTGTCATCAATAAACATCACAACTCACTGGCTCACCCTTGGCTCTCATTGTGTGGCTCCCCAGAGCCACACGTAACAGTATGTTGCAGCCAGACGAGTTGCCAGCGGCCGTGAGTTGGTGTGGAATTGTACCTTCCTGTCCGGGTGTCAGCGCCGTTAGCATGCCATCTCCCAGGAGTCATGTCCGACACCATGGCGACGAGCTGAGGTCCATCCAGGGAGCTGTCAACAGGACGTTCTTCACCCTGCACGACGCCTCCAATGCGAGACGCTGGCATCTGGACCGTGCTGAGAGCCTCTTGGACAGTTTTCCTCGTCATTTTTACCATCCGGAGGCCTGTGCCAGGAGAGACGCCATGGCCGCACTGCGAGAGGAGCTCCGCGGGTTGGAAGGAAATCCCGGCAGGAAGCCGAAGTGGATGACGTTGCCCCCCGCTTCGGGATCCCGTTCCTGCTTCCATTCCAGCCCGGGAGTTCGCGCCACCCAGAGGGCTTCCCCCGTTCTGCATCACGTCACTCGGGATTCCCCCGAAGGAGCCGCAGCTGATAGCAGTTACGTCCGGGACCGAGCGGCTGTTGCGAGCTCCGCTGTGCATCCATTCACCATCTTTAGGCATGTGGCGGCGGCAGTGAGATTGGTGGAGAGGACTCCAGGGCTACGAAGCTTTCCCGTGTTCAACGCCTTCCTCGCCTCGATCTCTGATCAGGAGCGGCGATTCCTGAGTTCCCCCCCTCGCTTCGTCCCCTGGGAATAGCCGTCATCACAACGCCCAGGTGCCTCAGCACGAACCCCGTCCGGATCCAGTTCCGGGCTGCCGCCAGGACCTTTCCCCCCACACAGCTGTCACCTCTTTGTCTCGTCAGCGTGGAGATTTCACAACCCCGTTCCCCGAGCCTCTTTCCCCCGCTGTCATTCCAGGGCATCCGGGCTGGCTCATCTCGGCTGTCATCCCCTCCTCCTTGACGCGCTTCCTGACTGCTGTGTGTGCCTGTAATCCTGGCCTGGTGAGCCCTCTTCTGGAGACGACATGAGTGATCCCCAGACGACTTCCCAGGGGGTCCTCCGTTATCGCCCGGCGGGGAGAGGAAGAAGCGATGTCTACGACAGCAGGCGCCATCCAACCTCCAAGGGGCAGGCAAGTCCTAGCTTATTTACATCAGTTTTGTGATTTGCTCTGTTATACTCCTGGAGGTGGAGTTCGGGGTTCGCAGTGCCCTGAACTCCCACCACCTGCTGTAACCTGTGTCCTTAATCTTGCATCCTCTGTGTCTCTCTCCGCCGAGCGGTCCCTGGCTTCGGGTCTATGTCGTGGGGCGAGGAGAGGGCCTGCGGCTCCCCAGCTACGTTGTGGATGGAGGAGGAGGACTGACTGCTACGTGGAGTCTGCGCCGACGACCAAGCGTCCCCGGGTCTCCACAGAGGTGCGGTTCGGTCCAGCGGGACGAGGTTCTCCTGTCATCACACCGCGTGGACCGTTGGCGTGGTTACCAACGCTGAAGGAACCTCAAGCTGCGCTGACCATCGTGCCGGCTGCGGGGCCCGACGCAGCTGGGTGGGAGCCTGACAACGACCTCCTGACGACGGATCCTGGATCTTCGCAGTCCTGGACGGCGTCAGAACCCGAGATCAGGTGAGTGCTCTCTTTTCCTTTTTCTCTTCATATCTTTGAGCACTTTAGCCTGTCTCTAGGGGAGATGAGCCGGGTGCAGCCGCCCGCTCCGTCCGAGCTTGTCTCGCCGGGTTCTGGCGCTGCCGGTGACCCTGATCCCGGTTCTGTTTTCTCTCCTGAGCCTGTTTCCAGGGTCGCCGGCGAGGAATTGCCGTCTCTCGTGGTGCTGGAGGGTCCAGGCTCAACATTGGAGGTCTGTTCTGGTGCAGAGCCAACCCAGTCGGGGTCCGACGTGGGTGCTACCCCAGCGGTGTCCAACGTGGGTTCGCCTAAGGTCCAATCAGGGTCCGACACGGGTGCTACACCAGTGTTGTCCAGGTCCGGTGAGGAGGTGGCTGTTTCCCTGCGGCCTGACGCTCATCTACCTCGTCATCGGCTCTCCCCTCAGCCTCTTCCACTGGGGTCCGCTTTGACCCTTCGCCCGTCTCAACGGTCCTGGTGGTTGAGTGATGCGGGTCGACGGTTCTACCTGCAAGACTTCCGGTTCGGCGATCTGGTCCAACCCCCCGATGAACTGTTTGCTTCTGGGTGGCCTGGCCCGGCTACCGGTGGACTGGTTTCTTGGGACCTGGGTCTGGAGTTGACCGTCCGAACATTTCCTCTTCCCCGGCTCACCAACTGGACAATGGGTGGGGAGATCACCAGAACAATTCCGGCCGTTTTGGACTCTGCCTGCCGTCTCCTCGGGTGTCTCTTACCTTTTTGTTATTATTAAGGTCACTCGGGTGTAGCTTCTTTGTCCTTAGAGGAATATGTGTTTTTAGTGCTGTGTATTGTTTTTCTTATTTACCATATTCAGCATTTTCTTCATTATTATCCTGTTCCTACCCTGTCACCTTTATTCCTCTAGGTGACCCTCTTTGTATATAGCGCTGTGTGTTATGTTTTTCTTGTGATCCGTACTCAGCGTTTTCATCATCCTTATCTTAGCCTTAGCCTTGTCGGTGCATCATGGAGTAATGTGTGTGGTTCCCTTTTCAACCGTACTCTGTGATCACCTTATCTTTTCCTGTTATCTTCCTAGGGGGTTTTCCCTAGCCCCGACTTAACCATTGACTGTGCGTAATTGTATGGAGTAATGTGTTCTGTTTTCCACTTAACCGTACTCTGTAGTTGCCCTTTTGTCCCTGTCACCTCCGTTCCTTTAGGTTCTTATATACATTTAGCGCTGCGTATTTTGTTTTTTTATTATCCTTACTCAGCGTTTTTCATCATCTTTGCCCCGATCTACACGTTATTTGTGTGTTTTGGGTAGTGGGTTTTGTCTGTAACCACACTTAGTATTTTCCCCATCCGTGCCCTGATTATTATTTTCTGTGGGATACAGAGTGTTGTATTTGTTTTTTTTTTTTTTTTTGTCTGCCCTTGTACTCTGTATTTGTTCATGGTTTGTTTTTCCTTTTTTTTTTTCCCCCTCTGCTTCTCTCCCTCCGGTCCTGCCTCCCTTCCGCCCACCCTAGGTGTGTGTGTGTGTGGGGGGGGGGGGGCTGGGATGTTCCTGGTCGTTCGGAGCCCGACCGTGAGGGGGAGGCTCTGTCATCATGGGGTGAGACGCCGTCTCAGTGCTCAGCCCATGTCCCTTCTCATCCCTGCCTCTCATTGGGCAGCGTCTCAGCTGGCTCCCAGCTGTCAGTGTTACGGGACGGCTGGGGCCAATTAATCCTCATCAGCTGGGGTGCTGCTAATGAGGATAAAAAGGAGCAGCCTCGATCACTCGGGGCTGCGACATAAGCACTGCTAGGCTGGAGCCCCTTCGTCCGGTGCCAGCCCTTGTCTCATCTTCCAGCATTACTCGTAAGTGTTTGCCCGTAAGGAGTAATTGTGCCTCTGTACCCCCATGTCCGGTGCTAGCCCTCTACTCGCCTTACCGAATCACTTGGGAGCGTCACCCTGTAAGAGTGTCTATGTATTGGAGTCCTGTGCCGGTGCCAGCTCTCTGGCTGCTTAACCCGTGAGTGTTACCTGCTGTGAGTTCTCTTACTGTGTACCCCTACGCCCGGTGCCAACTGTTAACTCTGTTGCTGTACTGCTCATGAGTGTTACTTTGTATGAGCATCTGTGCTTTCCTCATCCCTTACCCCTGTCATCAATAAACATCACAACTCACTGGCTCGCCCTTGGCTCTCATTGTGTGGCTCCCCAGAGCCACATGTAACAGTAACACCAAAACCTGTGCCGACAACAGAGCGTCCCCTGGTTTTGGCATTGCAGGACTTGGTACCATCTGTGAGACATTCTTTGGCTCTTTTTTGCATGTCTCCTTACTCCGTTCCTGTTCCTGCCTAGTCCTTGGTGTACACTCCAGCTCACGCTCCACCAGCCTCGCCTGTTATCACGCCTTCAGTGCCGGTGCCCACTCCCGCTGCTGCACCTCTGACTGTCTCATCTGCTCTTCCTTCAGCATCTCCTGCGATGGTCATCGCCTCTCCAGCTGCAGAGTCACCGGGGTCCTCACCACCTGAAGAGGCGGTGTAAAGGCAAGCCCTCTTCTTTTCTTAATATCTGTATTAGAGTGATCTTGTCTTAGTCCTGGTGAGGAGACCCAGTTGCACCATCCATCTGCTTCTGAGCCCAGCCGTCTCATTCAGAAGTCAGCACACCCCAGCTGTCTCATCCAGGGGTTAGCGCACTTTAATCATCAGCACCTGGGGCTGACGTGCCCCCGTATCTGCCTAGCACATCATGTTTCCTGATTTGGGGGCCCATAGACTCAGGCAGACCCCCTGAACTATCCTATCCCATGTTCTGGTGGCCTAGGGACGCTGGGAGACCACCAGATCAACCCTGCTTCTCGGTCTGGGGTCCTATGGACTTGTATAGATAAGATAAGATAAGCCTTTATTAGTCCCACAATGGGGAAATTCCAGGATTGCAACAGCACAGGGATAGCAACACTCAGAGCAATGAATGAATGAATGAATGAATGAATGAATCTTTATTTCGGATAGATTAAAAGTAAAGATTAAAAAGAAACAGAATAATATAACAAAGGGAAAAAAAATCCAACAAGGTCAAATTAAACAATAACTCCTCTGATTATACAGTTCAACATAAGTTATCCGAAATGGGTGATGGCTGAAGCCGCAGCTTATATTGCCCACCCATATTCCATCCAAGAATTCAAAAGAAAAAAAAAAACAAGAGTGATTACAATTCAGAACAAAGCTAAGACAAAATGTAACAAAAAAAAAAAAACTGTCACGACCTGAACGCTCTTTCTCTGCGTTCAGGTTGTCCAGTGTCGCTCCTGCTCCGGGGTAGTCCGTGCCGGGTCTTCCATGGCCCGCTCTTTGACAGCGCCCAGCTGATTGCCAGCTGTCTGTTCAGCTGCGCTGGGACAGCTGTCTCCCATTCCCAATCATCTCCCCCATTTAAGCGAGCAGCCGAGAGTTACTCGTCGCTGCGACCTCGCTATGGGAAGACGTTCCTTGTGTTTCCCACGACTGTTAGCTCCTACGACTAGCTTCAGTCCGCCGTTTCCTCGGCGCTTCACCCAAAGTAAGTGTTGCGACTCGGCGTGTATTTTTCCCTCGCCGCCTCTCTAGCCTTTCTCCCTGGGTGGTATGTTACCCTTAGTTCTGTGTGTGTTTTAGCCCCACGTGGCTCTTTACTTTTCTGTTCGTTATTTAGGGTAGTGTGTGCTTTGTTAATAAACTACGCAAACTCACTGGTCGCCCTCGTATCTCCTTTCCTGGCTCGTGAGAGCCAGAGTTATGACAGTAGGTCGCAGCCATAGTGAGACGGCCGCGACCGTGAGTTGGCTGTAAGGACTCGACGCCTTTTTTTTCTCTTCCTCTGGGTACGGGCGAGCCAGTGTCATGTCTCCTTCCAAGAGACTCATGCGGCACTCAGGCCACGATCTCTCGGAGACTCTGGACCTTGTGGACGGAACGTTGTTCACCACGGACCTCTACGATGCCCCCAGCGAGATACGCTGGCGCCTGGAGCTCGCCGAGGGTATGCTTAACTGCTTTTCTCGCTACTTCCTTCTCCCCGAGGTTAAGGCGAGGAGGGCAGACATCTCTGTGGCCTGGGAGAGGCTCCGTAGGCTGGAGGAGAACTCCGGCAGGAAGCTGAGGACAGGACGCCTTCGCTCCTCGCTTCGGAATCCCGCTCCTGCCGCCGATCCAGTCCAGGAGTTCGCCTCACCCAGGGGTGATCCCCAGGATAGAGTGACGTCAACCGGGTTTCCCCCGGAGAAGATGAGAGTGACAGCGATGCGCATTGCGGATCGAGTGGCAGCCGCTTCTTCCGCCGCCGTTCCCCCCGTAGCCATGAAGAACGTGATTGCGGCGGTCAGGCTGGTCGAGAAGAACCCGGAGCTGAACGATTATCCGGAATACGCTGACCTGTTGGCTTCGCTCATTGCACAGGAGCGGCGTTTTCCCGACCTCACGTTCAGAAGACGTCGCTCCCAAATTCCCCACTCATCTCAGCGAGAGTCCCGTCCGGATCCCGCTCCAGGAAACCACACGAATTCCGCCTCCCAGCCTGCTGTTGCTCCCGTGTCTCGCCGAAGAAGTGAATCAGCTGCTCCCGCTCCTGGGCCCGCTCTCCCCGCTGTCCTGTCAGCTTTGGGCCCCCAGCTCTCCTCAGCTGTTTCACCCCCCTCTTCGTCATTCACTCTGGCCGCTGGGAGAAGCGCAAATTCATCTCCAGGTGTTCCAGGTCCCGATCCGGTGCGGGTAGCACCGCCTCATCTGTCCGGGGGGTTCCCCACTTCTATCCGGTTGGGAGAAGAGAGACTCGAGTCCCTTGTAGCGGGTTCCACCGGCCCTCCGGGAATCAGACAAGTGTCCTTTCATTCTCCTCCCATTATGAGTGAATTGCCTTGTTTGATTCCTGGGGGAGGAGTTCAGGGTTCACAGTCCCCTGAGCTCTCTCCTCCCGCTGCAAAAACTGAATATGAACCTGCGTCCTCTGTGTCTCTTCCCCTTGAGTGTGCCCCGGTGCCAGGTGTACACCGCTGCGCGAGGAGGAGGCGGCCTGCGGCCCTGGAGGGTTTTGCCCCAGCCCCGCAGCCACGTTATGGGCAGAGGAGAAGGTTGAACGGCCTGTTGGAGCCAGCGCCGACGATTAAGCGTCCCCGGGTCTCCACGGAGGAATGGTTCGGCCCAGCAGACTCCAGATCTCCTGCCTCCACGCCAGGTGGGCTGTCGACGCGGTCTTCGGCATTTGGAGGTCGTTTGACTGTGGAAACCATCATGCCGGCTGCGGAGCCATTCGCAGTCAAGTTGGAGCCGGAGGACGGAGTCCTGCACGCTGAGCCCGGAGCATCGAAGTCCTGGATGGCGGTAGAACCCGAGATCAGGCAAGTGCTCTATTTTGTTTTTCTCTTCTCTATTCTGGAGCATTATTGCCTGTCTCTCGGGGGGGCGGGCCGGGTGCAGCCATCTGCTGCGCTCGAGCCTGTTCCGCCGGGCTCTGCCGCTGCCGGTGATCCTGATCCCGGTTCCTTTTGTCCCTCTGAGCCTCTCCCCAGGGCCACCGGGAGTGCTGTCTCGGTCCAGCTGGAGTACACCGGGAGTGCTGTCTCGGTCCAGCTGGAGTCCACCGGGAGTGCTGTCTCGGTCCAGCTGGAGTCCACCGGGAGTGTTTCGCCGGTCCAGCTGGAGTCCACCGGGAGTGTTTCGCCGGTCCAGCTGGAGTCCACCGGGGGTGCTGCGCCGGCCCGATCGGGGTCCACCGGGGGTGCTGCGCCGGCCCGATCGGGGGTCCACCGGGGGTGCTGCGCCGGCCCGATCGGGGTCCACCGGGGGTGCTGCGCCGGTCCGGGTAACGGTTAGTGTGGGAGCTGGAGGATTGTGTTCGCCTGACGTCAGGCTGACTTCGTCCCTTGCCTCCATCATTTCTCCTCCTGCCGCTGTTGGGGTTCCTCTCACCCGGGCCAGTTTCCCCCTACCCTTGTTGCCATTAGATGGCAGGCTAACTTTGCCCTGGCCTCCATCTCTTCTCCCCCTACTACTGTGGGGGTTTTTCTCACCTGGGTCAGTTTCCTCCTGCCTTTTCCCTCAGGGAGGAAGCTGCACCAAGACTTCTCCCTCAGCTCTTCGTGGTCTGAGGTCACGGGACGACCGCCTGGGAAGCCATCTGGCTGGTTCGGTGATCTGGGTCGGCCTCCGGAGAAACTGTGTCTCCTAGCCTGGGACTCGGGTAGGCCACCCGAACTGGTGTTGTGGTTCCTGGCCTGGTGGAGTTCGGGCCGCCCGCGGACAAGCTCTCATCGCCTGCTCCACCTGCTGTCGTTCCTGACATTGTCTGACTGTATATAGCCTTGTATTTTGTATGCCCTCCATTATTTAGTTTCATTCAGGACATCAAGGAACTTTCTTTGCTAGAGTCCTTATTGTGATGTCATTTCAACGAAGAACTTTTCCTTAGACAATTTTCTATGTTTTACGGTCCCTGTATGGATCCTTATTTTAATCTGTCCTTTAAGTTGCTTCCGCCTCACATTGCCTGGCCTTATTCAGAATAGTTTGTTCTTCTGCATTTATATCCTCCTCCAGACTGTTTGATTTTCTGTGTTGCGTTAATTCATGTTTGAGGAGTTGTTTTTTTTTTTTTTGTTTTTTTTTTTGTATCCTTATACCAGTGAGCGGCCTCAGGCTTTATTTTTAGGTCTTGTGCCCGGTTTGTCCCTTTATACTTTCTGTTTTTGGCCGGGGTTACATGTGTAGTCTTCTGCAACTTTATGTTTACTGAGTTTTGTAGTCTTTTTGGTCGCCGGGACATGAGTTTTGCATTGTCCTCGCCCTGAGTTGTTGTGAACCTTTTTTTTCCTCCATGATTATGTCGTTGTTTTTCTGCAGGTTGTTCTCTCCACCTCCTGTGGTCACCTGCACAGACCGTCTGGCCTCTGCAGAGGAGGGGGTGATGGTTTTCTTTTGCGTTTGAAATTATTATGGTATCTGACCCTACACTGTATCTAGTTTTTTTTTTTCCTTCCCTGCCTCCTTTGTCTGGTCCCTCCCTTTCTCCCAGATCTGGCCCCCACCGCCCTCCCTGGTCTTCCCTCGGAGGGGGGGGGGGGGGGGTTAGCCCGCTCCAGGAGGCGCGGCTCGGGGGAGGAGTACTGTCACGACCTGAACGCTCTTTCTCTGCGTTCAGGTTGTCCAGTGTCGCTCCTGCTCCGGGGGGTAGTCCGTGCCGGGTCTTCCATGGCCCGCTCTTTGACAGCGCCCAGCTGATTGCCAGCTGTCTGTTCAGCTGCGCTGGGACAGCTGTCTCCCATTCCCAATCATCTCCCCCATTTAAGCGAGCAGCCGAGAGTTACTCGTCGCTGCGACCTCGCTATGGGAAGACGTTCCTTGTGTTTCCCACGACTGTTAGCTCCTACGACTAGCTTCAGTCCGCCGTTTCCTCGGCGCTTCACCCAAAGTAAGTGTTGCAACTTGGCGTGTATTTTTCCCTCGCCGCCTCTCTAGCCTTTCTCCCTGGGTGGTATGTTACCCTTAGTTCTGTGTGTGTTTTAGCCCCACGTGGCTCTTTACTTTCTGTTCGTTATTTAGGGTAGTGTGTGCTTTGTTAATAAACTACGCAAACTCACTGGTCGCCCTCGTATCTCCTTTCCTGGCTCGTGAGAGCCAGAGTTATGACAAAAACTAAGCAACAACACAGCACAGACTGGATATGACAATCCTTATGTGATTTTACATGTCATCTTATATATATGTTTGGAGTATTTTTTTCCTTTAGTTTTTGTTTAAATTGTCCAAGCATTGTACATGATTTTAATTCAGGTCCAAAATCGTTCATAATCTTACTCCTTGCACTGAAAACACGGTGTTGCTTGGTGGTAGTTCTCACTGGAAGGTTTTGAAATATACATGTTCCTCTGAAATGGTATTGTTTCTCCCTTATTGGAACAACTTTTGGATATTTGCGGGCAGTGATAGATTCTTCGCTTTAAACATTATTACTGCAGTTTTAAAGTCAACCAGATCTTTCAACTTGAGAGCTTTTAATTTAAGAAAAGTGGGTTTGTTGGTTCCCTGTAAGCAGCTTTGTTTATTATTCTAATAGCTCTCTTCTGAAGCATAAAGACTGGATATATGTTTGTTTTATATGTATTTCCTCATACTTCAGTACAATATGTCATGTATGGGAGTATTAATGAATGATACAAGGTATATAAGATAAGATAAGATAAGATAAGATAAGATAAGATAAGCCTTTATTAGTCCCACAATGGGGAAATTCCAGGATTGCAACAGCACAGGGATAGCAACACTCAGAGCAACAATCAGAAGGCAAGAAAAAAACAAGAGCAGCGAGTATACATATATACATATAACCATAAATATATAGACATACAGTGCGGAGCATTGTAGCTAGATGGAATAATATATGAATATATAAACACACACAGTTCGGAGCATTGTAGCTAGATGGAATAAATATGTGAATATATAAACACACATACAGTGTGGAGCGTTGAAGCTAGATGGAATAAATATATGAATATATAAACACACACAGTGCGGAGCATTGTAGCTAGATGGGAATAAATATGTAAATATATAACACACACAGTGCGGGCATTGTAGCTAGATGGAATAAATATGTAAATATATAGACACACAATGCGGAGCATTGTAGCTAGATGGAATAATATGTAAATATACACTACCGTTCAAAAGTTTGGGGTCAGCACCAGACAATTATTTTGTGTTTTCCATGAAAAGTCACACTTATTTACCACCATGAGTTGTAAAATGAATAGAAAATATAGTCAAGACATTGACAAGGTTAGAAATAATGATTTGTATTTGAAATAATGATTTTTTCCAGATACTCAACCTGCTCAAAGGAAGGTCAGTTTATAGCTTCTCTAACCAGCTAAACTGTTTTCACCTGCGCCACATGATTGCACAAGGGTTTTCTAATCATCCATTAACCTCTGACGCAATGAGCAAACACATTGTACCATTAGAACACTGGAGTGATAGTTGCTGGAAATGGGCCTCTATACACCTATGTTGATATTGCACCAAAAACCAGACATTTGAAGCTAGAATAGTCATTTACCACATTAGCAATGTATATTAGATATAGAGTGTATTTCTGATTAGTTTAAAGTTATCTTCATTGAAAAAAACAGTGCTTTTCTTTCAAAAATAAGGAAATTTCTAAGTGACCCCCAAACTTTTGAACGGTAGTGTATAAACACACACAGTGCAGAGACATTGTAGCTAGATGAAATAAATATGTAAATATATAAACACACAGTGCGGAGCATTGTCGCTAGATGGAATAAATATATAAATATATAAACACACACAGTGCGGAGCATTGTAGCTAGATGGAATAAACAGCATAACCGTCTATTTAGTTACCCTACATGGTATGAATATGTACCCATACATATTGTCACCCTCCATAGCAACCGATATTGTCCTAGTTGTATACTGGAGGCGACCATTTGTGTAAGTCTGTTGCGTCTTTTGCATTCAATACTATTAGGTCGTCACGTTTTTTTGCTATCTCTGCAAGCAGCCCTGCTTAGGTTGTACAGTCTGACAGCCGTAGGTAGGAAGGACCTGCGAAACCTCTCGGTTGTGCACCTAGGATGATGTAGTCTGCTGCTAAATGAGCTCCTTAGTACATTCAGTGTGTCCTGCATAAGGTGGGACTCGGACTCCAGCAGAGATGACAGTTTAGCCACCATCCTTCTCTCTCCTATCTCCTCCACTGGGTCAAGGCGCTGCCCCAGGACAGAGCTAGCTTTCTTGATCAGTTTGTTCAGAGTGGGTTGATTCAGCAAATATTTTGCTCTGTGTAGTAATGCGATTGATTTAGATATTTTACCTTTAATATAATTAATATGTGACTTCCAACACAGTTTATTATCAATTATTACTCCAAGAAATTTAGTTTCAGATACCCTTTCAATCTCTACACCATTTACACTGAGTTTAGATACTAATTGTTGTGATGGTTGTTAAAAACTATAAATTTTGTCTTACTTAAATTGGCATTAATTTGTTTGAATCAAACCACAGTTTAGCTTTCCTAATTCCTTTCCGAGTGTATCCAAAAGTTGTTCCAAATTGCTTCCACTGCATAATAGGTTAGTGTCATCGGCAAACAATATTAAATCCATGTTCTCCAAGACTTTACATATATCATTTATATGCATAGTGAATAACAATGGCCCCAAATACTGAACCCTGTGGGACTCCACTAAGTAACCTTCAGTAACCTTGTGAGTTGTTGTTATCCAACACATACATACTGATAGCTTATTCTCTTAAGTAACTACTTAACCAGGACAGTGCTACCCCACTAAGAACCACAGTTGGTAGGTTCTTTAATAATTGAGAGTGGATCCACTGTATCAAATGCTTTTTAAGATCCAGGAATACCCCAATACTGAATACTCTTATTTCACGGCAGTGGATATTTTTCTATAAATTCCTTAGAGCAAATGCAGTTGTCCTCTTGTGTCTGAACCCATATTGCTGCTCACACAATAAATTATTCTTCATTATGAAGTTGTCAGTTCTCTCTCACAGAATATTTTTCAAGCATCTTGGAAAATTGCGACAATAGTGAAATTGGTCTATAGTTTGAAAGTTCCCCTCTGTCACCCGTCTTGTATATTGGAATTACTTTAGCTATTTTCATTGCATTGGGAAATATACCTGGTTTGAAGAGACAGGTTACAAATATACGTCAGGGGTTTCACTAAGCATTCGATAATAGTTTTTGACTAAGAGCTTGCTATACCATCACAGTCCGGAGATGTCTTACTGTAAACGATTTAACTAGTTCAATGACCTCTCGCGGCGTTGTGTTCTAGAATGAAAAATGGAGTCGTTATAGCAGTGTTTTTGCTTATTGTATCACCCGTAGGTGCCGTAATGGGTATTCTCAAGCCAAATTAGGACCAATGTTAAGCAAAAAAATATTATCATTCTTCTGCAGGTGAAACTGCATTCACACTCTGAGCCGCTGTTGTTATTTTTTGAAAAATTGGTTGGGTAGCTTGTATTTCTGTTTTTATTTCCAAGAATATTGTTAAGTATTGTCCATGTATTTTTAATATTGTCTCTGTTTTTCTCCAGTTCTTTACTGTAATAGTCTCTTTTACGACATCTCATTATATACACTACTGTTCAAAAGTTTGGGGTCACCCAAACAATTTTTTTTTATGAATTTTGTGTTTTCCATGAAAAGTCACACTTTTATTTACCACCATGAGTTGTAAAATGAATAGAAAATATAGTCAAGACATTGACAAGGTTAGAAATAATGATTTGTATTTGAAATAATATTTTTTTCCTTCAAACTTTGCTTTCGTAAAAGAAACCTCCATTTGCAGCAATTACACCATTGCAGACCTTTGGCATTCTAGCTGTTAATTTGTTGAGGTAATCTGGAGAATTCTGACGCAATGAGCAGACACATTGTACCATTAGAACACTGGAGTGATAGTTGCTGGAAATGGGCCTCTATTACACCTATGTAGATTATTAGCAGCAAAAACCAGACAGTTTGGCAGCTAGAATAGTCATTTACCACATTAGCAATGTATAGAGTGTATTTCTGATTAGTTTAAAGTTATATTCATTGAAAAAAAGAAAACAGTGCTTTTCTTTCAAAAATAAAGAAATTTCTAAGTGACCCCCAAATTATTTGAACGGTAGTGTATGTTAACTTATTTTTGTATGTTTATACGGGCTGCTCATGCTTGTTTTGTCCTTTTCTTTAGAAAAGCTTTATATAATAAATTTTTCTTTTTACGACACCTTTGTAATCCTTGTTAACCATGGGCTTATTGGGCAAATTTATGTTTAAGCTTTTTCTTTACTACTGACAATTTTTTCATAAAGAGTGGTTACAATGTTCATATAATGTGTCATAGGCTTCATTTACATCTGATACATAGACTTTTGTCCAGTCCTGCTTCAGCAAGTCTTCTTTAAAAGAACTGATTGCATTTTATGATTTGTATCTGAACGATTTTAAAAAAAATTCTGTATTGGCCTCTATGTGGCCATGGATAAGTGCAAAGGTTGGCAAATGGTCACTTATATCATTTATCAATAAACCACTTTCTATTTTCTTATCAATAATATTAACAAACAGGTTGTCAATAAGTGTAGCAGTGTGAACTGTGATTCTACTGGGATGTGTTATTGTGGGATATAGACTCAAACTGTACATAGAATTCATGAACTCTGTAATTACATTTGTTAGATATGGATTTAGTAAATCAATAGTTGAAATCTCCCACAAATTACTACCATTTTCTTACTAGTAATATTATTGTACAGGCTTGACTAATTTATCTCTGAATGTCTCAATGCAAGTTTCCAGATGTTCATATATACAACGTATATTAGATTTTTTGTTTTAATCTTGGTCAATCTCAACAGTAACACATTCTAAAATCCCTGGTAGTGCAAAGGACATCTCATTTACAAGTTTACACCTATACAGGTCATCAATATACAGTGCAACACCACCACCCTTTTTTTGAGGTCTGTTAATATGAAACATCTGATATCCCTCCATTGCCATCAGGGGAGCCTGCTCTTCATTAAGCCAAGTTATCAGAGACTGCGATGGGCTGTAAAATTTCTGTCTAGTTGTTTTAAATAGTCCTGAATCTGTGGAAGTTTTGTTAAGACTTCCTGCTGTTGAAGTGTATTATTGATAGTTTTACCATCTAGTTGCACTTGACTTTTGAATTGCTTTTTAGTGTAATATTCACAATAATTTAGAAGATAAGAAAAATAAGAGCAGTGAATATACATATGAACACATAAATATATAAATTATATATACACAGTGCGGAGCATTGTAGCTAGATGAATAAACACATAACCCGTCTATTTAGTTACCCTACATTGTATGAATATGTACCCATACATGTTTGTCACCCTCCATAGCGACCGATATTGTCCTAGTTGTATACTGGGAGGCGACATTGTGTAAGTCTGTTGCGTCTTTTGCATTCAATCCTATTAGGTCATCACGTTTTTTTTGCTATCTCTGTGAGCAGCACTGCTTAGGTTTAATACAGTCTGACAGCTGTAGGTAGGGAAGGACCTGCGAAACCTCTCGTCGCGCACCTAGGATGATGTAGTCTATTGCTAAATGAGCTCCTCAGTGCGTTCAGTATGTCCTGCAATAGGGTGGGACTCGGACTCCAGCAGAGATACAGTTAGCCACCATCCTTCTCTCTCCTATCTCCTCCACTGGGGTCAAGGCGTTGCCCCAGGACAGAGCTAGCTTTCTTGATCAGTTTGTTCAGTCTCTTCCTATCGGCTGCTGGTAATGCCGTTGCCCCAGCAGACCACTCCAAAAGTATGGCTGATGCCACCACCATGTCATAGAATGTCTTTCAAGAGCACCCCTTGTACACCAAAAGACCTGAGCCCCTCAGTAGGAACAGCTTGCACTGTCCCTTCTTGTAGAGTGCGTAGGTATTGTGTGACCAGTCTAGTTTATTGTTCAGGATGAACTCCAGGTACTTGTAGAATGTCACCATCTCAATGTCTGTTCCCTGGAGTGTTTACTGGTGCTGTGAGGGGTTTGTCCTTGCCTGCAGCAGTCCACCACCAGCTCCTTAGTTTTCCTCGCGTTCATCTGGGAGGCAGTTCCGATGCACCAGTCCACAAAAGTTCTGGATAAGTACTCTGTACTCAGCTTCATCTCCGTTGGAGATGAGGCCGACGATCGCAGAGTCGTCAGAGAACTTCTGTAGATGGCAGTGTGTTGTGTTGTGTGAGAAGTCTGCCGTATAAAGGGTGAACAGGAAGGGAGCCAAAACCGTTCCCTGGGGGGCCCCCGTGCTACCGATGATCGTGTCGACACACAATCCCGGGTTCTCACAAACTGTGCTGGTTAGTGAGGGTAGTCCAGGATCCATGATGACAGGTCCTGGTCCACCCCTGCGTACAGCAGCTTGTCCTTCAGGGATCATCGGTTGGATTGGTGTTGAAAGCACTGGAGAAGTCAAAGAACATGATCCTCACCGCATTCCCGGGCTTCTCCAGGTGGGACAGGGAAATGTGAAGGAGGAAGATCACTGCATCCTCCCACCCCAATGCCATGCTGATAGCGAACTGGAGTGGGTCCATCGCTGGTCCCACCAGGGGCGGAGGTGAGCAAGGAGCAGTCCTCTCCAGGGTCTTCATCATGTGAGACGTCAGGGCCACTGGCCTGTAGCTGTTCCGGTCTCTGGGGTGGGAAGTCTTTGGTACAGGTACCACACAGGATGTTTTCCACAACTGTGGTACCCTCCCCAGCTTCAGGCTCAGGTTGAAGATGTGCTCCACAATCCCACACAGCTGGTCTGCACAGGACTTGAGGAGCTTCGCGCTGATGCCGTCCGGTCCCGAGGCCTTCCTCGCCTTGATCTTCCTCAGCTCCGTCCTCACCTGGGTCTTAGTGAGGGTCAGGTTGGGGGGCTGTTGCTGGGAGTGGGGGGGGGGTTGGTGGAGTGGGGTGTGGACAGCAGGTCTCGATGACTTTAGAGGCAGCAGTGGTTGTTGTGCAGTCGGGGGGGGAGGGCGGTTGGTCAAACCTATTAAAAAACAGGTTCAGATTGTCCGCCCACTCCCTGCCCCGTGTGTCCTGGGAGGAGGTATTCTGGAGCCCAGAGATGGTTTTAATGGGTTCTCAGAGACCCCGCCGATGTCGCTTTGTTGCAGCTTGTCCTCCATCTTCTTCCTGAAGCTGTCCTTACCTTCTCTGATCTTCCTCCTCAGCTCCCTCTGTACGGACTTCAGCATCTCCCTGTTCCCCGACCTGAAGATCCTCTTCTTCTCTCTCAGAAGTGTTTTAATCTCAGGGTGATCCAGGGGTTTGTTGTTTGAGCAACACCGTATGGTCTTGGTGGGTATGGTGTTGTCCACACAGAAGTTGATGTAGTCCGTGATGGTGTGAGTGAGGCCATCATATCATCACCATGTGGATCGCAGAGCTGCTCCCGACAGTGGTTTCAAAAGGAGTCCTTTAGAGCGTCCATTGCCTCCTCAGACCATAACTTCACCGTGCGCATGACCGAGGTTGTCTGTGTACTAGGGGTTTGTACACCGGCAGGAGATGAACCAAGTTGTGATTCGATCTCCCGAGTGGGGGGGAGTGGTGATGATGTGTATGCCTCCTTAGTGTTTGCATAGAATAGTCCATGTGTTTTATTGTCTCTAGTGTGGCATGTGACATACTGGGTGAACGTGGGGCAGAATGGGGGAGAGTGAAATATGGTTGAAATCACCTGAGATGAGGAGAAGAGCATCTGGGTGTTTTGTCTGCAGCCTGCCAGTTACTGAGTAAATGGCGTCACGCGCTGTCCCCGCGTTCGTTGTCGATTTGCATAAATAACAATGCAGATCACGTGCGAGACTTCCCTCGGGAGATGGGTAGGCCGCATGCTAACAGCTAGCAACTCATGTCCTTTGTTGCAGTGTTGTTGTTTAACTGTTATATGTCCCGGTCTACACCAGCTGTTATTGACATACATTATCACTCCTCCGCCCTTTGCCTTCCCACTGTCGGGTGGTCCGGTCTGCCCGTATTGCATGGAAAACCCTTCAGTTCGATGTTAGCATCTGTTGCTAGTTCTGTTAACCACATCTCAGTAAACAACATCATGCTAATCTCTCTGAAGACGCTCTGGTAAGGAGCCATAGCTGCTAGCTCATCTGCCTTATTGAGGAGTGATCGTACATTCCCCATAATAACAGATGGAAGGGACAGGTCTGTACCTTATATTTCTCGCCTGCCGTCTTGCTCCAGCATGGCATCCACGTCGTTTCTGTCTTATTTCACCCGGTATGTCCAAGTTTTGCGCTAGCTCTTGGTCCGGTTAAGTGCTAACAGCTGGTCTCTGCTGTAACGTATCCTGCTAAAAACAGTGTGCTCCATCTGGCCGGCTCAGGAGACATGTCTCTGTACATTGCTGCATTCATCTTTCCTTCTGTCCTGACTAGTCTCCCAGTTTCTGCTGCTGAAAAACATCCCCACAGCATGATGCTGCTACCACCATTGTCATGGTTATGAATGGTGCCTGGTTTCCTCCAAACATGACGCTTGGTATTCATGACAAAGAGATCAATCTTTGTCTCATCAGACAAGATAATTTTGTTTCTCATGGTCTGAGAGTCCTTCAGGTGCCTTTTGGCAAACTCCAGGTGGGCTGCCATGTGCCTTTTACTAAGAAGTGGCTTCCGTCTGGCCATTCTACCATATAATTCAATTTCAATTCAATTCAGCTTTATTTATACTGGCCACATCACAAGCAGAAGCCATCTCGTGGCACCACAGTGCAGAAAAAAAAACCCAGTCTCAGAAAAACCCAGCAATCAGACGATCCCCTGTGAGCAAGCACTAAGCGGCAGTGGAGAGGAAATACTCCCATTTGGCAGAAGAAACCTCTAGCAGAACCAGGCTCAGGGAGGGGCAGTCATCTGCTGCGACGGGCTGGGGGTGAGGGGATAGGGAGGAATGGAGAGGACAGACATAAAGAACATAACAGTAAGATGCCAAGTACATTATTGAGGTCAACCAGCAGTATAGATTCAAATAACAACAGAACAAAAGTGGGGTTAGAGACACAAAATCCCTCCTTAAACGTAAGCTGTATTAAAAAGGAAGGACTTTACCCTGTTCTTAAAAACAGAGACCGAGTCTGGACTCCCGGACCCAGAGTGGTAACTGGTTCCAGAGAGGAAGGAGCTTGGTAGCAGAAGGTTTCTGCCTCCCACTGTACTTTGGAGATTCTGGGCACCACAAGTATCCAGCATTTTGGGAGTGTAATGCTCTATTAGGATGGTAAGGTAATATCAGATCTTTTATATATAGGGGGGCCTGATTATTAAGAGCTTTGAAAGTAAGAAGAAGGATTTTAAACTTGATTCTAAATTCTATGGAAGCCAATGAAGGGAGACAGAACGGGGAGATATGATCTCTTTTTCTAGAACCAGTTTAAAACTCTAGCAGCAGATTTTGAATCAACTGAAGATATTTTAAGGATACTTTAGGACAACCAGATAATAAACGAATTTACATTATTTTAGATTGAGAGCTGACAAAGGGGCGTGAATCAGTTTCACAGCATCATTCAGAGACAAGATGCTCCTATCTGGCAATATTGTGCAAATGATAGAATGCGTCTTAGAAAAAAATTAATTTGTGAATTAAAGGACAAATCTTGATCAAAAATAACTCCCAAGTGTTCCTCACAGAACTATTCAAAGTGAGAGTGGTGGCATCTAAATTAAGAGCATAATTTGAGAAGGATTTTCTCAGATGTTTTGGGCCAACAAGATGACTTCAGTCTTATCTAACAGTAGAAAATTACAAGTCATCCAAGCTTGATGGTCTTAAGACAGGCATCTAACTTGGCTAATTGATTACAATCATCGGGCTTCATTGACAGATATAGTTGTGTGTCGTCTGCGTAACAGTGAAAATGTATACAGTGCTTTCTGATGATATTGCCTAATGGGAGCATATATAAATTAAAAAGAGTAGGGCCTAACACAGATCCCTGTGGAACTCTGTGACTGAGCTTAGAGTTGGAAGAAAATTCATCATTGATGTGAACAAACTGAAATCTATCAGACAAATAAGATCTAAACCACTGCAACGGAGTTCCATTTAGTCCAACAAAGTGTTCTAATCTATCAAGTAGAATGGCATGATCGATAGTGTCAAAGGCTACACTGAGATCTAAAAGAACAAGAACAGAGACAAGTCCATTATCAGATGTGATCAGGAGGTCATTAGTGACCTTCACTAAGGCACTTTCAGTGCTGTGATGAGCTCTGACCCCAGATTGAAACACCTCAAACAAACCAACTCCCTGCAAATGGTCAAATAATTGTGCAGCAACAACTCTTTCCAAGATTTCTGAAATGAAAGGCAAATTAGAGATTGGTTGATAATTGGCCAAAACTCCTGGATCGAGCGTTGTTTTTGTGAGTAAGGGTTTAATTACAGCAGTTTTAAAAGCCAGTGGTATATAACCCAGAGTTAAAGAAGAATTAATTATAAGAAGAATACAGCTACCAATAATTGGGAAGATAATTTTAAATAAGCTGGAAGGAATATGGTCCAAAAGGCAAGATGAAGACTTAGATGAGGAAATTATTTTATCCAACTCTAAGAGGTCGATTGGAGTAAACTTATCTAAGCAGATATCAGTGAGGGGGTTGTAGTAGTTAATGTATTTGAGTTTATGGTAGGAAGAATCTGACTGATTTCATCTCTAATAGATAAAATTTTAAGATTGAAAAAGTTCAGAAAGTCCTGACTAGAAAGCTCAGCGGGGATGCGAGGATTGACCGAGTCGTGGCTCTTTGTAAGCCTGACTATAGCATTGAAGAGAAACCTGGGGTTATTCTTGTTTGCTTCTATTAATGCAGAATAATAGCTTGATCTAGCTTTTCTAAGAGATTTTTTATAGATTAAGAAATGATTTCTCCACGCTAAGCAGAATTCATCTGAATTAGTTGAACGCCATTTCCTTTCCAGTTGACGAGTTTTCTGTTTTAAGCCATGAGTTTCTGAGTTAAACCAAGGGGTTAGAAATCTCTGGTTAGACTTTTTCTTTTTTAAAGGGGTTACCAAATCTAGAGTCCGATGCAGAGAGGCTGTAACACTACCAACCATGCTATCAATCACGAATGGCGCAGACTGTCCATCTTTTATTTCTGTTGTGTTGATCCATGGCACAGAGGAGACAATCTGCAAAAACTTGGCAACAACGTCATCAGAAAGACATCTGCTGTAGTAGTATTTTTCTTTAGGAAACAAGTGATCAGAGATAATTAAAACAAAAATTAACAGACAATGGTCAGACAGTACAGGATTATGAGGAGACACTACCAGATTTTCGATATCTATACCATAAGTCAAAACAAGGTCCAATGTATGGTGGAAATGATGGGTAGAAATTTTTTACCTTCTGGGAAAACCCTATTGAGTCTAAAATTGAATTGAATGCCTTATTAAGACAGTCACTCTCTACATCAACATGTACTGTATATTAAAGTCATTCATTCATTCATTCATTCATCTTCTTCCACTTAATCCTTTTCGGGTCGCGGCGGGGCTGGAGCCTATCCCAGCATCTTTGGGCGAGAGGCAGGGCACATCCTGGACAGATCGCCAGTCGATCGCAGGGCCAACACAGAGAGACAGACAACCATTCACTCTCACAGTCATACCTAAGGACAATTTAGAATCCCCAGTTTGATGCCAATTAACCTAACTTGCATGTTTTAGGCATGTGGGAAGAAACCGGAGAAATCCCGGAGTAAACCCATGTAGACACGGGGAGAACATGCAAACTCCACATAGATCACTGTTGGTCGGGGGCTGGGATCGAACCCAGGATCCCCCGGCCAAGGGTGAGTTGCTGTGCTGCCGCAGTGCTAACCACACCGCCACCGCGCCACCCTATATTAAAGTCCCCTCCAATAATTATTCTATCAGATTTCAGCACTAAATCAGCTAAAAATTCTGCAAATTCAGATTGAAACTCTGAATAGGCCGAGGGAGGACGATAAACTATGGCAAAGAGAATTGGGTTCAAGCCAAGATTGCCAACAAGCCCCACACCGAGGACCAAACCTTCAAAGGAAATAAAACAATTTTTGCTTAACATTAACTAGTAATTTAGAATGGAAAATTGCCTCCACTCCACCACCACGACCAGAACCTCTGGGGTTATGACAGTTTAAATACCCAGAGGGAGTCGATTCATTCAGACCAACATAATCATCTTGCCAGAGCCAGGTCTCTGTGAGGGATAGTAGATCGATCTGATGATCGATTAATAGATCATGAACCAGAAGAGATTTAGAAGTTAGAGACTTAATATTTAATAGACCACATTTAATTTTTAAATTTTGGGGAGGAACAGAGGCCAATTTATTAATTTTAAGGACTTGAGGTTGGATTTGAGTTTTACCAATATGTTGTTTAATCAATTTGGGATGTTTATGCATTCTATTTTTATTAACTTTGGAGGGAGCAGAAAAAGGTTCTCTAAGGGAGGAGACAGGGGCATAGTTGAAGGGTGGTGGATGAGGAGGAGCTGCAGAAGTGTGTGTGTTTTTCAAGTTGTGTTGTATTTGTCCTGGGTTACAATATTTAGGGCAACAGGAGACTGACACAATCTCTGTAGGATTATAAATCAAGGGCTGCTCCAAACGGTAAAGACCACCTGAATTAATGGGATCGATACAAGAAGTGGGAACAGAACCAAAAAAGGGCAGCTTGGCAAACCCAGAAGCTTCAGAGTGAGTAAACACACCAAGTCCCAGTCATTGTACTAAAACCCACTGAATGGAATAGAATAGATTGTCTGTTAAAACACGTGCACCAAGTCTATTTGGGTGGATGCCATCAAGCCTTGTGAGTGATGGGCGGTTCCAAAATAAGTTAAAATTGTCAACAAAACTAATGTTAAAAATAGGACAAGTAAAACACAGCCAAGTATTAAGACTGAGAGTTCTGCTAAAGCAATTGCAGCCTCGTCTGAGAGGTGCCAAAGGCCCAGAGATGAGCGCACATCTGTCACAGTTCATAAAGAGTCGACAGAAGGCTCCTGAAGTCACTCTTTAAAATCTCCGACGCTTCATCTGGGATGTTATTGCATCCCACATGTACAACAACAGTTTGTACATGGGGGAATTCATTTAGCAGGTCAGGGATAAGACCCTCAATTTCAGAGACTCTAGCCCCAGGAAAAAAATTGAGTAATACAGTACCTGCTTCTGACGTTCCTCATGATCGAATCACCAATTACCAGCGTCATCTGGGTTGTTTTGTTGTCAGGCCTGATTAGTGGATTGCTGCAGAGATGGTTGTCCTTCTGGAATGTCATCCTCTCATCACAGAGCAACGCTGGAGCTCTGACAGAGTGACCATCAGGGTCTTGGTCACCTCCCTGAATAAGGCGCTTCTCCCCCGATCGCTTAGTTTAGACAGACGGCCAGCTCTAGGAAGAGTCCTGGTGGTTCTGAACTTCTTCCATTGACACATGATGGAAGCCACTGTGGTCATTGGGACCTTCAAAGCAGCAGAAATTTTTCTGTACCCTTCTCCAGATTTGCGCCTAGAGACAATCCTGTCTCAGAGGTCTACAGACAATTCCTTTGACTTCATATATGGTTTGTGCTCTGACATGCACTGTCAACTGTGGGACCTTATATAGAGAGGTGTGTGCCTTTCCAAATCATGTCCAATCAACTGAATTTACCACAGGTGGACTCCAATTAAGCTGTAGAAACATCATAAGGATGATCAGTGGAAACAGGATGTACTTGAGCTCAGTTTTGAGCTTATTGGCAAAGGCTGTGAATACTTATGTACATGTAATTTCTTAGCTCTTCATTTTTAATAAATTTGCAAAAATCTCCCCAATTTTTTTTCACATTGTCATTATGGGATGTTATGTGTAGAATTATGAGGAACAAATGAATGTAATCCATTTTGGAACAAAGCTGTAACATAACAAAATGGAAAAAGTGAAGCGTGAATACTTTTGGGATGCACTGTAATGGGCAGCGCGATGGCGGAGTGGTTAGCACTACGGCAGCACAGCAACTCACCCTTGGCCGGGGGATTCTGTGTTCGATTCCAGCCCCCGACCAACAGTGGTCTGTGTGGAGTTTGCATGTTCTCCCCATGTCTGCGTGGGTTTACTCCGGGATTTCTCCGGTTTCCTCCCACATGCCAAAAAACATGCAAGTTAGGTCAATTGGCATCAAACTGGGGATTCTAAATTGTCCTTAGGTATGACTGTGAGAGTGAATGGTTGTCTGTCTCTCTGTGTTGGCCCTGCAATGGACTGGCGATCTGTCCAGGGTGTACCCTGCCTCTCGCCCAAAGATGCTGGGATTGGCTCCAGCCCCCCCGCGACCCGAAAAGGATTAAGCGGAAGAAGATGGATGGATGGATGGATGGATGTATCTATCAAGTGTGCACAGCTGTGTTGAGATTTTTGATTCCTTATTTATAGAGGTCTCGTGCTGCCTTCGGCATGGCGACCTTCATGCTATCACACTGATGACATTCTCATGTTTGGTTTTTGCTCATGGCTGGAAGTTTGGTTTCTGTTAATAAAATCATGCCAATCATGCCAATCATGCCAATCAAAGAGAAAGCCAATGGGCACAATTCTTTGCCCCGGAAGGGCCGTCATGACACATACCAGCTAATCTGTAGCCATGTTGGACTGGGACATGGGATATTGTCAAGAGCAAGAGAGGAAGATGAGTATCAAAGCAACCTGGGCTTTCATAACACCTCAGTAGTACCACAGTCTGATCACCTCCATGCGACACTGCTTTGATACAGTAAAAGGAGCCCCGACCAACTACTGACTGCGTGCATGGACATACTTTTCAGTAGGCCAACATTTCTATTAAAAATCCACTTTTTAAAATTGATCTTATTTAATATTCTGATTTTTTGAGAAACTGATTTTTGGGTTTCCATGGGATGTAAGCCATAATCATCAAATTTAAAAGAAATAAATGCTTGAATGATATCAGTCTGTAATCAGTCTGTATCATATGTGTGTCACTTTTTGAATTTAATTACTAAAATAAATTAACCTTTTGATGATATTCTAATTTATTGAGATGTACCTGTAACTGCTGTATAATTTGCAACATGCTACAACTTTTGTCCTGCCACTGTGCCTTTCTCACTCAGGAAGAACACAGTAATGACACTGGTTGACAGAAGACCTTGGCTTGCTAAAGCAGTCCATATGTCACTGGATCAGCAGGATACAGGACAGAGACAGAAATAACCCTTGGAAACCATTAAACCACTTGGCCTGCTCATTGAGGTCAAGATTAGCCGTAAAATCACCGTAATAATACCACAATCTGCAAGATTAGCATTAAACCATGTAATCTGTGCACGAACAATGCTTCTTTGGTTGTTTTGGCTGCGGATGAATGTGTTATATTAGTCCAGTGAAGTTGTTTCAAGAGTCATAATTACACACATGCAAAATCTGTAATGATTTTTGAAGTACTCGCTCAAAAGTTTTGCTATTGCATTAATCTAATTTGTAAAGCACATTTGAGAGAGCGATACACTGCTGTGATAAAACCATGATAAGCATCAGGTGCACCACACATTATCAAGTAATATAACTTGGGAAACAGAAAAATAAATATATATAAAAATAATATGTATGAAGATCGTTTCACAATATTAGTCTCACTGTGTCTGAAAATTTATCATAAAAGCCCCTTTTTATTCCCTCAAAGGACACTTATATGACACAGTGCAAAGTGGTGTTTTTGTGGGGTTTTAAAAATATGGCTATGGGTCACAAATAGGGTAAACCGAGACAAGGTGGTACATGGGGTAGGTTGTCTCCCCTCAATCCTGTGTTGCACATGCGTGGCCTTTGTCATTTTTGAATCAGGAGCCCTCTGAGTATTTTTTTTTTAAATCTGTTGTCTTCTTTAATGGTTTATCAGACCACAGTGATCTCATGCACAGTATGGGCATGTGTCTATTTTCATGCTAAGTACTACAGGGTTCCATTCTGGCCATGTCAAAACTAAATGGTGATGTGGCTGACATGATTGCTTGACCCAGGAGACAGACACTGACACGAGTAGACCGTTTAGACAATTATTTATTAAATCAAGAGTGTAATGTGTGTGGAGGTGTGAGTGAGTGCGATGCTGAGGAACCGCTGGAGCTGAGCGAACCCCCGCCGCAACCTGGCAACCCTGGAAACACACAAGCACAGGTGGATTAGTGCTGTTCGCAGTACGGAGGTGTAATAACAAGTACTGCTTACTTGCGGGTGACTCTGGGAGACTCTTGCTGGCTCTGCGGCTCACTGTGGCTTGGTGAGCGTGACGCTTGGTGCTGTGGTGAGGTGGAGGAGTTCCGAGGAGGAGGAGGAGAGGCGCCGTTACTTGGGGAGACAAGTCTGCCGCCAGGGAGGTCCACCTGTGCACAGGGGATAATACTTTGACAAGGTAAGATATCTTGGTTCTTACATGACGAGGATGCGTCGTGGATGCTCTGGCTCGAGGATGAATCCGTGACGTGTCGCGTGGCGAAGAAGGCAGACGACTCCGTGCTGAGCCAACAGCGATGCCGGCTTTTAAGGCCTGCTGGTGATTGGCGGCAGGTGTGTGCGCAGCTGGGGCTGATGACGGCCCAGCGGCCACCATGACAGTGGCAAGTTGTTACAGAGAGACCAGTGGCACATTGTTACAGTGTAACTGCTATATGCATTGTGGATTACTGTCAAGTTAAACATGATGTAATTATGTAAAAAAAAAAGCTTATAAATATTTTAGGTATGATCAAATGAACAAGTTATTTACAGAAATAATTATCCATATGTGTTTAAGATTTGAATTTGTTAGATATGGCCTATCTCAGTAAGGTATGGCTTCAAAATTCCTTCATGAATTTCTACACCTTTCCCTCTGTTTTCTACAAATATTTTGATTTCAAACCATGTTTAGTAAGCAGTGTGACATCTTGATCTGTGTGGACTGATACACTGCATTCATATTTTATTTCAGATATAAAGTATGAAGAGAAAGGTTTTTTGTTTAAAATTTGTCCTTCAGGGCACTAGAGCACATACCTCTGCCAAGGGGTCTGTCTGGCTGTCTGTGTGTGTGCAGAATTATGCGAAAACTACTAGACTGACAGGGTTCAGAGGCTTAGACCCAAAAACATTATGGTTGGAAATGATAACGTAATAAGATAAGATAAGATAAGATAAGCCTTTATTAGTCCCACAACGGGGAAATTCCAGGATTGCAACAGCACAGGGATAGCAACACTCAGAGCAACAATCAGAAGGCAAGAAAAAAAAAAAAACAAGCAAGCAAGAGCAGCTAATATACATATTACTATAAAATATATATACACACACACACACACACACACACACACACACACAGACACACAGTGCAGACCATTGTAGCTGGATGGAATAAATATATGAATATATGAATGAATTTTTTGAATGAATTTATTTATTTATTTCGGATAATACAGTACAGGTTAAAAGAAACTGTATAATATAACAACAAGGTCAAATTAGACAAAGACTCCTTCTACTAAACAATTCCACGTGAGTTATCCGAAATGGGTGATGGCTGAAGCCGCAGCTTATATATAAACACACAGTGCGGAGCATTGTAGCTAGATGGAATAAATATGTAAATATATAAACACCCACAGTACGGAGCATTGCAGCTAGGTGGAATAAATATGTAAATATATAAACACAGTGCGGAGCAATGTAGCTAGATGGAATAATATGTAGATATATAAACACACAGTGCGGAGCATTGTAGCTAGATGGAATAAATATATAGATATATAAATATAAACACACCCAGTGCGGAGCATTGTAGCTAGATGGAATAAATATGTAGATATATAAACACACAGTGCAGAGCATTGTTGCTAGATGGGATGAAACAGCATAACCGTCTACTTAGTTATCCTACATGGTATGATTATGTGCCCATACATATTCTCACCCTCCATAGCGACCAGTATTTTCCTAGTTGTATGCCGGAGGGGACCATTGTGTAAGTTTTGCATTCAAAAAACTATTAGTTTGTTACGTCTTTTTGCTATCTCTGCGAGCAGCCCTGCTTAGGTTGTACAGTCTGACAGCCATTGGTAGGAAGGACCTGCGAAACCTCTCGGTTGTGCACCTGGAATGATGTAGTCTGCTGCTAAATGAGCTCCTCAGTGCATTCAGTATGTCCTGCATAGGGTGGAACTCGGACAATGATGTGACAATGATCTTTATTAACAATAACTGTGCAACAATGAAATGCAATTATACTGTGCAGCGAGGATCTGGCAACCCTGTGGGAAGAGAGCAGAACAAAGGTACGTACAATGGATGAAATAACGATATAGAATAACATATGTTTGTGCTTACAGGTGTTCTAGGGAGACATCGCAGAAAACAGGTAACCGATCCTCCTTTGCTGGGGAGTTGGTGACGGGGAAGGAGTACACCAGTGCTGGGGTGCTGCGGGGAGAGCTACGAGGAAGAAGCTACAGACAGGCTGGCCAAGCCTGGGTGAAGGGGAGACATTGAGGGAGGCAGTGCAGGCAATGGTGGTAAGTCAACTTACTTGGGGGGGTGAAGGGGGGATGTACATAATTCGGCAACAACAAATCCAGTCCGTAAGGCGAATACTAGAGTCCAAAAGCAGGCAGGGGTCAAAGCACAGCAGGTGAAAAAAATGGCAGGCAGTAGTCCAATGTGCCAGGCAGGTTACCGGGTCTAGATTAAGCAGAGGTCAAAACACAGCAAGGCAAGACAAGATTTCAATGATGCAATCACAGAAAGGAAATGAGATGGTGGAAGGTCTAACGCAACCAGAGAGCAGTGGAAGAGCGTCCTATTTAAAGGGTTCCTCTGATTAGCAGCAGGCAGTGATCAGGGCTGCAGGGAGAGTGCTAATCAGATGGAGAAAGAGAGAGCAGGAGTGCAGAGTGCCTAGAACCCTTACATAGACAGATTTTGTTGAAATTTTCACAGAGATGAGCCTTGGACTACAGATGAATTCATACCATATTGGAGGTGATCCAGGAGAGGAGGCTGTTTCTGGATAACTTTTTGACTTCCCCCATATGTCATGTTTGCCCCTTCGGGGAAGAGAGGACAAACCCAGGCGCTGAATGGTGTTATGTGCAGTTTAATAACAAAGAACATAAAATGTCCAAAAATAGTGCCATACACACAAAAATGCAAACAAGAAACACTTACAGACTGAGGCACTCCTGAGCCAGCTTGACTCAGGAGGAAACAGGGAGCTGGTCAGTGTGATGATCAGGAAGAGAATAATACCAGAAGAAACCAGTTTTGAACATCAGTTTAGCCACACTGACACAGTGGAAAGCCAGTGCTTAAATACACCAAAAGTAAATGAGCTGCAGGTGTGAATCACAGGTGAGCCATGACCTAATTACCAAGCTACCACAGCAGAGCTGGCAGAGAAGTAGCCAGTGGCAGCTGGTGGGGAGAGTCTGGCGAGAGAGAGGGAGGGCTCTGTCACAAACCAAACATATATACAAAAACTGACAAGTATAATAATGACAACAGACAACCAAACTTAAAAATAAAGTGAGATTCTGAGCTCAATGAGAAAATGAGCTCAGACACATGACGCCATATTTCATAGAGCGGCAAATGTTGGCAAATAAAATTATTTTGGGGTTTCATCAGGGTTCGTAAAACATTGCCAAACAGTTCTCAAACTGTTTTTAAGGTACCCAACATTTTTTCTTGTCTTGCCACCCAAAAACAGAAGACATTACGAAACAAATTGTTTGGTGAATGTTTGTTTCTACGAGCAGTTACAAACGGTTGTAATGCCAAGTAGTGAACACTATGACAAAACTGTCATAGTGTTCACTATGCCAAAGTGCAAACTCTTTTGCAACCTTTTACAAACCCTGATGAAACCCAGAAAGTGCAGCATTCTTGAATGTTCCTTAGTATTTGCTGCTCTGTGAGATACTAGCTTGATTTTTGCCAGCATTTGTCAGGGAAGCTGTCAAATCCAAAAATCACCAAGTTTATCAACATTCACTGCTCCATGAGATATTATCCATAGGGCCTTGGTGGAGCAGGCAAGGAAAGAGAAAAAGTGATCCAGAATCCACATCCTGAAGTAGATAAGTTCCAAAATCTAATGGGTTCATCTATAGCCCAAGGGCCATATCTGGTGAAAATTTAATCAAAATCCATCCAGTAGTTTTTGTGTAATCCTGCACACAAACAAACAAACAAACAAATAAACAGACAAAAACACACCCGAAAACATTACCTCCTTAGCAGACGTAATAAAAACTATAGAAAGAAGTATAGCACACTCAAGCCAGATTGAATTGTGAACCCCCCCTCCATGAACTTTGTTCCTTCATTTACAAACTTTTGAGACTGTAACATTGTTCCAGATTCATTTTCTCACCACAGAATCCCAGCAGCTCCTGAGTGCATTCCAGAGATGCAGTCAGAGGAACAAAGGCGTTCCAGCACTTCTTTGTTTTATGGCTGCAGCTACTGAACTGCAGCTCTTCAAGAGATGAACTGAAGGAGAGTCCCTGAGAAGCTTGTGACTGTCTACATCAGGGGTGTCCAACCATGTGCCATGGAGAGCCAAGACCCTGCAGGTTTTACCTCCAACCAGTGTCTTCAACAGCAGATTTCAGTGAACTTCTTCCCACTGGTTGCTGATAAGTGAAAACACCTGCTGAAGAGACTGGGTAGAAGAGAAAACCTGCAGGGTCTTGGCTCTCCATGGCACATGGTTGGACACCCCTGGTCTACATTGTTGTCATAAATGTTTGTGCATGTTTTCATCATTATGAATCCTCTCAGATTAGACAAAATCACGTAGAAAAGTAAAGATAATTGTAAACTCTAATATGCAAAGAACCCAATGCTGTTTATGTCATGTGACCAACACATCCTATCTGGGTGAGCTAGCTCACACATGGGGTAGAGAGTTAGTCATGCAAATCCCTGAGTGGTGAGATCACTCAAGACTGCCCATGTATGTGTGTGTCAATGCATTTTGTTCCACTGAGACCAGAGTTCTCGCCCTTTTCCTTCTGACTTCTGCTGAAGGAGCTTTGCTTGTCCTCTCTTCCCTCCTGGCCATCGGCCAGACCACATCTCACGCAGCTCTGCTGTTTTACTCCAGGTAAAGAAAACTTTTTTTTTTCTCTCTTTTGTTATTCAGAAGTCTTTCTCCACTTAAACTTTTGCACTTTTTAAAATTTTCTTTAATGTTTTGTCAACTTCTTTAGAAAGCAGTGACTAGTTGAAGTCATTTTTCCCCTTTTCTAAGCAACCCACGCTTTGATTTTTTTTCTTCTTTAAGCTTAATTTTTCTGTAAACTCAAGCATAACCACACATTTTAGAGCATACCTAATTAATCCATTTTTAAAGTTTTCTTCTGGGTTGTCCTCCAATGCCAAACGCTGTCCCAGAGGGCAATCCATTGTTTTAAAGAAGACCCCAGCTACTGGCCCCAAGCTGGGCCCTCGCCTGTGAAAAGGCTCCCAATTCAAGACCCTAGGGCGTAGAACCGCAGAGAGGACTACTGCAGTCAAGGCCCTGTCGCCAACCCAGGTTAGAGAAGCCGCAATCTTCCATTGTCTGCGACCCTTGAGGGTTGACAATTTCATTCTGGTCTCACTCTGAGTTTCTTGTAAACCCAGCCACTCCAAGAAAGTAAGGCAGTCAACAGCATTAATTTCAGGGACAGACTTTTTATCACCCCAACCATAACCTTTTCTGTAACTACCGTTACTATATGCTCAAAAAGAAACGCTACTTCTTTTTACCCCACTGCTGGGAAAAAAAAGTTACAGGACAACATATATTTTCATTTGTCCACTACCAGTATTTAATACAAGCTAAAAACAATGAAATCATATGAAAGAGGACATGTCCAAAAGCTGTTATGGATGGCTCTCACGAGCCATCAATGAGATGCTGCAGGCAGCCGTGAGTTCGTACGTTTATTAAATAAAGACAGAATGACAAAATAACAAGCCTCGTGGGGGAAAACACAAAGACAAGACACTTACATATGATCAGCGAGGGCGGAACCTGAACGCTGGGAAGAACTGACTTTAGGGTTAGGGAAGCCAGACTGGAAGGCAGGCGAGGTCACAGCCCCGAGCAAACAGAGCTGCCTCCTTAAATAGTGCTGAACTGATTAATCAGCTGATGAAGGATCATCAGCTGATTGGAATCAGGCCGTTCAGCGGGGCTCCACTGACAGCTGGAAGCCCCGCCGAGACGCTGTCATAATAAACATCTAGAGGTGCGCCAGAGGAGAGAACGGAGAACTACCGCACAGCCCGAGTGTCGACAGAGTCAGCGCATGGACTATGACAAAAGCACATGGACAAGATTGTGTGAAATAAAACTATATAAACCACATTTACTTGACAGTTGTAAAACATATAACTTCCTGCCCCAGCTTATCCTACACTGTTAAAATATGAAAAAGCACACTTCACAAAGAAATAGAAAGAAACAATATCATTTCAGAGGAACATGTACACTACCGTTCAAAAGTTTAGGGTCACTTAGAAATTTCCTTATTTTTGAAAGAAAAGCACTGTTTTTTTAAATGAAGATAACTTTAAACTAATTAGAAATACACTCTATACATTGCTAATGTGGTAAATGACTATTCTAGCTGCAAATGTCTGATTTTTGGTGCAATATCTACATAGGTGTATAGAGGCCCATTTCCAGCAACTATCACTCCAGTGTTCTAATAGTACAATGTGTTTCCTCATTGCGTCAGAATTCTCCAGATTACCTCAACAAATTAACAGCTAGAATGCCAAAGGTCTGCAATGGTGTAATTGCTGCAAAAGGAGGTTTCTTTGATGAAAGCAAAGTTTGAAGGAAAAAATTATTATTTCAAATACAAATCATTATTTCTAACCTTGTCAATGTCTTGACTATATTTTCTATTCATTTTACAACTCATGGTGGTAAATAAAAGTGTGACTTTTCATGGAAAACACAAAATTCATAAAAAAATTGTCTGGGTGACCGCAAACTTTTGAACGGTAGTGTATATTTCAAAAACCTTCAGTGAGAACTACCACCAAGCAACACTGTGTTTCAGTGCAAGGAGTCAGATTATGGAACAATTTTGGACCTGAATTAAAATCATGCACAACGCTTGGACAATTTAAACAAAAACTAAAGGAAGAAATACTCCAAACATGTATACAAGATGACATGTAAAATCACATAAGGATTGTCATATCCAGTCTGCGTTGTGTTGTTGCTTAGTTTTTTGTCACATTTTGTCTTAGCTTTGTTCTGAATTGTAATCGCTCTTGTTTTGTTTTTCTTTTGAATTCTTGGATGGAATATGGGTGGGCAATATAAGCTGCGGCTTCAGTCATCACCCATTTCGGATAACTTATGTTGAACTGTATAATCAGAGGAGTTATTGTCTAATTTGAAAAAAAAAATACTCTGTCTTTATTTAAGCTCTTGAATAAATGGGAAGGATTACCCATCCTCTATTTTATGCAATCAAAACCCAACAAGGTCCACCTTCAGTTCTCTAAGTTAGCACAACAAATGTCTTGAATGCCTCTTTACATGCGATTGGCGTAGTCCAACCCCCCCCCCCCCCCAAACTTTACCCAATCAGATTAATGAGCTTATTAATAGTAATCAGTAGGCTAAAAACTACTACTAACTAATAACTGTTCCAGACAGAACTTTAGACAACCTAACAACAAAGAGTTACAGTATTTTGGATGATCCCTGACTTGATTTTTAGTGTCAGCCTCATAAGTGTCAGTAGCTAAAAGAGTTATTCCTTCTAGAAAAATTTGATTTCTAGGTAGGTTGATACCTGAATGAGCACAACACTGCCAGTCCTAAACAGACCGTTGAATTGGCAGATGAGGTCAGAAAATACTACTTAGAAAGAGGTAGTGCAAATTTTGCAAAGCCACTAGAAGTCTTCAGTGTAACAACAAAAATAATCTCTTGCAAACAGTTGGTTGGTAACACACCTTTATAGCATTTCGATTGTCCTAACAATTGAAAATATCTTGCTTCCATTTACAGCTGCCAGTGAGCCAGAAAGAACAATGCCAGAGCTGTGTCACAAGCGCATCTGAATTAATTGCAGCCATTATTAATGTAATTGTGTGCACCTGTGACTGTAGCAGAATGTTCAATGAAAAGGGGTGCATGGCTTCTAATTGGGGCTTGACAGAGCCCAGAGGCACCACTGGGTTATTCTGTGTCCAGACAGAACAAAATTTGAGATTTTTTTCCTTCCTCCATTCAATAAACCGTGTGAATGGACAAAAAAAACCCCAGTAAGTCCCCCCTCATTGTTTTGGCCAGCAAGTAGGGGCATTACATAAAGTTTTGTTTAGTTCATTTATTTGTAAAACACAGTTGTACTGTATATATCTATTTTGTTTTTTTTGAAAGCTCTTTCAAATGTTGTTCTGAAATGGAAGGTAATTTTGAGTAATTATGTTCTCCTAAGAAGGGGGACTCATCACAGCTGCATCAGAAATGCATGTGCATGAGAACCTAGTTGCTCATCACTGAACCCACGCGCAAGGGAAGGCAGTGGAAAGTTTTACCAAGTTCCCCTACTTGGGAGAACATGGTTACTCAATGTAATCTGTTCTTCTCAACTTGGTCCTGTCAGGAGCCGAGCTGGCTTGGTTTCCCCGGCTCAGTCCTGACCTCCCTGTGGGGTTAGGTGCCGCAGTATATGTGTTTATTATGTACAGTATTTCTGTGTTGCATCCTTACCATAGTCTCTGCTCTCTGGCCGGCAGCTGTGAGCCAACTCTCTTTAGCTCACTCTTCTGTGAGCACTGGCTGACAGCCTGTTGGTCCGACCACACCCCCTCTCTCATTACTGCCAGCTGATTCCCACTCCCGTTAATCATCTTTCCTGGTCCTCGCCCAGGTGCTCCTCATCTCACCATTACCAGCAGTGCGTGTACTTAAGCAGCCTTTTGCCAGTCACACACTGCTGGGTCCTTGACTGAATATATTGTCTGCTGTGTTGTCCATAGACAGTACTGTTCATCTGTGTACGACGGGTTAGCCCCTCCGCGTTTGCTGTGGTTCTCTGGTGTCCCCTGAGCGATGTCGGCTCCGGGACGTCATTGGGGTTAATACCGTTTCTCCTCATGCATTCGCTGGGCAATGCCGGCCCCCAAACGCCAACTGTAAGTCATCTTTGTGTTTTTGTAAGTCTTCACCCTTTTTGAACTGTCAGTCTTTATGTCGATAAATGTGTTGTGGTGTACCCTTGCATGTAAATTCTCGTCATTTCTCCCATGACAGGTCCACTCGGTACAACTGTATAGGACTTCTCAAAGCAACCTAACAAGCAGTGGAAGTAAGGCCAGGCTGTTGCCTGTGAGATAGGGCAGGGTAGTGGAAGCTGAAAGTACAGAGGGGCCACAGATGAGCTCATCACATCTAAGAAATAATACTGGACAAAAGTGTGCTCCCTGTGCAGGACAGCCTTTGCTGAAGTAGGCAATAAAGAGGGCCTGAACAATCCAGCTAAAAAAGCTCAATTTGGACAATGATTTGCCCGGGGATAGGTGAGCAAGCAAATAAAGAGCTTTTCGGTAAACCATACCTCTTGGGTGTGGTCCATGTTTGTGCAGAGAGGAGTGCAGCTTTCCTTGCCGACTTGACTGAAAAGGAGGAGGGTGGGAGGAACAAAAATGCAGTCGAGCTAAAGTTGGGGGGGGATGACTTCTGATAGGTGGGGTTAGGGACAACTGGACCCTTGACCCTTCATAAGGAAAAGTGAGTGCAGGAAGGGTGGACCGAAAGAGCATACAGGTCACCCATACCATATGGGCAACAGGGCAGTCTTATAGGACTTTAACTTCATCTCCACTGACTTCAGAGGTTTGAAGGGGGTTATAATACACCACAGGCCTGCACCGGTGGACTCTCTTTAAGATGAACACGGATAAAGAATAGGCACCTGGGTGCAATGCCATTAAACCCTACATTTCAGGTGGAGATGATCACCAAATACACCTTCACCATATAAAAAAACAGGCCTTTGTCCGCCAGGGACTTCAGAAAGGAGAGAATGTCAGTGAGCTTTACGAGGGGAGCACTGAGCGGGACTTTCACCTGTACAGAAATAGCAGGCAGAGTCAAGATTTCTGCTAGTCAGGCTTGGTTGGCCAGTATCGAGCTACCAGGATAAGGATGTGGTAGTGAAGATGAACCCTTTCCAACACCAGCAGAATCAGCTGTTTAGGTGGAAACACAGAGTAGGGCTCTGGGCTACTGATGGGTGAACACATGCATCCCCAAGGGAGGGTCACGGTCCACATGTTAATAAAAGAGAGATCAGTGAGTGTTTGCCTTTGTGGGGAAAAGGTCCATGAGCAGAGTCCAAAACCTCTCCCAAAACTGAGCTAGTACTTGCTGACATAGCTTTCATTCTCTAGAGGGAGGGCTACCCCCAGAGAGAACAGGACCCATATTCTGTATGCCTGAGACATAGGTGCCTCTGAGTGAAAAGAGAAGTCTGCTGCTCCAGAGGTTGTTGATCATACATGAATCTCTCTTCTGTTCACCAGTGAACTGGAGGATCTGCAGCTCAAATTGAATCTAGAAACATCTATTGGGTTCTTCTAGGGCCCAAGCTCTACTCTCCCATCAAATTTTAATGAACTCTAATAAGTAGCTTTTGGGTATAAAAACTATAGCCAAAGTCAAATAAGCTAAAAATCAAACTTTATCTTGCTAAAGAGAGACCTAGTCCAGTGTTTAAAGATTTGGATTGTTCATAGAACTGAAAATGGCAATGGCCAACAGTATAAACCACTGCCAAAGCAGTTCACTCCTTTCTGCAACCTTTTCTATTATTGTCTCATTGCCAGTGGGCATGAGGATTTTTTTTTCTGTGCACATCACCAAGAAGCCCTCTGTAAATGCTCCAGAGACAGAGAACTTCTCAACCTGCTCTTAACTAAAAGTGCATTACGTTTTGAGAAGTTCCTCTTATATGCAGCGATCAAGTGTCAACAGAAACTTTTATGTCAGACCAATTACATGGTAGGAATCAGTGAATGGGTTGTAATGTGGTAGCATAAGATGAACACAAATTGCAACAGATACACTCTAGATCTGCATCAGTTTATCTTTAAGTATAACCATCCTAAACTGAATATCTGAATTCCAGTGTTGGACAAGTTACTAAAAATAGTAACTAGTAACAGTTACTAGTTACTTCTTTTCAAAAGTAACTGAGTTACCTTTGTAACTCAGTTACTCTTGAGTTACCGCATGATTAAAGTAACTACTTACTTGAAAAAGTAACTTTCACGTTACTTTTAAATGCATACTTAAATCATCTTACACATAAGATCAAGGACCCCTTGTTCTCATCAGAAAAAAAGAAAACTGATGAGAAAAAAAGTTTCATCTTACAAAGAAAAAATGCCTCAGATTTACATAAACTACTGTAATTAGTAGAACGTCAAAAATGCCACTACTTTTGCAGAATCTTGCTGTATAACGAAATTACTGTTTAAAATTCAGTAATGCGTTACAGTTACTGAAATTTGATCAGATGCGTTACTCGTGTTACTCATTTTATTAATATGGACAGATGTTTTTGGCACAAATAAACTGACCCTACCATAGCTGGTGCAGCTGTCAGTCAGTTTCCTGTCCTACCCCAGTTCACGCCGCAGCACGGTAGGAAGAAATGTCGTGGCGGTGGCAACTTCTCATATCGAGCCCTGATCGCCTGTTGTCCGAGCGGTGATTAGCCCCCAACAGCTCATACCTCTGTGGTTAAACAGGAGTATTTTTGAGCAAGAAGTTCACATTTAATATCCGCATTAAATGCATTTTAAGTTTTTTTTTTTTTTTTTTTATCCCCCTTGTCCTGTCAGGCAGCTAGGCAAACAGAATAGGGATCTGTCACCCTTATTGCGCCAAAACAGATTTACTTTGCCAAGAGGAGCTTATACAGTACCTAACTGTGTATTGTATATTGTTGTAAACTCCTCCTGTAATAACTTCTAATACTTTATTTTAATTATTTTACCCATGGAAGACCCAACAGAATGGGGAAGAGGGAAAGGAAGTGTGTGGAGGGGGGAAAGAAAAGGGAGGGAAACAGACAAAAAAACAAACAAACCAACTAAAACAAACAAAAGACAAACTGCTTCTTCCACCGAAGATGCCTCAAAACGAGTCTGGTTTCCGCACCTGTTAAAGGAGAGACACTTGTGCATGTATGTCTGTGTGCATATACTGTATATGACTGACTTCCGGCGCCACACGAGTAGGCTGCCGTTTTGCAACAGCGGATAAATTTCTTCCTATTTCTATTTACTATCTGGCTCTCTTGCTAACCTTTCTGGCCCAGCGACACCTTTATTCCATCCAGACACGTAGATTGCCCAAATGTCTCCTGAGCCAGCGGACGGAGCCACTGTTTCTTGCAGGAGGCAGTACAATAGAGACCAGCTGTTAGCACTTAACCGGCCCACGATGCTAACGCAAAAACTCGACATACCGGGGGAAATAAGACAGAAACGGCGTGGATATCGAGCTGGAGTAAGACGGCGGGCGAGGAATATAAGGTACAGACCCGTCCTCCCATCCGTTATTATGAGGAACGTACAATCGCTACTCATTAAGACTGACGAGCTAGCGGCTATCTCCCGCTATGAGAGCGTCTACAGAGAGAGTAGTTTGATGTTGTTTACTGAGATGTGGCTAACAGAACTAGCAACAGATGCTAACATCAAACTGTAGGGTTTCCATGCAATACGGGCAGACCGAACTCCAGACAGTGGGAAGGCAAGAGGCGGGGGAGTGATAATGTATGTCAATAACTACTGGTGCAGACCTGGACATATCATGGTTAAGGAACAGTACTGCAGCAAAGATGTCGAGTTGCTAGCTGTTAGCATGCGGCCTACCTATCTTCCGAGGGAATACTCACACGTGATCTGCATTGTTATTTATGTAAATCCGACAGCGAATGCTGGGACAGCGCATGACATCATCCACTCAGTAACTGGCAGGCTGTTGACAGAACACCCAGATGCTCTTCTCCTCATCTCAGGTGATTTCAACCATATTTCACTGTCCCCCATTCTACCCACGCTCACCCAGTATGTCACATGCCACACTAGAGACAATAAAACACTGGACTTATTCTATGCAAACACTAAGGAGGCATACACCTCATCACCACTCCCCCCACTCGGGAGATCGGCTCACAACTTGGTTCATCTCCTGCCGGTGTACAAACCTCTAGTACACAGACAACCTCCGGTCATGCGCACAGTGAAGTTATGGTCTGAGGAGGCAATGGACGCTCTAAAGGACTGTTTTGAAATCACTGCCTGGGAGCAGCTCTGCGATCCACATGGTGAGGACATCAATGTTCTCACTCACACCATCACGGACTACATCAGCTTCTATGTGGACAACACCGTACCCACCAAGACCATACGGTGTTGCTCAAACAACAAACCCTGGATCAACCCTAAGATAAAAACACTTCTGAGAAAGAAGAAGAGGATCTTCAGGTCGGGGAACAGGGAGATGCTGAAGTCCGTACAGAGGGAGCTGAGGAGGAAGATCAGAGAAGGTAAGGGCAGCTTCAGGAAAAAGATGGAGGACAAGCTGCAACAGAGCGACATCGGCGGGGTCTGGAGAAACCTTAAAACCATCTCTGGACTCCATGAATACCTCCCCTCAGGCTACGGGGGGGGGGGGGGGGCAGGGAGTGGGCGAACAATTTGAACCTGTTTTTTAATAGGTTTGACCAACCGCCCTCCCCCCGACTGCACAACAACCACTGATGCCTCTAAAGTCATCGAGACCTGCAGTCCACACCCCACTCAACCAACACCCCCCCACTCCTAGCACACTGCCCCTCAACCTGACCCTCACTAAGACCCATGTGAGGACGGAGCTGAGGAAGATCAAAGCGAGGAAGGCCTCGGGACTGGACGGCATCAGCGCGAAGCTCCTCAAGTCCTGTGCAGACCAGCTGTGTGGTATTGCGGAGCACATCTTCAACCTGAGCCTGAAGCCGGGGAGGGTACCACAGTTGTAGAAAACATCTTGTGTGGTACCTGTACCAAAGACTTCCCACCCCAAAGATCTGAACAGCTACAGACCAGTGGCCCTGACGTCTCACATGATGAAGACCCTGGAGAGACTGCTCCTTGTTCACATCCGCCCCCTGGTGGGACCAGCGATGGATCCACTCCAGTTCGCCTACCAGCATGGCATTGGGGTGGAGGATCAGTGATCTTCCTCCTTCACCGTTCTCAGTCCCACCTGGAGAAGCCCGGGTATGTGGTGAGGATCATGCTCTTTGACTTCTCCAGTGCTTTCAACACCATCCAACCAATGAGCCTGAAGGACAAGCTGCTGTGCGCAGGGGTGGACCAGCACCTGTCATCATGGATCCTGGACTACCTCACTAACCGGCCAGTTTGTGAGAACCTGAGATTGTGTGTCCGACACGATCATCAGTAGCACAGGGGCCCCCCAGGGAACGGTCTTGGCTCCCTTCCTGTTCACCCTTTATACTGCGGACTTCTCACACAACACAACACACTGGCATCTACAGAAGTTCTCTGACGACTCTGCGATTGTCGGCCTCATCTCCAATGGAGATGAAGCTGAGTACAGAGGACTTATCCAGAACTTCGTGGACTGGTTCCATCAGAACTGCTTCCAGATCAACGCGAGGAAAACTAAGGAGCTGGTGGTGGACTGCTGCAGGCAAGGACAACCCCTCACAGCATCAGTAAACATACAGGGAACAGACATTGAGATGGTGACATCCTACAAGTACCTGGGTGTTCATCTGAGCAATAAACTAGACTGGTCACACAATACCGACGCACTCTACAAGAAGGGACAGCGCAGGCTGTTCCTACTGAGGAGGCTCAGGTCTTTTGGTGTACAAGGGGTGCTGCTGAAGACATTCTACGACACGGTGGTGGCATCAGCCATCACTTTTGGAGTGGTCTGCTGGGGCAGTGGCATTACAGCAGCCGATAGGAAGAGACTGAACAAACTGATCAAGAAAGCTAGCTCTGTCCTGGGGAAACGCCTTGACCCAGTGGAGGAGATAGGAGAGAGAAGGATGGTGGCTAAACTGTCATCTCTGCTGGAGTCCGAGTCCCACCCTATGCAGGACATACTGAACGCACTGAGGAGCTCATTTAGCAGTAGACTACATCATCCGAGGTGCGCAACAGAGAGGTTTTGCAGGTCCTTCCTACCTACGGCTGTCAGACTGTATAACCTAAGCAGGGCTGCTCGCAGAGATAGCAAAAAAACGTGACGACCTAATAGTATTGAATGCAAAAGATGCAACAGACTTACACAAATGGTCCCCTCCAGTATACAACTAGGACAATATCAGTTGCTACGGCCGGTGACAATATGTATGGGGAAATATTCATACTATGTAGGATAACTAAGTAGATGGTTATGCTGTTTATTCCATCTTGCTACAATGCTCCGCACTGTGTATATATATTTATATATTTATGTGTATGCACGTATGTATATTCACTGATCTTATTATTTTTATTTTTCTTATCTTCTTAATTATTGCTCTGAGTGTTGCAATCCCTGTGCTGTTGCAATCCTGGAATTTCCCCATTGTGGGACTAATAAAGGCTTATCTTATCTTATATGAGAATGCGCGCAAAATAAGTGTGTGCCTGTGAGTGGTTTGTCAGGAAACATACGAAGCGGAGGGCTGGTCGCAGCAGCTGTCCCCCCAGGAACCCCAAGCAGGCAAGGCAGCACCACCAAACCCCACAGGGCACAAATGTCCGAGGTCAGCAAGCCCCAGGAAAGCCAGGCATCTGCCCTCGGAGGGACGATCAAGGGAGGCCAGGATGCTCGGTGGCCAGTGCAGTGAGCCCACACCCCCGGACCCGCCCGACCCCCACCCCACCAGCGAGGCCACCGCCTGCCCCCGGGCCCCAGGCACCAGGAGGCCAGCGACCCCACCCCCGGGGCGGAGACCAGCCCGCGCCCCCTGGCGCCCCCAGGCACCCCAACAGTGGGCCCGCCCCAGCGCCACTGTCGCACACCCCGGGGACCCCCATGCCCAAAGAAGTCCCACCACCCAGGGGGGCCCACATTGCCGAGAGGCACTACCCCCCTTAATCCATCACCTCACGATTCACAGACACACCCCTCCCCACACCTTCACACCCACTTGCTCCCACACACACCCATATGCACTAACTCCACTCTCTCCCACCCCTGCACCCACCCAAACCCACTCCTCATTCACCCTTGTTTCATAAGGCGGCTGCAAAGCAGATGCAGCGAGCCTGAATACGCACCAGTGCCCGGCAGTGACCAGGGAGACCACCAGCGCAGGCCAGAGAAGCAGACCCCACGGCCAGCGTCCACCTGAGCGACCAATCAGTAGACCACCGCAGGCACCCCAAGATGCCACCCGACATGCAAAGAGCCGCACAAAACTGACCCACCATCACCACCTCCATTCATCACCTCCTCACTCTCACTTATACTTATATTCAGCCCCCCTCTCACTCCCTTGGTTGTATCTATACATTCAGTAGCACCCAGGGATTTTGACAACATGATAGGTCCCAGACTCCCCACCAGGCCCCCATGCCCCCAGCAGGAGCAGGGCAACAGGGGTGGGGGAAGACCCCCACCCTCCCTCCCCCCTGCACAAAACATGGTGTGTGTGTGTTGGTTATATGATGTAATTGTGTGTAAATGTGTGGACTATCAAAGTGCAATTAAAATTGGAGGGATAGTAATTGGAGCACCGCTAGCCATTGAGATGGGCAGCAGGGCCCTCATCCCCCCAAGCCCTCAGTGTCTAAAATGCAATTAAAATTGAGGTGAGGGCAGGCTCACGGCACAGCAAAGGTATCCCCTTCACCAACACAGTGCGGCACACCCCCACCCCAAAGCCCTAAATGTAACAAAGAAGATGTATATTCCACCCAGAGTCAGGGGGAGGGGGAGGGCGGGAAATAAGACTGGGAGGTAGGCGGTCTAAAAGCGAGGCCATCCCCCCCCAGAAGCCAGTTTGCAAACTGGTTCATGAGGCCACCCACTGCCCCCAAATCCCAACCCAGGGTGAGGGCCACCAGTGGAAGCAGCCCAAGACCCACCAGCATCACGCCCCGGCACTCCCAGCACCACAAACATGATGGGGCAGCCATACCAATTTCCACTCATCTTACACACACAAAGATGGACAACAATAGTCACAATAGTGAACAGTGGGCCGGACCCACATGGCGCCCAACATGCCAAGCGACACCCCCGAGCACCCATGCAGGCCCACGACCACCCACCCCAGATGCACACCGACAGCTGCAGGCCGCCCTGCAACCACAGCCACCCCGGAGCAACCCGACGGAAACACAGCCATCAACCCACGCCACTGGCCCCCCAACCACCCCCAAGCACCAACACAAACCTGCCGCCAATGACACCAGGGGCGATGCGACAAAGCGCCTCACCCTGCAACACAACAGCAGGGCGGCCGGGACAAGCAGCCCCCGAAACATCAACCCCCATGCCACTAGATGGACTGCCCAACCCCTGCCACCCATCAAAGCTCTCCTACCCATACACACATCTTCCACCCCCCAGACATCCACCCACAGGTAACTGCACCCATACACACACGTAGCCCCACCCACCATCACACATGCCCACCTACACCCATACACAGCCCCACCTGTCCACTCACAACACACACACCCGCTTCCGCATCCGCTCATACACAAGCCCCCACTCACACCCACTGTCACACACATACACACACACAGACACACACACACATGCACACCCACACCCGCAGACCCCAGTGGACGGGGAGGGCGACCCAGGATGCAGGCACCTACCCCAGGGTGCCGCCAGGGCCCCAGGGAAAACACGACCCCGTCGCGCAAGGATGCGCTGGGGCCAACCCGCACCACCAGCGCACACCCGGCCCCGGCCGGGGGGGGGGCACCCCCGCCAGCACCAGGGGCCCAGGGCCAGACCCAGACCCCCCCTGAGAGGCGAGGCCAGCCGGCTGGGGGCCACAGCCCAACCCCCCTGGCCCACCCAACAGCCCCCCCCAACCAACTCCCCCCCCCCAGGGCCAGACAAATGGCCACCCTGGAGCAGGCCCCCCGGACACCCGCGGTCGGCACGCAGCCAGCCGCCAGAAGTGCCAAGGAAAGCGAGCCACCGCCCGCCACCCCTCAGATTATAGAATTAATAAGCGGGGACCAGAGATAATTGAATTCCGCCAATTGATTATATGAGGAGGCTGACAATCTCTCCAGGCTAATATAATCCAATAGTAAGTTATTATAATAAGTCATGCATAAGTTATTTCTTGATTTCCAGTTCATGAGGATAGTTTTCTTTGCAATGCATAAGGCAGTGAGAACCATGTGTGACATCCTTGCATCTACATTTATTTCACTTAAATCACCTAATATGCAAAGTATGGGTGAGGATGGGACACTATCCCCAAGCCATGCCAACAAGTCCTCACATGCCTTCTGCCAGAACTTTTGAACCGGTGCACAGGACCACATAGCATGCATATAGCTATCCAGGACATTGTTGGTGCAGAGAGCGTATTTGTGTGACTCAGGCCCATTTTGAACATCCTTTGTCCTGTGTAATGAATTCTATGTAGAACTTTATACTGTATAAGTTGTAAGTTAGAGTTTTTAGTCATCTTAAGTGTTTAAACATATTTGTGTCCAGAAACTTTTCTCCTTATTAATTGATGTTTGTCTCCCATTTTGATATTGGAAGAGATACGGACTCATCCAGCTTTGATAATAGTCCATGTATTTTCAATATCAATTTAGGGGAACAAAGATTTAGAAACTCTTGAAGCGGATGATAAAATAAAGGCAGCGTTGTGAGGTTTTATGCAGGTTTATTAAATCATACCGCCTTCACAGGATCCCCGCTCCGGTGCAAGTGTGAGCAGACCGGCGCGGGATCCTCAGGCTCTCAGAGGAGGGGACACAGAGTGTGTGTCCAGCAGCAGCAGTTGAAGAGAGAGAATGAGAGGGTGAGCATGGGTTACAGTGCAGTATATATACCTAACTACAACAATACATAAAAGAGCATTCCCAGCAGTTGGTATGATCAAAGAGATTGCAGAACAGGCATGCGACATTTGCATTTGAGAGATATACATCACAATAGGCAGATTGCTGGCCTCTGCTCCAGCTGCAAGACAAAGAGGTTACAAGGCACATCTACATATTGATCTCAGTCTCTAGGTCACAGTAAGGACAGGACGCATGAACACAATGCATGAAAGGCACATTAACATCACAGTAGTGATCCAGAAGAAGCGGGGCTGCCTGTAGACATTAATACACACATTTCACTGTTCTGTTAATTGCTCTAGCCGAGCGCTGTGTCTGTCCAGTCTGTTGTGGGGGTTACACCAACCCGCCACACGCTCCCTCCCAGAGGGCTCGGCAGGCGGCCGAGGTCTCGATCATGCAGCTTGGGTGGCGAGCAGGAGAAGCTCTGTGCAGGCGGAGGGGGGGGGGGAATGCCGGCCGGGAGCAGTGAAATCGTCCTGGCCGCGCAAAAATTGCTTGTTGTTCCGCGATGTCGAGGGGCTGTCCCGCTGAACTTGCGGAGATCACAAGAAGAAAAATTAGTCTCTGACTCCTCTCGTGGCCATGAAGAAAAACAGGAGCGGCTGTAAGAAAAAAAAAGGAACAAAAGCAGAGGGACTTGGCGTGTGGGAAAAGCTGACAGCTGAATTCCCCTTGTGTGCCGTGGCTAAGACCATAAAATCCAGTGAGCAAGCTGCGTGCCTCAGGTGTACGAGCAAGCCTGAAGGGCCAGTGTGCAGCAGAAGGAAGGCGGTCAGTGGAGCCGTATGTGTCCCGTGCATGGTGCGCCATCCTCGTAACTCCCCAGTGCGTGTGCCGGGGCTCCGTGCGTGGGTGGGCCAGCTGGAGAGGAAAAGCCAGGGTCAGGGAGCTTAATCATCCCTGTTGTAGTTGCAGCAGATGGGTCATGGTGCGTTCAGGTTCACGTGTGCTCCGTTGGCCGTGGAGGTCGCCGTTGTGGAGAAAGGATGAGGTGCGTGCGCTCTCGTGTGGAGGAGCTGCGAGCGCGGCCGGTCCAGCGTGGATGTGCCGATCTAGGCGTGCAGATCTCACCATGAAGTTGCTGCGGCTTTCCCGGTCGTGAGTGATGTCCGGAGAGTTCCCTGAAGCAGAAGGGAGCTGCTGCGTTCACTTGTCATCAGAGCATCACCGCCGGGTGCTGCGTTCATTGTCAGCGTGTTCTTTTCTGCCTTCAGGTCATGGTGCGTTGGAGCGGCGAGAGGGAGGAGACGTCTTGTGTCCCTCGACCGGTTCAGCGTGGATGTCGAGACCAGAAGGTTGCGATGCACAAAGCGTGTGCATTCTCGGGGTCACCAGTGAAGCGGATGATAAAATAAAGGCAGCGTTGTGAGGTTTTATGCAGGTTTATTAAATCATACCGCCTTCACAGGATCCCCGCTCCAGTGCAAGTGTGAGCAGACCGGAGCGGGATCCTCAGGCTCTCAGAGGAGGGGACACAGAGTGTGTATCCAGCAGCAGCAGTTGAAGAGAGAGAATGAGAGGGTGAGCATGGGTTACAGTGCAGTATATATACCTAGCTACAACAATACATAAAAGAGCATTCCCAGCAGTTGGTGTGATCAAAGAGATTGCAGGACAGGCATGAGACATTTGCATTTGAGAGACATACATCACAATAGGCAGATTGCTGGCCTCTGCTCCAGCTGCAAGACAAAGAGGTTACAAGGCACATCTACATATTGATCTCAGTCTCTAGGTCACAGTAAGGACAGGACACATGAACACAATGCATGAAAGGCACATTAACATCACAGTAGTGAGCCAGAAGAAGCGGGGCTGCCTGTAGACATTAATACACACATTTCACTGTTCTGTTAATTGCTCTAGCCGAGCGCTGTGTCTGTCCAGTCTGTTGTGGGGGTTACACCAACCCGCCACACTCTGCCACCTTAACTGGTACCTCTAAATCTGTCTGATTAAGATTAAATCTTGCTTTTATTATGGATTTAAGCTGTTGGTATTCAAAATACTTTTTATCACTGATGTCGTACTGTGACACTAGTTCCTGAAATTGGATAAAATTTCCACCTTGAATAAGATGTTCTAAGCTATTTACTCCCTTTTCTTGCCATAGTGGACATTTTAATGTCCTTTTCTGTTGCAAGATATCAGGATTATTCCAAATGGGCATGAGTTTACAGGGGATAAGTGAAGACCCTGTTATTTTTAAAAATTTCCACCAAGCCGTCAGAGAGGAGCTGATATTAATACTTTTAAAACAGTCATGGTGTTTAATACAGGGACTTATAAAAGGTAAGTCAGAGATATTTAGCGACCCACAGAGAGCCTGTTCAGCATCTAACCATGGGTTTCTTAGTGGGGTTAATTTTGTCCATTTTGAAACAAACTGCAGTCTATTGGCTAAAAAGTAATTAAAAAAAATTGGTAGCTCTAAGCCTCTGCACTCTTTCGCTTTTTGGAGCGTTTTTAAACTAATCCGTGATGGTTTATCCTTCCATAAAAAATTACTTTTATTTGAGTCTAGAGACTTAAACCAGGCCATTGATGGTTGGGTAGGAATCATTGAGAACAAATAGTTGATTTTAGGAAGGACCATCATTTTAACGGTTGTGACTCTCCCCATTAGTGATAAAGGTAGTGTCTTCCAGCGCGTAAGGTCGTCTTGTATTGTTTTTAAAAGGGGAATGCGATTTAGTTGCAATAACTCTGAGAACCTGGGGGAAATATCTATTCCTAAATATTTAATATTACCTGATTGTATTGGAATAGTAGATGTATTTGAGAAATTGCAATTTATAGGTAGAACTATTGATTTTACCCAGTTAATAGAGTAGTCTGATAATGATGAAAATTTATCAATGAACACCACTGTCTGAAGAAAAGATCTTTGTGATGTTTTCAAGGAAAATCAATACATCATCAGCATAAAGACTTATCTTGTGTTATTTTTCTCCAGTTTGAATACCTCTGATATCAACATTTTGTCATATGGCTGCTGCTAATGGTTCAATAAAGATGGTAAAAAGTGATGGAGAGAGTGGACACCCCTGCCTAGTACCTCTCTGGAGATTAAAGCTTCAGGAAGTCTGATCATTTGTTCGGACAGATGCAGCTGGACACCTGTATAGTATTTTAATCCAGTTTATGAAAGATGAACAAAACCAAAACTTGTTTAACACCATAAAAAGAAATTTCCATTTAACACGGTCAAAGGTTTTCTCTGCATCCAGGGACAAGATTGTAGTTTCTACGTTATTGATCTTGCAGTAGTCTATTAAATTAAATAGCCTACATGTATTATCAGTCGAGTGCCTACCCTTGATGAAACCTGTTTGATCTGGGTGTATAATAAACGGAATTATCCTTTCCAGTCTTTTAGCGAGAGCTTTGCAAATTATTTTAAGATCGACATTCATAAGTGAGATGGGACGGTAGCTGGATGGAAGCGTAGGTTCTTTTCCAGGTTTAAGGAGCAGAATAATACTAGCCAAATTCATATTTGGAGGGATTACATTATCTTCTTTAATTTGGTTCACCATTTAAAAAAAAAAAAAAATAGGTGCCATCACAGGCCAAAATTCTTTATAAAATTCTACTGGAAAACCATCTGGTCCCGGAGCTTTATTGTTTGGGATGTTCTTAAGTGCCTCCTGGAGTTCAGACACCTGAAGAGGTGCATCCATAGCTGCAATCTGTTCATTATTTAATCGTGGTAAGTTATATCGTCCAAAAAATTATTTATCTCTAAGTCAGATGGGTTAACCTGAGATGAGTAGAGGTTTTCATAAAACTTTCTGAAGGAGTTATTTATTTCTTCAGGCTCATGGATAATATTTCCAGTCATATCCTTGATAGAGTGGATAGTTGTTTTTTCTTTATTCAATCTAAACTGGTTTGCAAGATATCACCCCAATTTATTACTGTGTTCAAACTTCTCAAGACGCAGTCTTTGTATTAAAAACTGTAGTCTTTTGTTTGTAATTTCTTTTAATTCCAGTTTTAATTTTCTCAGATCGTTAAGTCTCTGTTCCTGTGGGGAAACGGCATAGGTTGTCTCCAGTGATTTAATTTTCTAAGTCCAATACCAGTGCTTTTTCTTTTTTATTCTTATATGAACAGTAAGAGATTATTTTACCTCGCATGAACACTTTTGCTGCTTCCCAAAGAACACCTGGGGATATTCCTGGCACATCATTATATTCCAGATATGATTCCCACTCTTTATTAAAGTAGTTAATAAAGTCTTTGTCTTTCAGTAGAGATATATTAAATTTCCAGCTCCTAGTTTCCCTTGTAGCTTTCCTATTTACTAGTGTAAGAGATACTGGATGGCGATCACTAACAGCTTGATTTGAACATATTTCAGTGTCTGTGATGTCCCTCACAATAGAGTTACTGGCTAAAAAGAAATCTAGACCTGAATGTGAACTATGAACTGATGAAAAAAAAGTGTATTCCTGAAGAGTTGGGTGAAGAGAACACCACTCATCCCAAAGACCAAAATCATTCATGTACTGTTTGAGAGTGTCAGTAGCCTGCCATTTTCGGCAACTCCCCGATGTACTGAGCCTGTTGATTGCATGGTTTAATACCAGGTTGAAGTCCCCTCCTATTATAAGTGTAGTGTCCAAGTGCTCAGAAAGAGAAGTGAAAAAAGTGTGAAAATAGGATGGGTTGTCAACATTTGGGCCATAAACGCTTGCAATACATAGATCCAAATTTTGGACTGAGATTTTTAATATAAATCTACCTTCTGGATCTGCTATGGTGTTGTTCACAACAAAGCGTATTCTTCTGTTTACCAGTGTAGCTACCTCCCTTTGTTTAGAATTAAAGCCGGCTGAGTACATGTGGGGGAATTCCGGAGAGGTGAGCGCATCTACAGACGACTTAGAAACATGTGTCTCCTGCAATAAGACAAAGTCTGCCTGTAGATCCTTCAGTCGATTAAAAACTTTTAGCCTCTTCTCCCTGGTACCAATTTCACATGTATTCCACGTGACAAACGTAAATGTGGACATGTTTTCACTAACTGGTTATGCACTAAAAACTAACTAAATGTGCCCATGTGATTATATGTCTGTAATGTATGCATATATATATATATATATATATATATATATATATATATATATATATATATATATATATATATATATATATATATATATATATATATATATATATATATATATATGTATATGTATATATATATGTGTATGTATATATATATATATATATATATATATATATATATATATATATATATATATATATATATATATGTATATATATATATATACATATATATATATATATATATGTATATATACACACACACACACACACACACACACACACATATATATATATATATATATATATATATATATGTTGTGTGTAAAATATACACCTACGCATATATGATTGGGTGTGTGCGCATAATGTCTCTGTTCCATTTGCCTGCAATTGCAAGCAAATGGGGTACATGTACTTCAAGTTATTTCCTATAAACCAGAAGTATGAGAGAAAACAGACAAAGGTTAATAAGTGGTGAAAAAATGCAGATAACATACAACAATGACCTAACAACTTCAAAAAAAATAACTACAACAAACAAACAAACAACAAACAACAACCAACCAACAAAGAAATAAACATTTTGACAAATGTCAGCAAATTAAACTGAGATCGAGTAAGAGTAAGAGACCTGCGCACAATTGTACTCTTTTCCACCTGTAGCTTAAAAAAAAATAGGCTCTAGAATAACCAGGGCATTATAGTTTCATCCATAAACAGCTTGCCATCTATATACAGTCTATCCACAGAAACAATAGCTCGTTTATCTTCTTGGATGTTTTGTTTCCTAATGGGAAAAAGTTTCCTTCTCCTTTCCAAGATTTCTCAACAACGCCAAGCCGCGTGGTTTGTGTGTTTACTGACTTTTTAAGGCTGTTATTTTCCTCTACGAGAAAGATGAGCTGTGCTTGACTGAACTCTAAACTCTCCCGCCAACTCTGGAACTCTTGATGAAGGAGCTTGACCAGCGCCAGTCTACCATCCATGCTGGTAAGTTTATTCTCAATAGAGAAAAGGATGTCACTAACCTCGGTGCCCTGCTGTGATTTCTCGGGCGTTAATTTTGGCAAATCTGCGGGTCTCAGTTGTTTAGACTGAGAAGCAGCGGCGGAACATACACTCGCCTGCTCTATGACACAGCAACGGTAATAAAACTCGTTGATGTACAGTAGTTCTCTAGTTCCTCCAGCTCCGTATGAAAAAAGAAAGATAAACACAACCAGTTAATGAATTAATTACTAAAAGAAAAAAAAAACTACCTGTGGAAAAGTTTGTTTTAATCTCGGTCAACAGCAGTTGCCGTTTTGGGTTATTGCGCAACAACAGTCCTTCTCGACGTGACGTCACACCATGGAGCTCCTCCTCCCGACAGACGGCCGGGGGTGATAATTTTCAAAGGCTGAGGTAGTGCATTTGAAGTTCTATTTTATCTTATCTTATTAATTTACATGCTGTCGTGATATGCAACTATTTCATGGAAGTAAATCCTCTAAATATGCGTTTTTAATGGGCTGGTCCAGGGGTGTCAAACATATAGCTCGTGGGCCAAAAACGGCCCACCAGTGGGTCCAAAATTTTCTCTGTGAATTTACAGCTTTATTTCTAGTAAATTTCTGACTTTCTACTCATTACAATAGTTTATGTAAATCTGAGACATTTTTTCCTGTACGACAAGACTTTTTTCTCATCAGTTTTCTTTTTCTTCTTTTTTCTGATGAGAACAAGGGGCCCTTGATCTTGCTACAGTGTGTGTACAAGATGATTTAAGTATGCATTAAAAAGTAACATGAAAGTTACTTTTCCAAGTAACTAGTTACTTTAATCATGCAGTAACTCAAAAGTAACTCAGTTACTTTTGAAAAGAGGTAACTAGTAACTGTAACTAGTTACTTTTTTTAGTAACTTGCCCAGTACTGTTAAAGACACACTTCCTGTGGATGTAAATCGCCTTTAAACAAATCTACATTGTGTAAATGGTATCTCATGCCCTTTTTTCCATGAAAAATCCTTTCATGACCCTATAGTTGCTTGTGAAAAATATTTTCCTTCCCCCCCCCCCACTTCAAAAGGTCCAGTTTATGAATATTTTAATTAGGACTAACCACATCCCACCCACAAGGACAGTGAGAGTGCCATCTCTCCTCGAGGGCCAGAGCACTGAGAGCAACCACTCGCAAGTCTGCAAGCTGGCCAGGTTGACCAGAAAATTCTAGAATTGAAGACCTAATGCTCAAAAAATTACAATACAGTGCTATTATTACCACGGAGGGTCCAAATGACCATCAGCACATGTGGAGAACAAGAGCACCACAGCAAAGTGGCGCTGGTCACCCCCTCTGCCCTCCACCAAGACACAAGCTGCATAAAGCTGCCCAAAAGTAGACTTTGAGTCCCCACTGGTGTTTGCGCACCAACTTTGGAGAGGAATGACCAGCTCGATTGCATAGCACATGCAACCACACATGCACCGGGGCAGCACAGAACACAGCAGACCGGCAAGGCTGGGAGTTCGGGGAGCCTGCAATCTGAGAGTGGCCACTCTGATCTGCCCAGCACCCTGTCGGTGCAGCTCCAGTCCTCTCCACAATTACCAAACAACACTCCACATTCAGTCTGTGCACAATTATCTCTGCACTCTCTCAACAAACTCCAAACATATTTCATTCTGCTGCGCTGTGTGACGGCCTTCTGTTATGCAGATCCTGTTGTGGTGTTTGTGTGTAGTTGCTCTGGCCGTGCTTGTTTGTGTTTATGTGTCCTGTGGGTGGAGTTGTAATCCCAGGGCACTGGGCCAGTCACTGGGAGGGATATAGAAGGAGTCATCGCTACTTCTCTGGGTTCCCCCTCTGCTACTGCCATTCTGCATTGTGCCATTGGTGTAACTTTGTTGTCCAGCCCGGGCATTTAGTTTATTAGTTTTACTTTGCAGCCGACTTTTGCAGTCATACACATTTGTTGCATCCATCAGCTGATATACTGGTTGCACTTCACTCACATCTTATTATTTAGCAAATAAATTGCACTTTGGTTTGATTTTAACCTTGCCTCTCCTTGTTTTTGTTGCGGCTTTGAGCTGGTCGTGACAGCTGCATCAGGGCAAAGCTTTCAGATGACCATGTCTGCTTGCATCTCTTTTCTCCCCCTGTATAACATGCAGCAGCATCTCTCCAAAGAAGTCTGAGCAAACAAATCAACACGTGTAGCATCTATAATATATCCAAGCTTATCTAGATATTTGTGGATTACTTTTTCTGTAGCACAGTAACTATTTGACACAAGGCTTTGTCATTCACTGTATGTAAAACTAGACCATTAGTAGGCTGTGTGTCCTGCTGTTAACATGAATCAGACATATCAACAAGCTAATGATGGTTAGTGCTATATTACACAAACACAATCAATCCCTTGATAAAATAGAAACTTACTGGTTGAATGATATACACACTTGCATGCACAGTGGCACCAAGATAATGGTTGGAACTGCATCAATCCTTACAAGAAGTTTAACTGTAAAACCCATCTTAATTTGGGTCTAGTTTTTAAAGCAGCTGCCCAGAAATACTAACTGGCCCTGGAGGCATGGCTGGCTCCTCAGTTCTGCCCTCTCCCTCTGAGACCATTCCCAGTGCTTAGTCTTGATTGGTTACCTGCTCAAATGTCATCATTAGATCAGCCTGTCTGAACACACCTATTAGATTCTAATAGGTGTGTTCTCCTTCTTCTAATAATTAGAAGAAGGAGGGGGAGGGGAACTGAACTTTCACAGCAGAGAAACACAGACATGACACTTATGGGTGATTTTGCTCTTGATGTGTCTTGTAAGTCAAAAAAAAATGTTACAGACATGTTAACAAAAAAAAAAAAAAAGATTTTCACCAGGGTGTCGCATTAAGGCTGGAGGTTTGAGAGATAATCATTATAGTGTCAGCAAAATGTAACATGACCAGAGATTAACAGTGCTACAACAGGTCTTGAAAGGTGAGCTCTTTAATTGTGACACTTCAGTAAGACTGAGTTTTTCCCCCTCAGTTGGTTCTACCTTAATTGCAAGCTTTATCTTTCAGACCAATTAACATTTTCTAGCTCTACTGTAAATTCTGTGGACAATATCCCTTCAGGGATTACTGTGTGGATAAAACAGTTTACCTTCATCTTGAGAGTGTAAATGTTTGGTTCACATTAACTATTCAATTACAGAAAAAAATCATTAGCTCTAAAATATATACAGTAAATGGATAATGATTGAAGTGTGTATATTCCATCTGTAGTATTTCTAATCATATTGAAATGACAGCTTCTTTTCAGTTTAATTTCTTCCTGTCTGAAATATCCGTTCTTTGAGAATTTAGACAGATGAGACATTTTTGATGCATTTTAAGTTGTCCAGATATTCTTTTTGATTTCCTCTTTAATCTGATGCTGAATTACTGGATTTGCTTTGAGTCACCAATGTAGTCTGTAAACCAAGCACCATGCTCACAATAGGTTTTATTTATTTATACAGCTTTAGTTTCTGGCTTTCATTTTAGTGAGCCTTAACAAGCTTGATGTGCCATATGGTCTGAGTTACAAAAGCAATTACAATTGAATCTGTCCCCCAGCGTTCTTTATCATCAGGCTATATTTTTGGCTTTTACACATTGCAGTATAAGCCATTCATATTATTTTGTGCTGCAAACTGATTAAATTTCCTTGTCATGATCCATGGTGGAATTTTAATTTTGTTGATACAAAAATGTATATATTCCAGAAACGTACACCTTCCCTTTGTTGTCAGGGAAAATTCAGGGAACAAATTTTAAGAAACGTATTTAGTATACATTTGGACTGAGCATCTGTGCTTCTCTGCCTGCAGAGAGAGTCAACATTGGATCATCCATCACTCCTTTGTGGACAAGTCAGCATGAAGAGCTGCCAGAAGGCTTCCCACCACAAATGCACAGCCTTCGTGTTTGGAGTAATGTGGGGGTGTTTATGATCTGCTGTGGCTATTTTGCCTCTGGTGAATACAGACACCTCAGGGAAAACTGCTTGGGTCCTTCCTCAACCTCAGTGTGTGGAGTTCCTGCTCTGACTGGAGTACCATGTGTCCACTCTACACTGACCCGCTCAATAAGACCATACAAGAACATACTGTACATACACTTTACAAGTTACTGCTATTTAACACAATGACCCCACAATGGAAGGAAAGGCCACGTTAATCATTTTACCCACATATTAGGCATGGTTGTGAGTTAGTACAGCTTACATGGGAAAAGAAAAGAGACAGCAACAAACAGAGAAGACAAACAAACTAACACAACTGAAACAAACAGAAGACAAACTGTTTCTTCTACTGAAAAGGTCTCATCACGAGTCTGGTATCTGCACCTGTTAAAAGAGAGACCTGTGTGTGCGTGTGTGTGTGTGTATGAGAGCGCACGCAAAGTAAATGTGTGTGTGTGAGTGATTTGTCAGGGAACATACAAAGAGGGTGGCAGGTCACAGCACTCCCCTCCCTCCCGAAACCCCAAGCAAGCAACACAGCGCCACCAACCCCCACAGAGCACAAATGTCCCGAGTCCCACAAGTCCCAGGACAACCACGCATCTGCCCCAGGAGGGATGGCTGAGGGACGCCAGTCCACCAAGTGGCCTGTGTGGTGCACCCTCAACCATGGACCGGCTAGCCCCCCCCCAGTGGGGCCAACGCCAGCCCCCGGGCCCCAGGCACCAGAAGGCCCCCCTGACCCCAAGCCGGAAACTGGGCGTGATCCCCCTCAAACAACCCCACAGAGGTCTCGCGCCCACCCCAGCACCACTGACACACACCTTGGGAACCCCCAGGCCCCCACACCCAAAGAAGCTGGCAGCAAGGCACAGGAGCCCAACGGGGGGCTAGCCCCCTTCAGTCCAATGAAGCCCACATGGCCAAGAGGCACCAGGAGGTGCCACCCACTCAGTCCAGCACCCCCTGACCAGCACACAAACTCATTCCCACACACTCACACCCTCATGCTCTCACATGTACCCACTCGCACCCACACACTCTCACACGCACTCACTCACTTTCACTCACCCTCTTCCCACACAATCCCACACCCGCACTCCCACATCCCGACCCACCCACTCTCACCCACTCCCGTACCCGCTCAATCTCACTCCCACTTGCCCTCAGACTTGCTCGCACCCACCCATGCTCACCCATACACACACTCTCACTCATGTTCCAACTCACTCATATCCACTTGTGCTCTCCCCCACACACTCCCCCACACTCATTCACCCGTAGCACTTGGGGCGGTCGCGGCACAGATGTAGCGGGCATGAACGCACACCAATGCCCAGCAGCAGCCGGGGAGACCGCTGGGACAGACCAGTAACCACACCTCACCAACCCGCCCCGGGGCAGCCATGGCCACAGAAGTAGACCACCACCACTGCCAACCTGGAGCGACTGATCAACGGACCTCCGCAAGCGCTCTGAGATGCCACCTGACACACAAAGCGCCACACAAATCTGACCCACCATCACCATCTCTATTCATCACTTTCTCACTCTCACTTACTTACTTGCTCTCTCACTCGCTCACTCCCTTGCTTACACCTATTCATTCAGCAGCGCTCAGAGATGACAACAACATGATGGGCCCCAGGTCACCAGCCAGGCCCCTGGCAGAAGGAGGGCAGCAGGGGTGGGGGTCTTCCCCCACCCCCCACCTCATGCACAAATCGTGATGGGTGAGTGCTAGTTGTGTGGTGTGATTGTTTGCAGGTGTGTGAACTACCAAAGTGCAGTTAAAATTGGGGGGATAGTGTGTTCGGGCGCTGCTAGCCCCTGCTATGGGCAGTGGGGCTCCCATCCCCCCAAGCCCTCAGTGACTACAATGCAATTAAAATTGAGGTGAGGGTGGCCCCGCTGCACAGTACACGGAGGGATCCTCTTCACCAACACCATACGGAACACCCCCACCCCAAAACCCTATGTGTATCCAATAAGATGTATGTTCCACCCAGAATTGGGGGGAGGTAAGACTGGGAGGAAGGCAGTCCCAAAGAGAGCCCGTCCCTCCCGGAAGCCAGCTCACAAACTGGCTCTGGAGGCCACCCACTGCCCCCAGATCCCATCTCAGGGTAAGGTCCACCATGCCGAGCAGCCTAGGACCAGCCAGTGTTGCACCCCGGCGCTCATCAGCACCACAGGCATGATGAGGCAGCCACACTCACACTTGCTCTCACACATCTTGTACGCACAGACATAAAAAAAAATAAAATAATAATAATAATAATAATAATAATAATGAATAATTGGCCGGACCCATATGGCACTCCACATGCCAAGCAACATCCCAGAGCAGCCCCTGCAAACCCACCAACCATCCACCCCAGACAGACATCGATGGCGGCAGCCTATCCAGCAGCCCACAGCCGCTCCGGGGCAAACCGGCAGAAACACAGCCACCCCGAGTACCCACACACACCCATACCTGGCGCCCTGGATACCAGAGGCAAAGCGGCAAAGCGCCCGGCCCCAAGACACAACAGCAGGACGGCTGGGAAGAGCAGGACCCAAACCGCCACCGCCAGGCCACCAGACAACCCGCCCTACCCCCCACCACCCAATGAGATCTTCCTCTCCACATACACACCGTCCACTCCTGCATGTCCACCCATAGGTACTTGTACCCACACACACACACACACGTCCACCCTCATGTGACCACACACATACTTACCATCACATATGTCCACCTACACTCAACACACATACTCACATGTTTACACACACGTGCACGCACCCATATTCACACCCACACATACACATGCAATCCCACACACACCCATACTCACACACACCTGCACATATGCAAGCATACACACAATCACACATGCGCACGCGCGCGCACACACACACACAAACCCACACATACACACGCACACCCACACCAGTGGGCCCCGGAGAGCGGGGGGGGGGGGGTTCCCCACCGGGTACGCAGGCACCAGCCCCCAGAGAGTCGCCAGGGCTCCGGGAAGGACACAACCCCTCCATGTGGGGCTACACACCAGCGCACACCCGATCCTAGGCCAGAGGGGGAATGGACCCCCCCAGCACAATGGGCCGAAGGTCAGACCCAGTTCCACCTAAGAGGCAAGGCCGGCTGGCCCCGGGCCACCCCCCCCAGCCCCCCCAGGCCAGACGCACAGCCACCCTGGGACATTTGCCCAGGACACCAGCTCTAGTGCGTCACAGAAACCCCTCGCGGTCAGGGAGCAGCCAGCCGTCAGAAGTGCCAAGGAGAGTGAGCTACCGCCCGCCACCCCTCAGGCTACAGAATCAATAAGCAGGGACCAGAGAGAACTGAATTCAGCCAATTGTTTTTAAGAGGAGGCAGCCGTTCCCTCCAGACTAATAATCAAATAGGAGGTTCTTAAAGTGAGTTGTAGATAAATTATTTGTTGATTACCAGTTCATGAGGATAGTTACCTCCGCCATGCCGAAAAGGCCAGGAGGAGGTTATGTTTTTGCCAGGGTTTGTCTGTGTGTTTGTTTGTCTGTCTGTCTGTCTGTCTGTTTGTCTGTTGGTTAGCAAGATAACTCAAAAAAACCTCACACGGGCAGCTGTCCGCCGATGGATTCTTTGGCAGAAATTCCCCGGCCAGCCATAGGAGCTGCGCATTTGGCAGAAATTCACCGGCCAGCCATAGGCGCTGCGCAAAAACGAGCTCTCTGCCGGCGAAGCTTCTAAATTCTCGTTTGCCGCGGAGCGCAACCCCCCAAAAAATAATATTGTAGCGAACTCAATATGAGCACCCTACTTGGCTTGCCAAGTGGGTTGACCCTATTGGCGACACAGGTAGAGTGCGGGACTCCGGAGCGGGAGGCGTGAGTTCGAACCTCCCGGTGGGACGTCGCCATGTCGAGCAGCACGTTACAATATAATATAAAACCCACGGCAACCTGTCTACCCAATTTGCATCGGTCAGAGGAGATGGACACAACAGCAACACTTCAGTTTATTACCTCCGCCAAGGAGGCAATGCTTTTACTACTGAACCGCTAATCCTATCACTATCAGATTGATTGTCATTGATTAATTGTGTGTTTATTGCACTGTCCCTGTCAAATAAACAAATAATCATTGTGAATCCAATTGCTAGTCATATGTTTACATGCTCAAGGAATCTGAAAACGTACACACAAACACTGTATGGGGGGAATTGTGGCCCTTGGCGGAGGTCTGCGCTCTCCGAGTGCTTTTCTAGTGTTATTGTTGTTACAAGACCGCCGACTGTCTGCTGATCTGTATATACTTTTATTTATTTATTTATTTATTTTCTACTCCTTTTAGTTCTGCATTTAATATGAACCCTGAGTTTGAGATAAACGTTTGAATTTTGAATAAAACCCACGCCAACCCGTCTACCTAATTGGCATCCGTCAGTGAAGCCCTCAGTGCTGCTTTCAGTGATCTAAAACGCTCACATAACCCATTGGCCTGTGGGTTGTACGCAGTTGTGTCATGACTTCTTTTATTTTTTTCTTTTGAATTCTTGGATGGAACATGGGTGGGCAATATAAGCTGCGGATTCAGCCATCACATATTTCGGATAACTTATGTTGAACTGTATAATCAGAGGAGCTATTGTCTAATTTGACCTTGTTGGATTTTATTACCCCCTTTGTTATATTATTCACTTTCTTTTAACCTGTACTCTTAATCTATTCGAAATAAAGATTAATTCATTCATTCATTCAATTGCAATGCCCCCAGCCTGGGAGTTTGCAGATGCAGGACATGGACACAACACCAACACTTCAGTTTATTACCTCTGCCAAGGAGGTGATGCTTTTACTACTGAACCACTAATCCTATCATTGTGAATCCAATTGCTACTCAGATGTTTTCATGGTCAAGGAACCTGACAACGTACACACAACACTGTATGGGGGGAACTGTGGCGCTTGGCGGAGGTCTGCGCTCTCCGAGTGCTTTTCTAGTTTTCTTTGTGATGCATAAGGCAGTGAGAACCATGTGTGATATCTTTACCTCTCTATTTATTTCACTGAAATCACCCATTATGCAAAGTGTGGGAGAGGTTGGGATATGATACCCAAGCCATGGCGATAAGTCTTCATGTGTCTTCTGCCAGAATTTTTGGACCGGTCCACAGGATCACATAGCATACATATAACCAGTGTTGGGCGAGTTACTAAAAAATAGTAACTAGCTATAGTTACTAATTATTTCTTTTCAAAAGTAATTGAGTTACTTACCAATTACTGCATGATTACAGTAACTAGTTACTTGGAAAGGTAACTTTCATGTTATTTTTAAATGCAAAATTAAATCATCTTGCACACATAACAAGAAAATTTAATTAATGGATTATATTAGGGGCTTATTAATGTCAGGCTGAAAACAGAACATGATCAATCTGCATGTTCTCGGCGCCACACGAGTAGGCTGCCTTTTGCAACAGCGGCTCGATTCCGAGTCTTTTTCCCTTCCTCTCTCTTTTGATCCGTCTTTTTTTTTTCACCCCACTTATATCACGGACACACAGATCGTCCTAAATGTCTCCTGAGCCGGTGGACGGAGCCACTGTTTATAGCAGGGTACGATACAGCAGAGAACAGCTGCTAGCATTCAACCGCCACCCGGTCCCATTGGAAAAACTCGACATACCGAGAGAACTGAGGCGAAAACGCCGCGGCTGCCGGGCTGGAGTAAGGCGGAGGACAAAAAATATAAGGTACAGACCCTCCCTTCCATCTGTTGTCATGGGAAATGTACGGTCGATACTGGGAAAGTTAGATGAGCTAGCGGCTATCTCCCGTTATGATAGCACATACCGGGAGTGCTCTCTCCTTTTGTTTACTGAGACGTGGCTAACTGAACTAGCAGCAGATGCTAACATTGAGCTGGAGGGTTTTCACATGATACGAGCTGACCGAACACCAGACAGTGGCAAGGCTAGGGGCGGTGGAGTGATAATGTATGTTAACAACAACTGGTGCAGACCGGGACATATCACTGTTAAACAACGACACTGCAGCAAAGACATTGAGTTGCTAGCTGTTAGCATGAGGCCTACATATCTCCCGAGAGAACACTCACACGTGATCTGCATTGTTGTTTATGCAAATCCGACGGCGAACGCTGGGACAGCACGTGACGTCATCCATTCAGTAACCAGCAGGCTGCAGACAGAACACCCAGATGCTCTTCTCCTCATCTCAGGCGATTTCAACCATGTTTCACTGTCTCCCATTCTACCCACGTTCACCCAGTATGTCACATGCCACACTAGAGACAATAAAACACTGGATTTATTCTACGCAAACACTAAGGAGGCGTACACCTCATCACAACTCCCCCCACTCGGGAGATCGGATCACAACTTGGTTCATCTCCGGCCGGTGTACAAACCCCTAGTGCACAGACAACCTCCGGCCATGCACACTGTGGAGTTATGGTCTGAGGAGACAATGGACACCCTAAAGGGCTGTTTTGAAGCCACCGCCTGGAAGCAGCTCTGCGATCCACATGGTGAGGACACCGATGGCCTCATTCACACCTTCACGGGCTACCTCAGCTTCTGTGTGGACAAATCCGTTCCCACCAAGACCATACGGCGTCACTCAAACAACAAACCCTGGATCAACCCTGAGATAAAAACACTTCTGAGAGAGAAGAAGAGGATCTTCAGGTCAGGGAACAGGGAGATGCTGAAGTCCGTACAGAGGGAGCTGAGGAGAAAGATCAGAGAAGGCAAGGACAGCTTCAGGAAGAAGATGGAGGACAAGCTGCAACAGAGCGACATCAGCGGGGTCTGGAGAAACCTCAAAACCATCTCGGGGCTCCAGAATACCTCCCCCCAGGCCACAGGGGGCAGGGAGTGGGCGAACAACCTGAATCTGTTTTTCAATAGATTTGACCAACCGCCCTCCCCCCTGACTGCACAACAACCACTGCTGCCTCTAAAGAAATCAAGTCCTGCTGCCCACCCCCCACTCCCAACACACAGCCCCCCATCCTGACCCTGACCAGGACCCAGGTGAGGACGGAGCTGAGGAAGATCAAGGTGAGGAAGGCGCCGGGACCGGACGGCATCAGCGCAAAGCTCCTCAAGTCCTGTGCAGACCAGCTGTGTGGGATTGTGACGTATATCTTCAACATGAGCCTGAAACTGGGGAGGGTACCACAGCTGTGGAAAACATCTTGTGTGGTACCTGTACCAAAAACTTCCCACCCCAAAGACCTGAACAGCTACAGACCGGTGGCCTTGACGTCCCACTTGATGAAGACCCTGGAGAGACTGCTCCTTGCTCACCTCCGCCCCCTGGTGGAACCAGCGATGGATCCACTCCAGTTCGCCTACCAGCATGGCATTGGGGTGGAGGATGCGGTGATCTTCCTCCTTCACCGTTCTCTGTCCCACCTGGAGAAGCCCGGGAATATGGTGAGGATCATGTTCTTTGACTTCTCCAGTGCTTTCAACACCATCCAACCGATGATCCTGAAGGACAAGCTGCTGCGCGCAGGGGTGGACCAGCACCTGTCATCATGGATCCTGGACTACCTCACGAACCGGCCTCAGTTTGTGAGAACCCGGGACTGTGTGTCCGACACGATCATCAGTAGCACGGGGGCCCCCCAGGGAACGGTGCTGGCTCCCTTCCTGTTTACTCTTTATACTGCGGACTTCTCACACAACACAACACACTGCCATCTACAGAAGTTCTCTGATGACTCTGCGATCGTTGGCCTCACCTCCAATGGAGATGAAGCTGAGTACAGAGGGCTTATCCAGGACTTCGTGGACTGGTGCCATCGGAACTGCCTCCAGATCAACGCGAGGAAAACTAAGGAGCTGGTGGTGGACTGCCGCAGGCATGGGCAGCCCCTCACAGTACCAGTAAATATACAGGGAACAGACATCGAGATGGTGACATCCTATAAGTACCTGGGTATTCATCTGAACAATAAACTAGACTGGTCACACAATACTGATGCACTCTACAAGAAGGGACAGCGCAGGCTGTTCCTGCTGAGGAGACTCAGGTCTTTTGGTGTACAAGGGGCGCTGCTGAAGTCATTCTATGACACGGTGGTGGCATCAGCCATCACTTTTGGAGTGGTCTGCTGGGGCAGTGGCATCACTGCAGCCGATAGGAAGAGACTGAACAAACTGATTAAGAAAGCTAGCTCTGTCCTGGGGCAGCGCCTTGATCCGATGGAGGAGATAGGAGAGAGAAGGACGGTGGCTAAACTGTCATCTCTGCTGGAGTCCGAGTTCCACCCTATGCAGGACATACTGGATGCACTGAGGAGCTCATTTAGCAGCAGACTACATCATCCCAGGTGCACAACCGAGAGGTTTCGTAGGTCCTTCCTATCAACGGCTGTCAGACTGTACAACCTAAGCAGGGCTGCTCGCAGAGATAGCAAAAAGACGTAACAAACTAATAGTTTTTTGAATGCAAAAGATGCAATAGACTTACACAATGGTCCCCTCCGGCATACAACTAGGAACATACCGGTCGCTATGGAGGGTGAGAATATGTATGGGCACATAATCATACCATGTAGGATAACTAAGTAGACGGTTATGCTGTTTCATTCCATCTAGCAACAATGCTCTGCACTGTGTGTGTTTATATATTTACATATTTATTCCATCTAGCTACAATGCTCAGCACTGGGTGTGTTTATATATTTATATATCTACATATTATTCCATCTAGCTACATTGCTCCGCACTGTGTGTGTTTATATACTTGCATATTTATTCCACCTAGCTGCAATGCTCCGTACTGTGGGTGTTTATATATTTACATATTTATTCCATCTAGCTACAATGCTCTGCACTGTGTGTTCATATATTCATATATTTATTCCATCCAGCTACAATGCTCTGCACTGTGTGTCTGTGTGTGTGTGTATATATATATATATTTTATAGTAATACGTACATATGTATATTAGCTGCTCTTGCTTGCTTGTTTTTTTTTCTTGCCTTCTGATTGTTGCTCTGAGTGTTGCTATCCCTGTGCTGTTGCAATCCTGGAATTTCCCCGTTGTGGGACTAATAAAGGCTTATCTTATCTTATCTTATCTTAAGTAAATGTGTTTTAACTTCAGTGGATCACAGTCTCAGCTGTCTGATGGGAAATGACTGTTATCGGATTTTCATTCAGTAACGACATATCTGGCAGTCACTTGCTGGGTCATAAAGTGTTCAGATGCATACCTGTGCTCGAAGTCAAGCCATGGGTGTTCAGATAGCATAAATCCACTAACACGGTGTTAGCTTAGCATAGCATAGCACTAGCTTTGTAGGACCTTTTGCTGTTCTTAGGTGCTTCTGAAGATTGCAGTCAGTCTCAAACACATTTAGCTTCCATCTCACCAATATGCTTTTGTCCTTAACCATGACAAAGGAAAAATAATCTTTTTCCACAAAAACAAAAGTAGCTTCACCTTTTCCTCTGCTTAGTAGTGAACAGGCTCTTTGCAACAGGTTGACTGACAGCTGCATTAGCTACGTAGGGTCAGTTTGTATTTATTTGCACTAAAAATATCTATCCACATTAACCCTTTAACTGCCCAGATTAAATGGATGGGTCACGTGCCCCCAGTGGCACAGCGCAGCAACTGCATGTGTCAACTTATTGACGTCCCCCGGCTATACTGAAAATTTGTACTAATCTCTATTGATCTGACAGTTTAGAAGGTGGCAGACACGCACCGAAGGAATCATGGCTGACACGGAATATAGCAAAGAAGGAGAAATCCTCATTATTCTTCTTCCTTTTTCCGCTTTGAGCTCACACACCAATGTGTATGCCTTCACGATCAGTCATCACGGCAGCATCATCGCTGCCGTCATCATGGAAACTGCATGAAATGGGGAAAAATAGCCAGGTAACACAAATGAAATTAACGTGGGATAATCATAAAAGTTTGTAGATGTGGTACACGGGTGTAAGTTACCAAGTAAACGTGTTACATTGAGGTCGATGTAGCAAAAAACAGAGCTCCCCGTACCAAGATGGCGGCACCGACGGGAGGCATGGATTCCCACAGGAAAAATGCACCAAACAGAAAAAATAGCCACGTAATACAAACGAAATTCATGTGGGGTAATCGTAAGAGTTTGTAGATGTGGTACACAGTGTAAATGGTTGCGTAAACACAGAAACATCGGCTACGATGGACGAAAATGGACTGGTCACGTGGGCGGGCGAGCCCCCGTACCAGTAACAGGTAAGAGAAAAATATGTTTTGACATTTTATTGATTTTCTGGTTCATATACTTTGAAGATTGGATAAAAAACATACCCCTGTAGACAAATCGACTTTAAAAAAACAAAACAAAAAACGGACCATTCTTTATGTAAATGTGTCCAAAGTCCACTTTTGACTGAGTTATGTAATTTATATAGCTGCCGTGACATTATGCAAATTAGATGCATACATTTATTCCTATCTGAAACTTTGGATCATATTCTACATCTTTCTAATTGACAGTAAGCCATTATCTCTTGTAATTTTTAAGTTATAGCCTTGGAAATCTGAACTATTTTATTGACAAATTTTTTACCACTCCTGACCACTAGGAGGGGCCTTGATTTGCCTTGCATTGCCCCAGGTGCCATATGGCACCTAGGGCAGTTAAAGGGTTAATAAAACAAGTAAAGCGAGTAATGCAACTGACCAAATTTCAGGAACTGTAATGCATTACTGAATTTTTAAACAGTAATTTTGTTACATAGCATGTTACTGCAGACGTAGCGGCGTTACAGTAACGCGTTACTCCCAACATTGGATGCTAATGCTAGCTTAGCACTCAATCACCTCTAGCACATTGTCAGCAGGCAGCAAAGTCTACCCCGACGCAGTCCACATTATTGCAAGGGATTTTAACAAAGCATGCTTAAAGACTGTACTCCCCAAATTCCACCAACATGCTGTGTTCCACTAGAGGGGAAAAAACACTGGATCATGTTTACAGCAACATTAAGCACGTTGACAGAGCCACCCCCCTCTCCCACCTCAGACAATCAGACCATCTCTCTCTAGCTTCTAAGACCTGCTTACTCCCCCTTCAGGAAGTGATCACCTCCAACCAACCAAATCTATGTATTACTTATTTTCTCCCTGTTAGACCACATAGTGTCACCTTGCATCCATGTCAGTGATTGGAAAGTATACTGAAAAGCTACCTAAACTTGGAATAAACCTTGTAAACTGCATTTTTGACCCCAGAGGTGTTCTTACCAACACACCAGGGAGACACCAACTCACCTGAACCTCACTATACAGTTTTTCCTACATTAATTAATCTTAACACCTGCCATTTGGAAATCATGGTCTCACAGTCTAGAGGAAAAGTGGAGAGGCACAGAATCAGACTTGCTGGAGGTCTAGTGTGAAGTTTCCACAGTCAGTGATAATTTTTTTTTCTGTCAGTGGTAATTTGGGGAGGCATGTCATCTGCTGGTGTTGGTCCACTGTGTTTTATCAAGTCAGCACAGCCATCTACCAGGAATTTTTTTCCTTCATGCTTCTCTCATTTTACAAGCTTTATGGAGATACTGATTTCATTTTGCCACAATCTGATTGCCTCGATGCCACGCCGTATTGATGCAGTAATTCATGCAACAGGGGCCCTGACCAAGTCCAAAGTGTTTATATGGGCATACTTTTCAGTAGGCCAACATTACTATTAAAAATCCATTTTTTAATTAATTTCATATAATCAAATGTTTTGAGAAACTGAATTTAGGTTTTCATGGGCTATAAGCCATAATCACCACTAGAAAAGCACTCAGAGAGTGCATACCTCTGCCAAGGCTCCTTCCATCCCTCATGGATCACCACCAAAATGTAATGAGTTTGTGTGTAGGCCACGAGCCAGTTCTGGAGAAAATTGCATCAAAAGCCCCTTTTCCTCTAGGATCTGTATAGCCCTACTCACTTCGACACGGCTTTACTCAACTCGGTTTGCTTTTGTTTCCATTACAGCTGAGTACTGCCTGAGGGTGGTGGGATGTTTTTACAGCAAGGCGGCGCAACACTCCCATAACGTAAAAAACGCAACATAAGCAAAACACAAGATGACGGATTACGAGGCGAATGCTCGGTCTCTGGCTTTTTGTCAGAGTAAAGGCAAAAAAGGAGAGCCAGAGAAGGCTACAGGCAGCAAGACGAAACACTCTGGAAAAGTAATGGAGCGTTTAGGAAGCCATAGAGCCATAAAGCCGAAGATGTAAGGATACGAACTAGATCACATATGAAGGTAAGCTAATGATTGCTAATGCTAGTTTGCGTTAAGTCCGCCCTTCTACATTATAATGTCGGCAAGTTATCGCTATTAGGTGCTAAAATATGTATACTGTGTGTGTGTTTCAGATGGCTCTCTTGTGGCAAAATTACCACTTCATACTGTGGGTCTGGGCTTTCAACACAGCCTCCCACTGATGTCATCCCAGCTTCACAAACGCTCAGTGGTTATAGAACTTCAGAATGTCTGTAGAAATGTTTAGCTTCCTGTGCAACAAATTGCTGGAGAGACTGTTGAAAGGTCATTGGATGTACCTGCTCCAGCCGGTGGTGGCGTGGCAAAAAGTGATCAGCTGCCAGAACTTGATCGCCAGGTGCCATATTGTAGTTATGGGGTTATATTTGCCGTAAAATGTATATTTCAACAGGGAAACAGTACTGAGTTAGTTATAATAAGATAAGATAAGATAAGATAAGATAAGATAAGCCTTTATTAGTCCCACAACGGGGAAATTCCAGGATTGCAACAGCACAGGGATAGCAACACTCAGAGCAACAATCAGAAGGCAAGAAAAAAAACAAGCAAGCAAGAGCAGCTAATATACATATGTACATATTACTATAAAATATATATATACACACACACACACACAGACACACAGTGCAGAGCATTGTAGCTGGATGGAATAAATATATGAATATATGAACACACAGTGCAGAGCATTGTAGCTAGATGGAATAAATATGTAAATATATAAACACCCACAGTACGGAGCATTGCAGCTAGGTGGAATAAATATGCAAGTATATAAACACACACAGTGCGGAGCAATGTAGCTAGATGGAATAATATGTAGATATATAAAAACACAGTGCGGAGCATTGTAGCTAGATGGAATAAATATATAGATATATAAATATAAACACACCCAGTGCTGAGCATTGTAGCTAGATGGAATAAATATGTAAATATATAAACACACACAGTGCAGAGCATTGTTGCTAGGTGGGATGAAACAGCATAACCGTCTATTTAGTTATCCTACATGGTATGATTATGTGCCCATACATATTCTCACCCTCCATAGCGACCGGTATGTTCCTAGTTGTATGCCGGAGAGGACCATTGTGTAAGTCTATTGCATCTTTTGCATTCAAAAAAAACTATTAGTTTGTTACGTCTTTTTGCTATCTCTGCGAGCAGCCCTGCTTAGGTTGTACAGTCTGACAGCCGTTGGTAGGAAGGACCTACGAAACCTCTCGGTTGTGCACCTGGGATGATGTAGTCTGCTGCTAAATGAGCTCCTCAGTGCATCCAGTATGTCCTGCATAGGGTGGAACTCGGACTCCAGCAGAGATGACAGTTTAGCCACCATCCTTCTCTCTCCTATCTCCTCCATCGGATCAAGGCGCTGCCCCAGGACAGAGCTAGCTTTCTTAATCAGTTTGTTCAGTCTCTTCCTATCGGCTGCAGTAATGCCACTGCCCCAGCAGACCACTCCAAAAGTGATGGCTGATGCCACCACTGTGTCATAGAATGACTTCAGCAGCGCCCCTTGTACACCAAAAGACCTGAGTCTCCTCAGCAGGAACAGCCTGCGCTGTCCCTTCTTGTAGAGTGCGTCAGTATTGTATGACCAGTCTAGTTTATTGTTCAGATGAATACCCAGGTACTTATAGGATGTCACCATCTCGATGTCTGTTCCCTGTATATTTACTGGTGCTGTGAGGGGCTGCCCATGCCTGCGGCAGTCCACCACCAGCTCCTTAGTTTTCCTCGCGTTGATCTGGAGGCAGTTCCGATGGCACCAGTCCACAAAGTCCTGGCTAAACCCTCTGTACTCAGCTTCATCTCCGTTGGAGATGAGACCAACGATCGCAGAGTCATCAGAGAACTTCTGTAGATGGCAATGTGTTGTGTTGTGTGAGAAGTCCGCAGTATAAAGAGTGAACAGGAAGGGAGCCAGCACCGTTCCCTGGGGGGCCCCCGTGCTACTGATGATCGTGTCGGAAACACAGTCCCGGGTTCTCACAAACTGAGGCCGGTTCGTGAGGTAGTCCAGGATCCATGATGACAGGTGCTGGTCCACCCCTGCGCGCAGCAGTTTGTCCTTCAGGATCATCGGTTGGATGGTGTTGAAAGCACTGGAGAAGTCAAAGAACATGATCCTCACCATATTCCCGGGCTTCTCCAGGTGGGACAGAGAACGGTGAAGGAGGAAGATCACCGCATCCTCCACCCCAATGCCATGCTGGTAGGCGAACTGGAGTGGATCCATCGCTGGTTCCACCAGGGGGTGGAGATGAGCAAGGAGCAGTCTCTCCAGGGTCTTCATCAAGTGGGACGTCAAGGCCACCGGTCTGTAGCTGTTCAGGTCTTTGGGGTGGGAAGTTTTTGGTACAGGTACCACACAAGATGTTTTCCACAGCTGTGGTACCCTCCCCAGTTTCAGGCTCATGTTGAAGATATACGTCACAATCCCACACAGCTGGTCTGCACAGGACTTGAGGAGCTTTGCGCTGATGCCGTCCGGTCCCGACACCTTCCTCGCCTTGATCTTCCTCAGCTCCGTCCTCACCTGGGTCTTGGTCAGGGTCAGGATGTGGGGCTGTGTGTTGGGAGTGGGGGGGGGGGTGTCGGTGGAGTGGGGAGTGGGCAGCAGGACTTGATTTCTTAGAGGCAGCAGTGGTTGTTGTGCAGACAGGGGGGAGGGTGGTTGGTCAAATCTATTGAAAAACAGATTCAGGTTGTTCGCCCACTCCCTGCCCCCCGTGGCCTGGGGGGAGGTATTCTGAAGCCCCGAGATGGTTTTGAGGTTTCTCCAGACCCCGCTGATGTCGCTCTGTTGCAGCTTGTCCTCCATCTTCTTCCTGAAGCTGTCCTTGCCTTCTCTGATCTTTCTCCTCAGCTCCCTCTGTACGGACTTCAGCATCTCCCTGTTCCCCGACCTGAAGATCCTCTTCTTCTCTCTCAGAAGTGTTTTTATCTCAGGGTTGATCCAGGGTTTGTTGTTTGAGTGACGCCGTATGGTCTTGGTGGGAACGGATTTGTCCACACAGAAGCTGAGGTAGCCCGTGAAGGTGTGAATGAGGCCATCGATGTCCTCACCATGTGGATCGCAGAGCTGCTTCCAGGCAGTGGCTTCAAAACAGTCCTTTAGAGTGTCCATTGTCTCCTCAGACCATAACTCCACAGTGTGCATGGCCGGAGGTTGTCTGTGCACTAGGGGTTTGTACACCGGCCGGAGATGAACCAAGTTGTGATCCGATCTCCCAAGTGGGGGGAGTTGTGATGAGGTGTACGCCTCCTTAGTGTTTGCGTAGAACAAATCCAGTATTTTATTGTCTCTAGTGTGGCATGTGACATACTGGGTGAAAGTGGGCAGAATGGGAGACAGTGAAACATGGTTGAAATCGCCTGAGATAAGGAGAAGAGCATCTGGGTGTTCTGTCTGCAGCCTGCTTGTTACTGAATGGATGACGTCACGCGCTGTCCCAGCGTTCGCCGTCGGATTTGCATAAACAACAATGCAGATCACGTGTGAGTGTTCTCTCGGGAGATATGTAGGCCTCATGCTAACAGCTAGCAACTCAATGTCTTTGCTGCAGTGTCGTTGCTTAACAGTGATATGTCCCGGTCTGCACCAGTTGTTGTTAACATACATTATCACTCCACCGCCCCTTGCTTTGCCACTCTCTGGTGTTCGGTCAGCTCGTATCATGTGAAAACCCTCCAGCTCAATGTTAGCATCTGCTGCTAGTTCAGTTAGCCACGTCTCAGTAAACAAAAGGAGAGAGCACTCCCGGTAAGTGCTATCATAACGGGAGATAGCCGCTGCTCATCTAACTTTCCCAGTATCGACCGTACATTTCCCATGACAACAGATGGAAGGGAGGGTCTGTACCTTATATTTTTTGTCCTCCGCCTTACTCCAGCCCGGCAGCCGCGACGCTTTCGCCTCAATTCTCTCGGTATGTCGAGTTTTTCCAGAGGGACCGGGTGGCGGTTAAATGCTAGCAGCTCTTCCCTGTTGTATCGTATCCTGCTATAAACAGTGGCTCCGTCCACCGGCTCAGGAGACATTTGGGACGATCTGTGTGTCCGTGATATAAGTGGGGTGAAAAAAAAAAGTGATCAAAAGAGAGAGGAAGGGAAAAAAAAAAACTCGGAATCGAGCCGCTGTTGCAAAAGGCAGCCTACTGGTGTGGCACCGAGAGGAGAATAATAAGATATATTTAACAATTATGATGCATTTTTAAGCCAAAACACACTTGATCAAGGATTAAAAGCAGTTAAAATAATACAGTCACCAGGTTACATGGAAAATACTTGGATTTACTGGATATATACATGTAGATACTGTATAAATATATATTCTCTGCATCAACAATCTACTATACATGTATTCATTTAGTATTGCACTGGCAATTTTGACAATAAACCTTTGTACTTTTTGCAGATCTGTCTCCACTTTTGTTTTATATGTGAAGGTTACCACCAAGTGACATAAATTAAATACTAAAACATTGGAAAAGTTGTCTAAGAACAATCCAGCAGTTTGAGAAATCACTTTTGGTTTGGTGTGAGTCTATCAACAGAATTATGAACCAAAAAGCAGTTTGTGTTAAAATGTTAAATCCCATTAAACCCTAACTCAGGGGTGTCCAATCATGTTCCATGGAGGGCCAAAACCCTGCAGGTTTTCTCTTCTACCTAGTCTCTTCAGCAGGCGTTTTCACTGATCAGCAGTCAGTGGAAGAAATTCAGTGGAATCTGCTGATGAAGACACTGGTTGGAGGTAAAGACTGCAGGTCTTTACTCTCCATGGCACATTATTGGACACCCCTGCCCTAACCCATTTTTAGGAAATACAGATGCTTATATGGTACAGAATTCCTCCATATACTGGTACTATCACTAAAGTGTGCAGTGTCTTCTGCACTGGCACATCCAACAATACAGTCTTCAGTAAATAAAATAACTGTTTTTTGTTACGTTTTCTTAAAAATGAGCAATTTATTTCAACATCATTGATACATGGTTTGTACTGTTGACTCTTTTCCCACCGGTGTCTTAACAGACAAAACAGAAAATCATGATGCAAACACATACAGTAAGTCACTAAATTGTTTACTACAATCAGCATCAAAATCCAGATTATTTAGTATGTGCAACATTCAAACTCTAAACTGTTAAAAAAAATAAACAAAAAAACAGAATGGGTCACACACGCCAGCCACGCTGCCTCACTGAGAAGCAACAGGATGTGCCGCTCACACTGGTCCCGGTTCAGCAGATCTTCAGCCTGCATCTCTGTGAATAGTGACGCAAGGTCCAGTTTGGGGTGGACCGTTTTCCTCTTGCCTAGATGAAAGACAGAAATGGGTGGTGGTTAATCAACGCAAGTTTAAAACATATTTGGGAAATACACTTGTTGCTAAAAGCCAGTGGTGGAATGTGACAAAAAAGTGCTTCATTGTTGTATTTAACCACAATTTTCATGTAGTTGTGCTTCAGTAAAGTAGACTTTACAAGGGCTGGGTTATGTTTAAAATCATTTTTTACTGTGGCCTCAGCAATCAGAATGAGTTAATACATTCAGCTGAATGGAATCTAGTACTTTAACTGAGGCTGTCTAGTCCCGAGTGTGGAGTCGCTCAGTCAAAATATGTAATTTTTATCAATAAAAGTTTAGCCACTGCTCTGTCACCGCTGTGTCTCTTCGTGCCCTGGCTTCAAGTGTGGGCGGTGTTTTGTACTTGTATTGCTAAAATATAAAAGGAAGCACTACAATGGGTCTCAAATATTTGTAATGTGTCCTGTTAGTGCATGAGTTTATTGACGATAGACTATAAACTACACGTATAAACTAAATTATAATGGTGACTTAACAACTCCCATTCCCAAAAGTGCAAGATACACTATTATGAATATAACTCAAAGGATCACACAAGTGATCTGACAAAAAAATAAACAAGCGGTTCTTAAACAGTGGCTAATATTTGATGTCCCATTCATTTTCAGTTATTCTGTAATTAATATTCACACAATCAAATAAATCTCAGTTCAGTCCCTTTCATATTAAGTGGAAATTGTGCTACTTTAATTTTGGCACTTAATCTATACTTTAACTTAGAAAGCAAAGGATTTGAGTACTTTTTTGTCCACCGCTAGTAAAAAACAACGGGGTGTGCAACTTACCAGTCATAACACATTGCTGTGTCTGCATTTCGGGTGGTTCCGTCTAGTTCCCTCTGGATTCTCTCATCAGCCAAAGGCACAGAAAAGTCTGCTGGACCACGGTGTTGATTTCGGTGAAGCCATTCTGTTATGTCTGTAACTGAGGGTGAATGACTAGACCAGGGGTGTCCAACCATGTGCCATGGAGAGCCAAGACCCTGCAGGTTTTCTCTTCTACCCAGTCTCTTCAGCAGGTGTTTTCACTTATCAGCAATCAGTGGGAAGAAGTTCACAGAAATCTGCTGTTGAAGACACTGGTTGGAGGTAAAACCTGCAGGGTCTTGGCTCTCCATGGCACATGGTTGGACACCCCTGGACTAGACTTAAGATGGAAATGAACAAGACTTTATTATAGACTCACAGGTTATACAGAAGCGCTCCCGCTAGGCTGAGAGGTGGTCAAAGAGGCCGACCCTCTTCCTCACAGCCCACTGATACCCCGGGTGGCGTTGGAACTGGAAAGGTGGAGCCACCACCCATGTCACAAAATAATGCGTCTTATGAACAACATAACCCCCCCCCCCCCTTCAAAAAGGTCAAAAACACACACATACAATCAAGACCCTCCCCAATTTAGAACCCAAATCACGCACTAAAAATGAACAGAAATATCAGGGCCTACCTCATTCATACAAAATAACTAAGGCTAGGAGGAGACTGGTGGACTACCATCCCACCCCCACATGGCTAGATGGATTATTCTGCCGTCATTGCTAAAACACAGTCGATTAAACAGAAAATTGCCGTGTTCCTAAAATAAATAATTCAAAACAATCCCCTTATTAGAACAAACATATACACAAGCAGGTCATACCCCCATTAATAAATCCAGTAAACAACTTCGTTACTATTCATACCAACACCATGCAATAAACACATCACCCCAGATATCGGTCTGCCACAGTAGAGGACCCCCCCCCCCCCCCCCAAGAAAACCATCAGACGGTTCCCCTCCGGAGCACCTTCTTCTCTTCACGCCCAAGGATGGCTTGTGCCGCTGTCCAAACACCTCCTTCTCCAGCTTGGCACGCTGCAGCTCATTGGGATGCCACCGTGAGCCATCAAACAGCTGAAGGTAACCATCCTCCCGAATGGCCACCCCCTGCAGCTGCCCCTTGTTCTCCTGTCATTTGCGCTTTCTACGAACCCCTCTCAACCAGGCCTCCTCTCTGGGTCGGACCACATCAGTGACCCCTAGAGGAGCTCGACTCAGCTTCTGGTGTCCCTGAGTGGCACATTGTTTTACCGTGCCAGCTGGTCCTGCCCCACTCGCTTTCATTTTGGACGCTGGCAAAGCCGTTGTGACCCCTTGCTTCTCGGTACCTCCCAGCTGAACTCCGGAAGCAGAATGGGCCAGCCACTCGGCTCCACCCACTGTCACGGGCGTCCCACTCCGTCACTGACACCAGGACCCTCCCGCGATGGCCTTGGGTAGGGTTGGTTCTGCTCATCTTCCAGAATACTAGGCCAAGGTTTGTCCCATACAGAATCGTCCACCACTCGTGGAACCTGCCGGTCCCACAAGCCACAGCCCGACCACTGTTCTCCAGCACTGCTGGTGATCAAAAAGCCCAGTCCATAAAAAAGGTCACAGCCCAGAATATTCTCGCCATCAGCGGTCACCACAAACTGCAGGCTGGACACCTCAGCTGATTTGTACCTAGCTGTCAGTTCCACCGAACCCACGATGACTAGCCTTTTTCCTCCATACTCACACAATGGCGTTGAATAACCTCTCACTTGGTAGTATGGGAAGAAACTCCTCACAGTAGGCCAATTCAACACAGACCTCACTGCACCTGTGTCAGTCAGCAGCGGCACCTCCACTCCATCCAGCTTCACCATGCAGTAAGTATGGCCATCGGTGTTCGGAGAGACGGTGTGGATAACCGTAGGAGTTGGAGCAGGGGTGTCCACTTTGTCTCGCTGTTCCCCTCGCTTGAACCTATTGCAGGCCCTGGCAAAATGATGCAGAAGTCCGCACTTGCCGCAGCGTTTTCCTCTTGTCGGACACTCTCTTGCCTTATAGTGGTGCTTAGTGGACCCACAACCCAAACACCTGGGTGATCCCGGGGCAGACTTTATCTTCACAGCCGTAGCGCATTCCTCCTTCTCCTGCTCTCTATCATCGCTGTCCAGGTCCATAGCCTGTGCTGTTGATTGTGATTCAGAGCGGTGCAGCATAGCTCTCTCAGCGAGGTCATGTGACTATCTGCTGCTTCACAATGCTGAGCTATCTTGATAGCCATGGCTACAATTCGCCGGAGTGCGTGAGGAGCCTCGGCCTCACCGTCAAGCAAAGCGTGTGCTCCGCCAACAGGTCACGGACCATCTCTTCCTCCAATGCTCCAAACCGGCAGTCCCCAGCCAGCTGACAAAGGTCCGCAACATATCGTTGTACTGACTCGCCAATCCGCTGGTGGCGCTGTTGAAACTGGATCCTCCGGATGATGACGTTCTCAGGGGCGCAAAAATGTTGCGCCATTAGCTCAACAACGTCTTCAAAGCTATCGCTAGCACCCAAGGTAGCAAGGATATGCTGTCCTTCCATACCCAAATCATGAACCAATATTGCTCAAGCCCGTATCTTCTTCAGTTCACCAAGGTTCAGAGCCACCAAGTAATTTTGGAATGCGGCGAACCATCTCACCCAAGGGACCGGTGGCTCCCCGGGAAGCTCCAGAAATGGCTAAATGGTAGTCACTCCCACGTCCATGTTTTTTTTTTTTTATCATCGTCGCCAAATGTTATGTCTGTAACTGAGGGTGAATGACGAGACTTAAGGTGGAACTGAACAAGACTTTATTATAGGCTCACAGGTTATACAGAAATGCTCCCGCTAGGCTGGGAGGTGGTCAAAGAGGCTGCCCCTCTTCCTCACAGCCCTCTTATACCCCAGGTGGCAGCAGAACCGGAAAGGTGGAGCCACCACCCGTGTCACACAATAATATGTCCTATGAACAACATCACACATTCTATCGTTGTTGTTTATACTGACGCTTGCTTGCTGGCTCATGGACGAATCTTTGCAAATGGTGGTGGCTGGAGATTCTGTTGAAGACGTCGCTCTCATGACATTATACTCTGACCAGTCAGTGGCCCGCAGTCTATTGACGTCACATTTTCAGCTTGACTCAGCTCGCTTGGAACCTGAATCAGATGGGTACGAAAAAAGTGCCTTGAAGCTGGTACCAGGTACTAATGGAAAAGCCTACAAAGTGCACCGAGTCGAAGTGAGTAGGGCCAAACAGGTACTAGCAGAAAAGGGCTAAAAGTCTATGAAGTAGTTTTGGAGGATTCTTGCTAACACTGTGAGAAGATAAGACGCTTGGTGGAGGAATCTGTTCTCAGATCATCACCAAAATGTAATGAGATCCTCTCTAGCCCAAGGAACACCTATGGTGAAAATTTCATCCAAATCCATCCAGTAGTTTTTGTGTAATCCTGCTGCACAAATACAAACAAAGCCTTTGGTGGAGGTATGCACTCTCAGGTCATCACCAAAATTTAATGGGTTCATCCTTTGCCCAAGCGCTACCTCTAGTTAAAATTTCATCAAAATCCATACAGTAGTTTTTGCATCATCCTGCTAACAGACAAACAAACAGACAGACAGACAAACCACCCTGATTACATTCTCTCCTTGGTGGAGGTAACAAGACTGTCATAACTGTATTCACCATACATTGGGGTGTCATAATCCGGGGTGTCTCTGCTCTCTCTCTCTCTCTCTCCCATCTGCGGTCTTCTCCTCCAATTAGGTGCAGCTGCCCCTCGTCAAACCTACAGCTCAAGTAGAGGCTGCCTATTTAAGAGCTGGGGAGACAACCCTGGGTGTAGGATTGTCAGACGACTTCATGCTGTCATCGCCACTCCCAACTCTTTGCTCCTCCCTAGCTCCTGTTGGTTTTGCTCCCGTTTGTCTCTCAGCCTCACTCCAACCTGCTTTGCTCCTGTTTTGCCTCTCAGCCTACTCCCTGCTAACCCTGGATCCAAGTAAGGAAACAAATACATCCATCCATCCATCTTCTTCTGCTTAATCCTTTTCGGGTCGCGGGGGGGGGGGGGCTGGAGCTTTTCCCAGCATCTTCGGGCGAGAGGCAGGGTACACCCTGGACAGATCGCCAGTCCATCGCAGGGCCAACACAAAAGACACACAAACATTCACTCTCACAGTCATACCTATGGACAATTTAGAATCCCCAGTTTTGATGCCAATTAACCTAACTTGCATGTTTTTGGCATGTGGAAGGAAACCGGAGAAATCCCGGAGTAAACCCACATACAGTCATATGAAAAAAATTGGACACCCCTTTAAATATTCAATTCTTTATTAAGCTCGTCTTCCCAGAAGAAGTAGTAACAACTACTCTCGGCCCGGACATGATTCTTTGCTCTCGGAGTGCAAAATCCATTGTAATAGTTGAGCTTACAGTGCCTTGGGAGGAGAGGCTGGATATATCTCACGAACTCAAGAAGGAAAAATATCAGGACCTGGTTGATGAGGCTCGGATTAAAGCGTGACACACTACTTTATTCCCCGTTGAGGTTGGTTGTCGTGGGTTTCCAGCTGCATCTTTGTATCATTTTTTACATAAGATAGGTCTGGAACCTAAACATCTTAGGAAAGCCATTGGGGATATAGCCTCAGTGGCAGAGACTAGTTCAAGGTGGTTGTGGCTCACAAGAGACCGTGGTTGGAACCCTTCTGCAAGTGAAGATTAATCTTTGCTGCCCCACTCAGGCGAGGCGTACAGGTTCAGGGGCAAAACGCCGATGACCCTGAGACACCTGCTGATGATGCAGGAGGGATCCTCTAACGAAGTTTTGACCACTCATCCACCAGGACTGTTAAGAAGAGAAACTGATGTCTCATCTATTTTGCTTTTGCAGTTTCTGCTTGTAGCAAAGCATCTTTGATGTTTATTTCTCCCTTAAGAAATGTTCACATATCTATTTCTAACCTTGTCTTTGTTTTTATTTGCATTTTTTAAAATATATTTTAGCCATTTTAAGTGGGAATGAATGTGGGGGTGTCTTAAACATGATGGGGTGGGTGTCCTAATTTATTCCTCACTATTTGTTTCGAATTACATTAATCAGAAAATTTAAAAAAAGACTAATTCCTTTTAAATTGTTTAGTTGTATTACATGAATCTGCCAGTATTTTTTAACACTGATGTTAAATGTCCATATGTTAAAAAAGACACAGACTTATACAGGGTGTCCTAATTATTTCACATGACTATATGTTGTTTACCTCTTCTTCCCTACCTGTGCATAGGTCCTGCTGTTGGGCTCCTCGTGGTGGATGTGGACTCCTTTCATGGGGGATTATCCCTAGAAAAAAGCACAGACATTTACAAGTAAGCCCTCAGTACTCATTGTCATGGATGGCCCCTCCGGGGCAGAGAGAAAGACCCAGACGCTGAACTGCTAGTTGTGCAATTTAATAAGCAAAACACAAAGTCCATGCAGTGAGCAAAATAAACTTACAACTGAGGAGTGCAGGAAAACAGCGAGATGAAAATGCAGGAATGCAATAAGCAAAACACAAAGTCCATACAGTGAGCAAAATAAACTTACAACTGAAGAGTGCAGGAAAATGGTGAGATGAAAATGCAAGGATGCACGTCAGAACAAGGAAGGGGTTCCGACGGGGAATAGTTTTTTTTTTTTGTTACTTATTTGTACCCGTAGGTAGACATGGTTTGCAGTCTGGTGACAAGCCACCGGCTGCTGGTCGCTGCGTGCGCGAGCGCCCTAAACCTACATGTTTTGGTATGCGGGAGGAAACCGGAGAAATCCCGGAGTAAACCCGTGCAACACGGGGAGAACATGCAAACTCCACACAGCTCACTGTTGGTCGGGGGCTGGGATCGAACCCACGATCTCATGATCCCCGTGGTCCCCCGGCCGAGGGTAAAACTGTGCTGCTACAGTGCTAAACCACTGCGCCACCGTGCAGCCCAGTTGAAACAAGTATCACAACCATGAGGCACTGACAACTGAGTAAACAGGAAAGCAGTCTGAAATAAGGCAGGTAATCAATCATAACAACTGCCATCAGGCGTGGATCACATGAGCGGGCAGGTTGACCTAATCCTGGAATTTCCCCATTGTGGGACTAATAAAGGCTTATCTTATCTTACTGAGCAGGGAATAGAGAGTACACATACAAGATGAAAACAAGGAGGGAGTGTCTGGAAGAAGAGGTGGAGAGCTCATGTCACACAGAAACAAAATATAAACACTAGGAACTAAATGTGAAAAGATGTCTAAAGAAACTGACAGAATAATAATAATAAAGACGTGAATACATAACACAACAACTGACAGCTAAGAACACGTCCTAAACCAACACATAGTAAGATAAACACACAACACTGGAAAAATGCAGGAAATACTCATAAATAAATTAAGAGCATGAGCACGGTGAAACACCACGTTCAGCCTCGTGACAGACCCCCCCCCTCTTTAAGGGGTGGATTCCAGACACCCCAGGGTAAGTTCAGGCGGGCAGCCAGAGTCCTAGGACCAGCGGCCGGCATGATGGAAGGAGTCAAGAGGCCTCTCGGAGAACATGGACCACCTATCCCAGTGGCATGGTGTGTCAGGTGGTCTTCTAGAGTCCCTTAACAACCCGAACAGAAGGGGTGGTCCAGGAGGTGGTCGCCCAACAGGGAGAACCAGTAGTGTGGAGGATAGAGGAATACGGGGACCCACGATGACATCAGGTAGAGGAGGGGGAACCACCAGGGCATCAGGCTGAGGAGAGGGGGCCACAACGACGTCAGGCAGAGGAGAGGGGACCGTGACGGCCTTGGGCAGAGGAGAGGGAACCAGGACGGCCTCAGGCAGAGGAGGGGGCACCATGACAGCCTCAGGCAGAGGAGGGGGCACCACGATGGCCTCAGGCAGAAGAGGGGGGGCAACGACGGCCTTGGGCAGAGAAGAGGGAATCACGACAGCCTCGGGCAGAGGAGAGAAAACCACAACACTTTCGGACTGGCCTGTAGCACCCTTGGTGACCACGGGCTGTGACATGGCAGCACCTGTGGTGGCTCCAGGTTGGAGCAAAGCAGCACCCGTGGTTGCTCCGGGCTGGAGCAAAGCAGCACCTGCAGTTGCCTCGGAATGGAGCAAAGCTGTACCCACGGTGGCTCTGGACTGGAGCAAAGCTGTGGAGCAAAGCTGGCCACCCACGGTGGACACAGACTAGGCCATAGCTGCACCCATGGTGGATCCCAGGCTGGAGTGTAGCACCCACGGCAGACCCAAGCTGGAGCTCAGCACCCATGTGGGTCTGAAATTGGGACGCAGCACCCACGACGACTCCTGACTGAGACACAACACCCATGGAGACCCGGATGGAGGAGGAGCTGCACTCATGGTGGTCCCAGGCTGGGACGGAGTACCCGCGAAGACCTCAGCTGGAGGGGAAGCAGCACCCATGGAGGTCCCGGACTGGGATGGAGAAATTGCGAAGACTTCGGCTGATGGGGCAGCTGCACTCACGGAAGTCCCGTGCTGGGACAGATCACCCGCGAAGACCTCGACCGATGAGGGAGCTGCACCCACGGAGGTCCTGGCCTGGGACGGCACACCTGCAATGACCTCCGCTGGAAGGGCTGGACCCATGGAGATCTCCAGCGGCAAGGCTGAACCCACGGAGACCTCTGGCAAAGTTGGACGACCCTCGGTGACCCTGGGGAAAGACTCCGACAGGAGGGACAGAGAAAGAGGTCAGGGTCATTGGCGGCAGTGGAGCCCGGCGAGGTGAGCTCAGGCACAGCTGACGGCTGCACTTGGCTCTCCCCACCAAGAGCCAGGAAAGATCTCTCCAAAACAGAGGCAGCGAAAACAAAGAGAGCATTTGCTTGAGCTCAAGCTCCACTGCTGTCCAGGACTCCATCGATCCAGGCGGCGACCTCTCACGCCTGGCCCTCTGGAGGTCCAGCTTTGACTCTGTTGCGGCAGCCCCTGCAGCAGACATGGTGGTTGATGCAGTCCCAAGACCCCCCAGTGAAGTGATCCACACAGGTGGCTCGCCCGGTGTGGCAACAGGAGGTCGGTTCCCTGCTGGGACTGAATCCTGCACTGTTGAAGCCAGGGGATGCTCCATCATCGGCGCAGGCTTCAGCTCGGTGACAGCGCTCTCCCTCTGTCTGGAACGTGGGCGCGGGGCTGGAACCAAGTCCTCCAGGACAGCAGGCTCCTCCATTGCCCGGCGGCTCAATCCTGGGGCCAGCGGACACTCAAGGGGCAAAGGAGGACACACGGAGAGAGCAGTTGAGGTACTGATAGCTGCAGCAGGTGGTGAGGGCTCAGAGGACTGCATAAACTGAGCCTCACCACCGGGAATCAGGCAATTCATGTGAGAATGACAGAGAATGAAAAAGCACATTCCTGTGTTCCCGGGGCATGGTGTTTTCTGTTGCAGCTGGTGTTGAATCAGCCCTCTCCATGACTGCAGTTGTCATGGGCCCCTCAGAGGAACGTAGAGGAGCCACCCCTGCAGATGTGGTGATGGGTGGAGCTGGAAAGGAGGCGACCGGACCTTCAGCAGCGGGAGGAATCGTCGAGGAGGAGGGAGAGGCAGCAGCAGAGGAGGAGGCTGACAGGACAGCAGGAGTAGAGAAACTTGGTAAAGGAACTGCTGCGGGAGTTTTCAGCCTCGGCAAAGGAGTGGCTGCTGACAGGGATGTGGAGGCATTCTTCCGGCAGTCTGAAGCTAGATAGCGGCGTCTTGGAGCCAACGGAGCAGAAGCAGTAACAGGTGAACAGGGAGAGGAGAAGGACATCAGCCGTGGAGAGCACTTCTGTGTTGGATTTGGTCCCGCTGGAAGCGGCCCCCACATCAGCCCCGGGAATGACTGCTGGAGTGAAGAGACCGTGAATAGCAACTCTGCGAATTGGGGAAACCTCCTCCACCCAGGGTGCGCCTCCAAAATCCCGACTTCCGCATCCACACTCTCCCAGATCTTCTTGGGGCTATGGGAGGCGAGAGCTTTGTCCACGAAGCCCTTAATGAATTCAGCAGCCCACTGCTCCTCCAAGCTCGGAGACCAAGCTGCCAATCTCTCTTTACTGACTGAAGGCCGGCGTGCTGGGGACATGCATGCCGAGGAGCATGCAGGTCCTCGCACACGGTGGTCTTCTCACTATGTATACGCTGTTCAGGCAACATAGATTGCGCTGGCTGGGCCATGTGCACCGAATGGAAGATGGACGCATGCCCAAGGACGTTCTGTATGGCAAGCTTGCCTCTGGCAAGAGATCTGTCGGCCATCCCCAGCTGTGCAACAAGGATGTCTGTAAGCATGACATGAAAGCCCTGGGCATTAACACTGAGAGTTGGGAGGATATAGCAGCTGACCACAGTAAATGACGCAGCGTTTTCCAGAAACAACTCAAGGCAGCAGAAGAAAAGCTCCAGACCTTGGCCGAAGAAAAGCGAGCCAGACGGAAGGCGCGTGCCTGCGAGGTAAATACTATGACCACCCACACCTGCACCAGATGCGGTACAGACTGCCATTCCCGCATTGGACTGATCACCCACAGCCAACACTGTACCAGCTGAGACAGCTCCATGATGGCAAACCAAGAGGGCGCACCATCTATAGTCGACATCAACCGATGGAGGCCATATCTCTTATCAGTTAAAATGTATCAATTTTAATTAAATAATTGAGTTTTATTATTTATTTTTCATCTGTTTGCAAATGTTTGCATTGTGCTGCAACTGAACAGTATATTCATTATAACAAGCAGAAAAAAGAATAGCGTATGGACAGAGAAGCACAACCTGCACATTGAATCCAGAGATTTACTCTTTGTTTTGTCAGTGTTCTGCCAGGTGCTAGAAGTGGGATGAGCATATGAAAGAGCGATGCTTTTCCTTTTAATGACAGTGCGGATAAATCAGAGTTGAGCCAGAGAAAAAGTGATTTGCATTCTACAAAAGTTTTCACAAAGAATGGATCAATACCATCAGAGTACAATGACACATGCATATACTCACTGTCATAATTGCTACAATACATATTTTTCAAAAGGATTCTAAATACATTTTCAACATTCTGACTCCCAGTCTACAAACTGAAATGCCTGGTCACCCTTTGGGAGTCAAACACACCCAACAGCCCTTTTTTTCTATGTGCAGACTGTACTCCTCCTTCTATTTTGCTGAATAACAACTGTCAAATGCAAGAATAAGGTGGCAGATGGCATGTTGCCTGGCGTAATCTTTCACCCGGCAAACAGGAGTTAAAGTTCCATCTGGGAAAGGTATTTTGAGATTTCATTTTTTACTTTAGATTTTGATTTTCTTTGGTAGCTGTTTGGATAGATTTAGTTTCAGAATAGTTTAGATAGATTGGGTACATCCCAACTTTGGTGCATAGTCACATCTTTAACCACTTCTCCAATCAGCATCAAGTTTGTCTAGTATTTTCTTAAAATTCAGTTCTCTTACCCTCTTCTCATTTATTTAGAATTACATCAGTCCTTTCTTTGTTTTGCAGTCTGCACATTTAGGGCCCAGGCTGCATCTTCATGAGATCCCATTCTTTTAAGCAGCACTAAGAGGTCCAGTTTCTACCACATACAATATAGGGTTTAAAGTATAAGTTTAAAAAAGACAGCAGAATAGTCCCAAATAACTCTGTGTAGTTTTTAGTGGTAGACCACACCTTTAATAATAATAATAATAATAATAATAATAATAATAATCAAAGCAGTCTGTCGGGGCGACAATGACTGTTTCACTTAGGTCTGATCAGATTCCTCCACGCAGCTCTGTAATTCGCCTTCCGCTGCCAGGACCTTGTTAACCCGGGTTACGTCCGGGCCGGTATGAGTTGCTTTCTGACTGACCATTTCATGAAACTGCTTGCAAAGTATTTGAGAACTGCTAGCTTTTGCTGGACTAGTGACACATTCTTGGCAGACAGAGGTATTATCAGTGGCAAGGACAGGCCAAGACAAACTGACTCCAGTATCTGTTGCAGTGACTGACCAGATGACAGGTTTGTTTATCTCTGCTCTTTGTGTAGTGCACGTCACGATGCACCGACTGGCAAAAGACCTTGTGACAGATGTGCTTATCTGACACTTTCTAATAATACTGGCAACTGTGGTTAGAGAAACATCAAGCTGCTTGGAGATGGTCCTGTAGCCTTTACCTTTAACATGCTTGTCTATAATTTTCTTTCTAATCTCCTGAAACAACTCTCGCCTTAGCTTTCTGTGGTCCATGTTCCATGTGGTACACACCATGATACCAAACGGCACAGTGGCTACTTTTCACCCTTTAAATTGGCAAACTGACTGATTATAAGTTTGAAGATAGATGTGATGTTAATTGCAGAACACACCTTAGTTTTAACATCCCTATGATCAAATTATTTCCAATCTTTTCCAGTGTTACCAAAATAGTGTTTATTCACAATTAATTAAATGGTTTTTGTTACTACATAATGTTCCTTAAACCTGCAATTTTTCAAGTTTTCCGTACTCTTATTAACATGGGAGTGGGCAAAAGTGCTTGCTTTCTGCAACTGCAGGTTTATTTAAAGTTTTCAACATGTCAAAAAAATGATAACAACTATCCAGAACATTCTCCAAAAAACCTCTTGGCACTTACAGGGCAGTTCCTGTAGTTACATAGTACTGAGTAGGAAAAAAAAAAAAACATGTCAGTGCCAGCCTACACACAACAATCACACACAGCACCCAGCCACCAAAGTATCTCACCTCTGTTTTCAATGTAATTTCCAGCAGTAGATAGTCCAGTATGTTTTCAGGTGAGCGGACATTTGTGAACAGAACTGATGTAAGTGGTGTTTGCCTGGTTTAGCCTTTAGCTTTGCTGTTGCCCTTTTCATGTTTGCTTTCATGGCACAACACCAATGGAAATGCAGCTGTATTGTAACCGTGACAATGCCGAAGTTTGCTTTTTGGATCGCGGCTCATCTTTAATGAGATGAAACACTGAATCAGTGGCGTCCACAACCCGGACCATGTCCACTGGACCCCAGCCGTTGGGGGGCCATGTGCAATGGCCTCTCCTCTCTTGTCTGCTGGTCTCTTCTCATCTCTCCATCATTCAGGTTGGGACTGTGCATCAATACGGACCATATGTTCACACAATACATCAGTGATACTCCAGCAAACTGAACACTCAATTAAATTACTTGATTTGAAATACTTGATAAATAAAATGAGGAGTTTGTTGGCTTTACATGTCTGTTTTGACTTTCACTTTATACTGCCTGATCAGAACAGTGCCCTTGCTTAAGAGCTTTGCTGTTTTTGTTGCACCACGATTAATCGTAACAAATTGTGATTTTAGAAATTTTTCACAATCAACGGATGATGTATTTATTCATCATTAATGGGATTAACGGGCCCACAACTAGTAATTTTTCAATCCCATGTCAATAAAACCCAATTATGAACAAATGTTTTGGCCTATCCAACCATCTTTTACCGCTTTTCTGGAGATCTGGGTCGCTAAGGCAGCAGTTGAAGCAGAGAAGCCCAGACTTCCCTCTCCCCAGCCACCTGCTCCAGCTCTTCAGAGAGGATACCAAGGCGTTCCCAGACCAGCTGGGAGACGTAGTCTCTCCAGCGAGTCCTGGGTCTGCCCCGGGGTCTCCTCCCAGTGGGACGTGCCCGGAACACCTCAAGTGGGAGGCGTCCAGGAGGCATCCTGATCAGATGCCCATACACCTCAACTGGCTCCTTTCAATGTGGAGGAGCAGCGGTTCTACTCTGAGCCTCTCCCGGATGACTCAGCTCCTCACCCTATCGCTGAGGGTGAGTCCAGCAATCCTACGAAGAAAGCTCAATTCAGCCACTTGTATCTGTGATCTTGTTCTTTCGGTCATTGCCCAAAGCTCACGACCATAGGTGAGGGTAGGAACGTAGATTGACTGGTAAATCGACAGCTTTGCCCTAGAACTCAGCTCCCTCTTCACCACAACAGACTGGTACAACATTCGCATCATTGCAGATGCTGCTCCGATCCGTCTGTCAACCTCTCGCTCCATTCTCCCCTCACTCGTGAATAAGACCCCAAGATACTTAAAATCCTCCACTTGGGGCAGGAGTCTGTCCCCAACCCGGAGAGAACAACCTACCTTTTTTCGGCTGAGGACAACTGGACTCGGAACTTGGAAGTACCGATTCTCATCCCAGCCGCTTCACACTCAGCGGCAAACCGTCCCAGTAAGACCTGTAGGTCATTGCTAGATGAAGCCTATTTGAAAGCAAATGTTTAAATGTTAAATGTGAAGGGGGCGACTGTCGTGCAGGTTTAGTGTGGTCAGCCTTTAAGCGGAGGGGCAGTAGTTCAGTTACTGTGCTCTCTGCAGTCTGCATGCTGAAGTGACCTTGAGCAAGACACTGAACCCTGAGTTGCTCCTGGTGGGTCAGGCTAGTGCCTTGCATGGCATCTCTGCTGCCATCAGTATACAAATGGGCAGAATGCATAAAATGCATACATTTTAGTGCATGAAAATATTGACTCGATGAAAAGTGTAAAGAAAAGTTAGCAGCTCTGACAGTTTACACACTGTTTAGATTAAAATGAAGGAAATTGGAAAGTGAAACTATATAGTTTTCATCAGATTTTTTTTGATGAAGCAAATAAATAATGATTTCTTTTTCTCGATGAATGTATTGTTTTCTTCCATAGCAGACTATGCTTCCAAGTAGAAATGTAAATCAAGGATAACTTTTCCCCCCCAGCCTCTCAAAGGCTGAAGGGGTGCTGTTGTCATTCTTCCGGGTGGCGGAGGCATCAGTAACTGAATGTGAACACTAGAGAAAGAAATGACGTAGGTTTTTCAAATCAATACCATAGTTTCATAAATAAAAATCTCGGACGAGTTTGAATTTGGGTGACCTCTGACCTTTAGGTCAAGGTCAGAGGTCAGTTTTTCCCTAAATCTTGTAAATGCAATAACTACAGAAAGAAAGGATGTAAGCTTTTCAAATCATCACCATCATCGTGCTATACTTATGATAATACTTAATTCCTGCTTTGAGCTGCAACTATTTGTGGTGGACCTTACAAGTCCTGTGTTATTTGCTGTTGTCTATCGTCCTCCAAAATATAATAAGGACTTTATTAATGAGTTCTCTGAATTTTTGGCAGATGTTGTGCCAAAATATGATAAACTTTTGATCTGTGGGGACTTTAATATTCATGTCTGTTGTCCATCTGATCAGCTGGGATCTGATTTTAAAAGACTGTTGGCGACGTTTAATTTAGATATTTTAGCGGACAAACTAACACACCGTCTTGGTCACACTCTGGACCTTGTTATCTCTGTTGGGCTCTCAATCTCTCTCAAAGAAATTTCTGAGTCTGTCATCTCAGATCATTTCCCCATCATTTTTGAATTGTTGACCCCTTCATCACCCAGCAAGCCTGTGGCTGTATCATGTTGGAGTCGCATCATCACTTCTTCAACACCAGAGGAGTTTTCTGCTGCTTTTAGGGATTCACAGTTTGTTGCCTTGAATGGACTCATTTCCCCTTCCCATCCGGATAATATTCTTTCCTCCTTTCATACCACCTGCTCTGGGATTTTGGACTCTATTGCCCCATTTCAGCTTAAAACGGCTAAACCAAAAACAGATCCCTGCCTAAACTACACTACCCGTGCCATTAGACAGCAGGTCAGGCAGGCTGAACGGAGATGGAAAAAGGACAAATTACATGTGTCTCTTGCTGATTACCAGAGGACCGTGCAAAAGGCAAAATTTCAGTATCTGACATTATTTCCAGCAGCAGTCACTGTCCTAGAGTGCTATTTAACACAATTAACTCTTTTATAAACCCATGCACTCAGACTGTGACAGACGATTCGTTTACAACATGTGAGACTTTTCTTCATTTTTTTGTTGATAAAGTGGACTCTGTCAGACGAGTTATTAATAACAGTTTTAATGGGAGCTTGTCTGTTGTCCCGGGTTACTCTGCTAAGTTTGAACAGTTTGAGTTGGTGTCTTTATCACCTCTTACTGATATAGTGAAGTCTCTGAAGCCTACAAATTGCTCACTGAATGTTGTTCCCACTGGAATCCTGAAAAGGGTTTTTAATACTGTAGGGCCTGGTCTTTTGGTTTTTATTAATTCCTGCCTTAGTTCAGGATTTGTCCCACCTGCTTTTAAACATGCTGTGGTTAGGCCCCTTCTTAAAAAACCTCACCTTGACCTTTCAGTTTTATCTAATTTTAAACCCATTTCTCATTTGCCCTTTTTATCTAAAGTTTTAGAAAAAGCTGTTTTTATACAGTTGCAGTCTTTTTTAGAAGACAATTCTATTTTTGAGATGTTTCAATCCGGGTTTAGATCTCGTCACTGCACTGAGTCTGCCCTGCTTAAGGTGCACAATGATATTATGATGTCTGTTGATGCCAAATGCCCTGTGGTCTTAGTGCTGCTAGATCTTACAGCAGCCTTTGACACTGGGACCACACTATCCTTTTGTCACGCCTGAATCACCATGTTGGCATCCATGGCACTGCACTTAAGTGGTTTGAATCATACCTTTCTAATAGAACTTTTTCTGTAATGATTGGTGACATGTCCTCTTCTAGTGCCTCTCTCTCCTGTGGGGTCCCACAGGGCTCTATCCTTGGCCCTATTCTGTTTTCATTATATATGCTGCCACTCGGGTCAATAATAGCCAAGCATAACATGTCTTTCCACTGTTATGCAGATGATTTGCAGCTTTATTTACCTTTGAACCCAGAACAAACTAACTCACAAAGTGTTCTATTGGACTGCATCATTGATATTAAGTTGTGGTTAAGCCAAAATTTTCTCCACTTAAATGAAGAAAAAACAGAATGTACTGTGTTTGGGGATACTGTAACAGCTGGCTTTGGTACCCTCTCTTTAAGGCTCAGTTCAGCTGTCAGAAATTTGGGGGTGATTTTTGACAGCCATTTAAAATTTGATAAACAGATTGACAATGTAGTCAAGATGAGCTTTTATCAATTACGTTTGTTATCCAAAGCCAAACCTTTCCTGAGCCGTCATGATCTTGAGATAGCCATCCATGCTTTAATCACATCTCGACTTGATTACTGCAATGCACTTTATGTTGGCATCTCTCAGTCTTCTCTCAGCCGCCTTCAACTTGTGCAAAATGCAGCGGCCCGTCTTTTGACCAACACACCTAGGCGAGAGCACATTACTCCAATCCTTTTTTCACTTCATTGGCTTCCAGTCCATTTTAGAATTAATTTTAAACTTTTGCTTTTTATTTTTAAAGCTCTTAATGGCCTTGCTCCGCTTTATATGTCTGAGACTTTGACTGTCCGTGACCAAGGCAGGGCTTTGAGGTCATCCAATCAGCTTTTGCTGGATGTGCCTAGGTCAAGGTATAAACACTGGGGTGACCGAGCCTTTTCTGTTGCCGCCCCCAGGCTCTGGAATACTCTCCCCCCTGACCTACGTGCTATCTCTGACCTGGCCCTTTTTAAATCAGAACTTAAGACATATTTGTTTAGGATGGCTTTTAATACCCAGTAGTGGTGATATTGTTACGACCTGAGCGCTGGGTTCTGTCCGCGCTCGGGCTAAGCACAAATCGCTGCCGGCCTTGGCAGTTGTGGGTGGTATTCTGGCCTCACCGGGCTCTTATTGTGAAGGCACTCGGTGGGGCTTCCGCCTGTCAAGGTTGGTCAGCTGCTTGTCATTATTGCTCGTTAGTGTTCGCCTTTATAAGGCGGGCACTAGCGGCAGTAAAATCGCAGGAGTATTGTCAGACATTGTCAACTATCCTCGTCAGACATCGTCAGGTGGTCTAAACCTTGTTAGACCTTCATGTCAGGTTCGTGCTTTTCATGTCATGTCATAGTTTAGCTCGTAGCGGCTGGGGTTAGCCCTACGAGCCCTTGTACTGCTTTATGTGTGTTTTTGCCCTGAGCGGCTCACAGTGTTGTCTTGTGTTGTTGTTTTAATAAACCACCATCATTGCAAAACTCACTAGTGGACTCTTGGCATCTTATGGTGATCCGCGAGGGTCACCGCATGACAGTATACTCCTGCCAGGACGTCTAAACGGAGACGCCACACCGAGACGCCTTTTTTCACCGTGAGTTTTTGCCTTAATTGGACTATTGTTCTTCCCTGTCTGGGTGTCAATTGCTGGGAGAACGCCGTCATCCAGGGGCCGCGGTCGGCACCTGGGCAAAGAGTTAGCGAGCGCGCTGGAGTACATCGACGGGACGCTCCTCGCCGCTACCTTTGACGTCAACTCCAGCTATATGCGCTGGCACCTGGACTGTGCAGAGGTTCTCCTGAACAACCTTCCTCTCCACTACTACGATCACCCGGAGGTGATGACAAGGAGAGATGAACTTGCCATGCAGCGCGAGGTACTCTGCGGGCTGGAGGAGGAGGAAAGCAGGAAGCAGAGGAGGAGGCATCCTCGCTCCCCGTGTTGGGTTCCTGTCCCTGACCCGGTCCAGGAGGTCGCACCATCTGGAGGTCGTCGACGACGTCGGCGTCACGGCCAAGGAGAACCTCGGCAGAATCCCCGGCTGGACCCGCTGCCGGCGAAGCCCATCAGCGAACCTCTGAGAGTGGCTCCACCTCATCCTTCCAGGGGGCCCTCTGTCGCCATCCAGCGGGGAGAAGGAGGAACAACGTCCCCTACAGCAGGAACCATCTTCCCTCCAGGAGAAAGGCAAGTGCAAGTTTTTTTTTCCACAATATTTTTTATTGAACCTTTTTTTAACAAACATGACACAAACAATCAGACACTAACACTAAAGTAATTTTAAAAAAAGTACTAAAAACAACAACAACCACTAACAAAAGCAAGTCATCAACAATGCTCCTCTGTTTAGCCTAGGTAATCCATTACATAAGTATACATATTATACATTCACCAATTTGGAATTTACAAGGTCCACACACATCATTCACCTTCTTCTTCAGAAGTTATGTTTAATTTCTTTACATAATCAATGAAAGGTCTCCATATATTCTCAAACACATTTTCCTTTGATTTCAGTATGTATGTTATTCTTTCTAGTGGAAGGTTTGTTAACATCTGTCTTAACCACTGAGCCACATCTGGTCTGTGAGTCTTTTTCCACAGTAGTGCAATACATTTTTTGGCATTAAGCAAACTGAGGTCTATGAATGCTCTTTCACTCTTATTAAAGTTATGCTTTTCTGGATACAGACCCAACAAAAACAGTTTAGAGTTCAATATGAATTGTTTTGAAATTATTTTTTCAATTGTTACCCTCACCTCTTCGTAAAACATTCTAATTTTTCTACATTCCCATAAACAATGAAATAGGGTTCCTTTACTTTCCATACATTTTGTGCACATATCTGGTATGTTTTTGTTATATCTATTTAACTCCACCGGTGTAACATACATCTGCATTAACCATTTAAAATGTATCAATTTAAGACGTACATTTATTGATTTGGTTTGAGCTTCTGTACAAGCCAATTCCCATTGTTCCTCTGAAATTTCAGTTTGCAGGTCTTCTTTCCAATAATTCAGTCTTTTCTGTGAGTTTTCACTTGAGGATAGTGTCAATGAGTTATAAAACTCTGAAATAATACCCTTTCTCTTATTATCTTTCGTCAAATTTTTTTCCAAGGGTGAATAAGTAGGTCGGGTGAGAGCATTATTTTGATTTGATCGAATAAAATTCCTAAGCTGAAGATATTTAAAAAAATGTGTTCTATTAAGATTAAATTTGATCCTCAGTTCTTCAAAAAACATTATGTTATCTGAACGTGACAAATATAAGTCTTGAATCTTTTGAATCCCTTTTAAATTCCATACTTTAAATACAGCACCCGCTCTCCCTGGTGTAAAATATTGATTACCCCATATTGGGCTAAATTGTGACAATAAGTGTGGTTCTTTTAAATATTTTTTGGTTTCACACCATATTTTGATCATATGCTTTACAATTGGATTTTTAACTTGTTTCTGTAATTTTTTTGCCGCGTCTGAGTATATGAATAAGGGAAGAGGTAAAGGTAAATTGTATGATTCCATTTCAGTCCAGTGAGGGAGATCATTTGATGAAAAATAATATGTCATAGACCTCAGTTGTGCTGACCAGTAATACAACATAAAGTTTGGACATTTCAGACCTCCACGATCAAATGGTAAATATAGTAAGGACAGACGTAATCTAGCCTTCCTATTGTTCCATATAAATTCCACTAACTTTTTTTTAATTCTTGAGAATATATCTGAAGGTGGTGGTAAAGGAATGTATTGAAATAAATAAAGTATTTTGGGTAAGATATTACTTTTAAGTATATTAATTCTCCCGATCATCGACATTGGTAGTGACATCCATCTCTGAAGCAACTCATTAATATCTGTCATTAAGGCTTCATAGTTGGCACTGGCGACTGATTCTAGCTTAGGCACAATTTGAATTCCTAAATATTTAAACTGATTTACAAAATTGAATTGATTTACCTCAGGAGCTGGGTGATTTCTCTGGGTCTCATTTAGCATTAATATTGAAGATTTAGTTTTATTTATTTTATATCCTGATATTTCCCCAAAGTTCTTTATTAAATTTAACAAGGTCGGAATTGATTTTTTAAGATTCGACATAAACAAAATTATGTCATCTGCATACAGGGAGATTTTATGTTCTGTTGGTCCTACTTTAATTCCATATATTTGTGGATGTAAACGTACTGCCATCGCTAAAGGTTCAGTTGCCATAGTAAACAGTAAAGGTGAAAGTGGACAGCCTTGTCGACATCCTCTATTGATTTTTATTGATTTTGAGATATTGCTGTTTGTTAGGATTTCTGCTGTAGCATTATTGTATATTATCTGAACCCATTTTATGAAATTATTTCCAAGTCCAAACCTTTGTAGGACTTCAAAAAGAAAGGGCCATTCGACCCTATCAAAGGCCTTTTCAGCGTCCAATGATAGGAGAGCTGTATCCGATGCTTCTTTATTAGAATAAATAATATTAAATAGTCTTCTTACATTATGGAAGCCTTGTCTTCCCATTATAAAGCCATTCTGATCTCGGTTAATAATATTTGGTAATATTTCTTGTAGTTGTCTTGCTAAAATTTTACAGATTATCTTAAGGTCAGCATTTAATAGGCTTATTGGTCTCATGTTTTCACATTTATTAGAGGGTTTACCTGGTTTTGGCAACAGTATAATTAAGGCATTATTCATGTATGGTGGTAAATTACTATTTTGAAATGCTTCTAAAACCATTTCCAAAAATGGTTTTATTAATTTATTCTTAAATTTTTTATAGAGGTCAACTGGAAGACCATCTGGTCCCGCACTTTTTCCTGATTTCATATTGTCAATGGCTAGCCCAACTTCTTCTTGACTAATTTTTGACTCCAGTATCTCCCTATTTTCATTTGGAATACACGGTATAGATAATCCGTCCTAAAACCCATTTAGTTTTGTTAAGTCAGTTTCATTTTTTGTATCATATAGTTTTTCATAATAATCTCTAAAGGCACTATTAATTTCTAAAGGATCTACAACTGCCTGTCCGTTACTTATAATACTGGTAATTGGTGTTTTAAATTCTAATTGTTTAATCTGCCATGCCAATAATTTCCCTTATTTTTCACCTTGTTCATAAAAAGTTTGCTTCAATCTTAGAAGACTCGAGGCAGCTCTATTCGCTGATTTTTTGTCATATTCAGCTCACAGAATCAGTAATTTGTTCTCTAACTTTGGATTACTTCCTGCATACACTTTTTCTTGAAGAATTTTTATTTTACGTTCCAATTGGACTCTCTCCTCTCGAGTCTTCTTAGATTTTGAACCTGTATAACTAATAATATGCCCCCTAATAAAAGCTCTGAAAGCCTCCCACTTTATACATGCTGATGTTTGTGTAGTATTGATATCAAAGAACTCATCTATCTGTTTTTCTATGTACTTAACAAATTCCTCATCCTGAAGCCATTTATGCTGAAATTGCCACCTACCTGGAACCTTTGTCAATTTCTTATCTACATATATTAGACAGCAGGGTGCATGATCAGATATCACGATGTTATCATAGAAACAGTTTTGAATCTTGGACCTTAATTCTGTGGAGATCAAAAAATAGTCAATACGTGAGAATGTCTTGTAGGTATTAGAATAACAAGAATAGACTTTGACTTGTGGTTTCATTTCTCTCCATATATCTAGCAATCTCAGTTCTTTCATAAAATGATTAATGGTCATCCTGCATCCATTGTGCGTACAGTCCAGTCCTGTTGATCTATCTATACTGGGATTCAATGTACAATTAAAATCCCCTGCTATTATATCTTGCCCTGTGAGTGATGCTAAAGTAAGAAATAAATTAACGAAGAAGTTTTGATCATCTATATTGGGACCGTATAAGTTCACCAGATTTATATTTTCTAATAACAAAGATCCTTGGATGATTAGATATCTTCCCAATTTATCTCCAATTACATTTTTCACTTGAAATGGGACTGTTTTATGTATGAGAGTCATAACTCCCCTGGCTCGGGATGAAAATGATGAGGTGAACACATTTCCCTGCCATCTTCTCCTAATTCTTTTTACATCCTCCTCTATTAGATGAGTTTCTTGTAAAAACACAATTTTTGAACCTATGTCTTTTATTTTATTCATAACTTGTTTAAGTTTTTTTTAGATTTTGTAGACCTCTGCAATTCCATGAAGTTAAATTAAGATTAACGCTTTGGTCTATGATCAATAAAGAGTTTGAGATTACCTTGCAAAATAAACATGCTCATACAGAGAAGCAAAAACATGGATGGTTGAACATTCATCCCACAAACTACACAAAAACAAATTCCCCCTCCCCACTTTCGTGGTAATCCCCCCAAAATCAAAAAAAAATTCCGTCTCCCGCTATAGCCAGTGACTGCTCCACACCTGCGAGGATCAGTCAAACCACTCACTCTTTTCTCCTCTCAATCACTCTGACTCTGCTACTTTTAATGACATGACATTAACTCTCTTCTGTAGTTTTTCCAACTTAACTCCAAAATTTTATAGCAACTTTGTACATCATAGCTTTTTTTATATAATACAATCTATATTTTGTAGACATGCTATATGTTTCAGATCAGTCTGATGCCTGTGCAAATGCTTAAATATTCTACCTTTATATCTTGTTCATGCTTCATGCTTAGCTCCCACCAATCTCTCCTTGAATCTGCTTGATAAGCTCCTGTGCCTCCTGAGGGGTCTTGAAGATATGGGTTCTCCCTTTATATGTGACCAGCAGTCTTGCCGGATGAATCACTCCGTGACGAATCCCGAGGTTGCGCAGCTCTTTACGGGTGGGGTCAAACTGTTTCCTTAATTGTTGAATTCCTGTGGCCAAATCTGGGTAGAGCCACACCTGTTGATCCTGGGATTTAATTTCTCCTTTAGCTCGCACCGCGTTGGTGACTGTCATCTTGTCTCTGTAGCTGAGGAACTTCATAATCAGCGTCCTCGGTGGTGTCTTATTATCTCTCGGTGGGCCGATTCGGTGAGCGCTCTCTAAGATGACCGATGACTGCAGATCCGCGTTGTTCAGCACTTCTGGAATCCACTTTTCCAAAAAGGAACATGTATCCCGTCCCTCCGTTCCCTCTGGGAGGCCCACCAGCCTTAAATTATTCCGTCGCGACCGGGATTCTAAGTCCAGGACGTTATCTTCCAGACGTTTATTTTTTAATTCCAATGTTTGCACCTTTAATTGTAGGCTGGTGACGTCATCTTCAGCGCTGGAGATTCGGAGCTCCGCCTGCGATACTCGTTCCATACAGTCGCTTATTTCTTTTCTCATTCCTTCTATCGCTGCTATAATCCCATGAAATTTAGACGAAAAGTCTGCTCTCATGGAGCTGATGCAGCAAGTACGGCATTCGTGCCCTCCTCGGCAGTCACCGGTCCGCCGCTAGCTTCCTCCTCCGCCATTGTCCCTGGAGATTTTTCTGTTTCGTCACGAGCGTGGAAGTCTGTTAGCTTGGATTGTTTCGACGAATCACTTTTTCCTCCGCTTGATTTCCCAGCCTTGGTTTTTACCATATCTGCGCCTAAACGCTAGGATAGGTTTTTGTTCCAATTGAGAAAGTTTTAGCCTACTTTTTATTTTTAGGAGCAGAGCAGAGTGAAACACGTCTTCCTACGTGGCTGCCATAATCGGAAGTCCGGCAAGTGCAAGTTAATTTATTACACCATAATTGCAGCCTGCCTTGTCTGACTCCTGGGGGCGGAGTTTGGGGTTCGGAGCCCCCCGAGCTCTCTCCATCTGCTGTAGTGATAATAACTAAACCTGCTGACTCTGTGTCCCCCCCGGTCAAGCGGTCCGCGACGCCAGGCCAACGTCGTCGGATGAAGAGGGGGCCTGCAGTGCTGGAAAGCCTGGATCTGGCCCTGCAGCCACGTCGTGGATGGAGGAGAAGAGCGGACTGCGGCCTGGAGCCTGAGCCGACGATGAAGCGTCCCCGGGTCTCCTCGCCGGAGCGGTCTGAGCCAGTGGGTCGAGGGTCCCCTGCCCCCACGCCATACGGGTCATCGGCATGGACAGCTGCGCGGGAGGAACCTCAGGCTGCAGATGACACCTTGCCAGCTGCAGAGCCCGACGCAGCTGAGTTGGAGCCTGCTGACGAGAGTTGCCGCCCTGAACCTGGATCGTCGAAGTCCTGGGTGGCAACAGAACCCGAATGCAGGCAAGTGCTCCCCCTTGTGTCTCTGTCCCCTGTTTTGGAGCATTTTTGCCTGCCTCTTGGGGAGGCGAGTGAGGAGCAGCCGTCTGCTACGCCCGAACTCGTCTCGCTGGGTTCTGTTGCTACCGGTGATTCTAATCCCGGTTTTCTTCCTGTTTGTGAGCCTCGTTGCAGTGTCGCTGGCGGGGAACCAGTCGGAGTCACTGGGTTGGAGGTCCCAGGTTTGGGGGTGGAGATTGTCAGCGGAGCTGCACCGACCCAGTCAGGGTCTGTCGTGGAGGCTGCTGTGGCCCAATTGGGGTCTAACGTGGGTGCATCAGAGGCCCAATCGGGGTCCATCGCAGGAGCTGCTTTGGCCCAATCGGGGTCCGACGTGGGTGCATCAGAGGTCCAATCGGGGTCCACCGCAGGTGCAGTTCTGGCCCAATCGGGGTCCGACGTGGGTGCGCCAGAGGCTCAATCGGGGTCCACCGCAGGTGTGGTTCTGGCCCAATCGGGGCCCGACGTGGGTGCAGCTGGGACCCAATCAGGGTCCAGCGGAGGTGCAGCGCCAGCGTGGTCCGCGGACGGGGGAGGAGCTGCAGACCTTTCACCGTCGGACGGATTACAGGCTCATCCTTGCCATCTTTCCCCTCTACTGAGTCACCGCCCCTGTGCATCATTGCGGGGGGCCGTGGGGGCTCCTGTTCGCTTGCCCCGGCTCTCCCGAGTTTTGTCCTCGTCGGGGAGGCCACCGCGGGCTGTTTTTCCCCGGGACTGGTGGCTGAGGGACACGGGTCGGCCGCCTGAGGAACTGCTTCGCCGGTTCGGCGCCCCGGGTCGGCCACCCGACGTGTTGTGTGTTTCGCTGGGCAACCTGGTTCAACCACTGGAGGAGCGGACGTGCTGGGCGTTGGACTGTGGTAAGCCGCCTGGTCATGTTCCGCCTCCTATGACCACCCGCCGGCTGTTGGACGCGGGGAGACCACCTGAACTGTTCCTATGGCGCCTGGTCTCCGCCGGTCGGCATAAACTGTCGGGGGGGGATAGTGGTCGTTTTTCTGGTGTTGATCCGTCGCAGTGATTGTTCTGGTTTTTTTTCCTTGCTGTCCTGTGTACTTTGTGTTATGGTTATAAGATAAGATAAGATAAGATAAGCCTTTATTAGTCCCACAACGGGGAAATTCCAGGATTGCAACAGCACAGGGATAGCAACACTCAGAGCAACAATCAGAAGGCAAGAAAAAAAACAAGCAAGCAAGAGCAGCTAATATACATATGTACATATTACTATAAAATATATATATATACACACACACACACAGACACACAGTGCAGAGCATTGTAGCTGGATGGAATAAATATATGAATATATGAACACACAGTGCAGAGCATTGTAGCTAGATGGAATAAATATGTAAATATATAAACACCCACAGTACGGAGCATTGCAGCTAGGTGGAATAAATATGCAAGTATATAAACACACACAGTGCGGAGCAATGTAGCTAGATGGAATAATATGTAGATATATAAAAACACAGTGCGGAGCATTGTAGCTAGATGGAATAAATATATAGATATATAAATATAAACACACCCAGTGCTGAGCATTGTAGCTAGATGGAATAAATATATAGATACATAAATATAAACACACCCAGTGCAGAGCATTGTAGCTAGATGGAATAAATATGTAAATATATAAACACACACAGTGCAGAGCATTGTTGCTAGGTGGGATGAAACAGCATAACCGTCTATTTAGTTATCCTACATGGTATGATTATGTGCCCATACATATTCTCACCCTCCATAGCGACCGGTATGTTCCTAGTTGTATGCCGGAGAGGACCATTGTGTAAGTCTATTGCATCTTTTGCATTCAAAAAACTATTAGTTTGTTACGTCTTTTTGCTATCTCTGCGAGCAGCCCTGCTTAGGTTGTACAGTCTGACAGCCGTTGGTAGGAAGGACCTACGAAACCTCTCAGTTGTGCACCTGGGATGATGTAGTCTGCTGCTAAATGAGCTCCTCAGTGCATCCAGTATGTCCTGCATAGGGTGGAACTCGGACTCCAGCAGAGATGACAGTTTAGCCACCGTCCTTCTCTCTCCTATCTCCTCCATCGGATCAAGGCGTTGCCCCAGGACAGAGCTAGCTTTCTTAATCAGTTTGTTCAGTCTCTTCCTATCGGCTGCAGTAATGCCACTGCCCCAGCAGACCACTCCAAAAGTGATGGCTGATGCCACCACCGTGTCATAGAATGACTTCAGCAGCGCCCCTTGTACACCAAAAGACCTGAGTCTCCTCAGCAGGAACAGCCTGCGCTGTCCCTTCTTGTAGAGTGCGTCAGTATTGTGTGACCAGTCTAGTTTATTGTTCAGATGAATACCCAGGTACTTGTAGGATGTCACCATCTCGATGTCTGTTCCCTGTATATTTACTGGTGCTGTGAGGGGCTGCCCATGCCTGCGGCAGTCCACCACCAGCTCCTTAGTTTTCCTCGCGTTGATCTGGAGGCAGTTCCGATGGCACCAGTCCACAAAGTCCTGGATAAGCCCTCTGTACTCAGCTTCATCTCCGCTGGAGATGAGACCAACGATCGCAGAGTCATCAGAGAACTTCTGTAGATGGCAATGTGTTGTGTTGTGTGAGAAGTCCGCAGTATAAAGGGTGAACAGGAAGGGAGCCAGCACCGTTCCCTGGGGGGCCCCCGTGCTACTGATGATCGTGTCGGAAACACAGTCCCGGGTTCTCACAAACTGAGGCCGGTTCGTGAGGTAGTCCAGGATCCATGATGACAGGTGCTGGTCCACCCCTGCGCGCAGCAGCTTGTCCTTCAGGATCATCGGTTGGATGGTGTTGAAAGCACTGGAGAAGTCAAAGAACATGATCCTCACCATATTCCCGGGCTTCTCCAGGTGGGACAGAGAATGGTGAAGGAGGAAGATCACCGCATCCTCCACCCCAATGCCATGCTGGTAGGCGAACTGGAGTGGATCCATCGCTGGTTCCACCAGGGGGCGGAGATGAGCAAGGAGCAGTCTCTCCAGGGTCTTCATCAAGTGGGACGTCAAGGCCACCGGTCTGAAGCTGTTCAGGTCTTTGGGGTGGGAAGTTTTTGGTACAGGTACCACACAAGATGTTTTCCACAGCTGTGGTACCCTCCCCAGTTTCAGGCTCATGTTGAAGATATATGTCACAATTCCACACAGCTGGTCTGCACAGGACTTGAGGAGCTTTGCGCTGATGCCGTCCGGTCCCGACGCCTTCCTCGCCTTGATCTTCCTCAGCTCCGTCCTCACCTGGGTCTTGGTCAGGGTCAGGATTGGGGGCTGTGTGTTGGGAGTGGGGGGGGGGGGGGTGTCGGTGGAGTGGGGAGTGGGTAGCAGGACTTGATTTCTTAGAGGCAGCAGTGGTTGTTGTGCAGACAGGGGGGAGGGCGGTTGGTCAAATCTATTGAAAAACAGATTCAGGTTGTTCGCCCACTCCCTGCCCCCCGTGGCCTGGGGGGAGGTATTCTGGAGCCCCGAGATGGTTTTGAGGTTTCTCCAGACCCTGCTGATGTCGCTCTGTTGCAGCTTGTCCTCCATCTTCTTCCTGAAGCTGTCCTTGCCTTCTCTGATCTTTCTCCTCAGCTCCCTCTGTACGGACTTCAGCATCTCCCTGTTCCCCGACCTGAAGATCCTCTTCTTCTCTCTCAGAAGTGTTTTTATCTCAGGGTTGATCCAGGGTTTGTTGTTTGAGTGACGCCGTATGGTCTTGGTGGGAACGGATTTGTCCACACAGAAGCTGAGGTAGCCCGTGAAGGTGTGAATGAGGCCATCGATGTCCTCACCATGTGGATCGCAGAGCTGCTTCCAGGCAGTGGCTTCAAAACAGTCCTTTAGAGTGTCCATTGTCTCCTCAGACCATAACTCCACAGTGTGCATGGCCGGAGGTTGTCTGTGCACTAGGGGTTTGTACACCGGTCGGAGATGAACCAAGTTGTGATCCGATCTCCCAAGTGGGGGGAGTTGTGATGAGGTGTACGCCTCCTTAGTGTTTGTGTAGAATAAGTCCAGTGTTTTATTGTCTCTAGTGTGGCATGTGACATACTGGGTGAAAGTGGGCAGAATGGGAGACAGTGAAACGTGGTTGAAATCGCCTGAGATGAGGAGAAGAGCATCTGGGTGTTCTGTCTGCAGCCTGCTGGTTACTGAATGGATGACGTCACGCGCTGTCCCAGCGTTCGCCGTCGGATTTGCATAAACAACAATGCAGATCACGTGTGAGTGTTCTCTCGGGAGATATGTAGGCCTCATGCTAACAGCTAGCAACTCAATGTCTTTGCTGCAGTGTCGTTGTTTAACAGTGATATGTCCCGGTCTGCACCAGTTGTTGTTAACATACATTATCACTCCACCGCCCCTAGTTTTGCCACTCTCTGGTGTTCGGTCAGCTCGTATCATGTGAAAACCCTCCAGCTCAATGTTAGCATCTGCTGCTAGTTCAGTTAGCCACGTCTCAGTAAACAAAAGGAGAGAGCACTCCCGGTAAGTGCTATCATAACGGGAGATAGCCGCTAGCTCATCTAACTTTCCCAGTATCGACCGTACATTTCCCATGACAACAGATGGAAGGGAGGGTCTGTACCTTATATTTTTTGTCCTCCGCCTTACTCCAGCCCGGCAGCCGCGGCGTTTTCGCCTCAGTTCTCTCGGTATGTCGAGTTTTTCCAGTGGGACCGGGTGGCGGTTAAATGCTAGCAGCTCTTCCCTGTTGTATCGAATCCTGCTATAAACAGTGGCTCCGTCCACCGGCTCAGGAGACATTTGGGACGATCTGTGTGTCCGTGATATAAGTGGGGTGAAAAAAAAAAGTGATCAAAAGAGAGAGGAAGGGAAAAAAAAACTCGGAATCGAGCCGCTGTTGCAAAAGGCAGCCGACTGGTGTGGCGCCGAGAGATGAATGAATCATGTCTTGCAGTTGCCCTAGTTTGCATTGTGTGTAGGCGGGTATGAGCCAGTAAGTGCTCTGCTTTTTGTGTTTGGTTATTTGAGTATTCACACGGGTGGGAAGTCATTTCCTCGTGTAACATGTGGGCCAAGATCTAATTTTCTCATGCTGTCCTGTTTTCTGTAACTTATTTGGAGATCCTTGGCAAATTGTGTTATGTTCTACTGTTGCCTTATTTTCCTCTGAGTATTTTATCTGATTTGAATATTCGGTATTTTGTCATGGTCTTGTATGTAGTTTTTCTGACCCAGTAGTTCTGTTTTGTTTTTTTCTCCATGTGCATCTTTTTGATTTAATCTGAGTGATTGGTATTCTTTTCATTGTCCTGTATGTAGTTGTCCTTGTCACTGTTTGTTTCTGGGTTTGATCTATCTACCCCCAGCCACCCACCCTGGGGGGTGGCTGGGGGCAGGGTGGTCCTTGGGCGTTCTGAGCCCGCCCTCGGAGGGAGGGTACTGTTACGACCCAAGCGCTGGGTTCTGTCCGCACTCGGGCTAAGCACAACTCGCTGCCGGCCTTGACAGTTGTGGGTGGTATTCTGGCCTCACCGGGCTCTTATTGTGAAGGCGCTCGGTGGGGCTTCCGCCTGTCAAGGTTGGTCAGCTGCTTGTCATTACTGCTCGTTAGTGTTCGCCTTTATAAGGCGAGCACTAGCGGCAGTTAAATCGCAGGAGTATTGTCAGACATTGTCAACTATCCTCGTCAGACATCGTCAGGTGGTCTAAACCTTGTTAGACCTTCATGTCAGGTTCGTGCTTTTCATGTCATGTCATAGTTTAGCTCGTAGCGGCTGGGGTTAGCCCTATGAGCCCTTGCACTGCTTAATGTGTGTTTTTGCCCTGAGCGGCTCACGGTATTGTCTTGTCTTGTTGCTTTAATAAACCACCATCATTGCAAAACTCACTAGTAGACTCTTGGCGTCTTATGGTGATCCGCGAGGGTCACCGCATGACAGATATTTGCCTTGGCATTTGTTTTTATTTTATTCTAATTTTTAGGTATTTATTCTTATTTTTTTTTGTTTATGTTATTTGTTTTTAATGCTCTGTGTGTTTTTAATGCTGTTTATTTTCTGTAAAGCACTTTGGTCACCTACGGGTTGTTTTAAAGGGCTATATAAATAAAGTACATTGCATTACATTACATTACATCGTATCTAAGGCAAACCTTGGGTAGCTTAGACCCTGACCTCAGACATTGGGGTTAGGGTCAAAAGGTTAACGTTAACATTCCCTTTACACTATTACAATAGAATGAGTATGGCTAGGGTCACCAGAATTGGTACACAGGTTCACCCTGAGACCCTGACCTCTGACTATGAATGTGGGGTCAAAAGGTCAAAGTTAGTATTCCCTATGCCCCATTAATACAGAACAATTACAAAACTTTGGAAAAAGATTCACCCTGTGACTGTGACTGTTTTGGGATCACAAGGTCAAAATGGCATATAAGCTATATCTCAAGAACAAAGAAAGCTAAGGTCACCAAATTTGTTACATGGGTTCACCCTGAGATGTACACTTCTGACTATTGGTTTGGGGTCAAAAGGTCAAGGTTAATATTTCCTATACCCCATTAGTATGGAACAAGTACAGCTAAGGTCACCAAACTTGATACATAGGTTCACCCTGTGGCCTTCAACTGTGACTATGGTTTTGGAATTGCAAGGTCAAACAATGTCAAAATGCCACATAAACTACAGTATATCTCAACTATATCTCAAGGGTCACCAAACTTTGTACACAGATTCAACTTGGGATCCTCACCTTAAATTATGGGTTTGGTGTCCAAAGGCAAAGGTTAACATTTCCTTTGCACTATTACTATACGACAAGTAAAGCGAGGGTCACCAAACTTGCTACAAAGGTTCACCCTGACACCCTGACCTCTGACTATGGGCTTGGAGTCAAAAGGTCAAAGGCAAAGGCTAACATTCTCTATGCCTTATTACTATAGAATGAGTAAAACTGGGTCACCAAACTTGGTACACATGTTCACCCTGTGACCCTGAACTATGACTGTGCTTTTGGGATTGCAAGGTCAAAGGTCAAGGTCAAAAAAGCTGTATAAACTACTTCTCAACAACAGAGAGAGCGGCTGAGGGGTACCACTGGCAGCTGCCAGTATTTGTAGTATTGTATGTATCTCAATATATTTAATATGGGAATCTGAAAAACAAATACAATTAGGTCAATATATTTTTGATACTGACACAAGTTTTGATATTCTAGATGCTCACCAAGACATATTAAAGATACAGTTATATAAATAATATGGGCTTAAAGTGCAGATTCTCAGCTTTAATTTGAGGGCATTCATGTCAAAACTGGAGTTACAGTTTAGGATTTGCAACCGTTTTTATACAAATTCTCATTTCAGGGACTCAAAAGTAACTGGACAATTGACTGAAAAGCTATTTCATGTGTGACGGCCTCTTTGGCCCCCTTATCAATGTTATCCTTTTCCAGGTAATTGATGGGCAGGGCCATTTAATATGGCAACTGGATGCACCTGGGCCCGGAGTTCTGGAAGCCTCAAGAACCCCCTGCTTCATTCATTCAGGAGAGGTTCCTCCGCATGCAGCATTTTGGTTATGCTGATTGGGTTTACTATAATAACAATAACTAGAGGACACTCAGAGAGCGCATACCTCCGCCAAGGCTCTGTCCCTCCCTCCCTTTGTCCTCTCCTCTGTTCCTTTGTCCGTCCATATCGCCATCCATCTGTACATTATGAGATAGGGCCTTGGCGGAGATATGCACTCACGGATCACCTCCAGCATCTAATGAGTTCATCTTTGGGCCAAGGGCCACCTCTGGTGAAAATGTCATCCAAATCCATCCAGTAGTTTTGGAGTATTGTTGCTAACACTCTCTGAGAAGATAAGAGCCTTGGAGGAGGTATGCATTTTGAGATCATCACCAAAATCTAATCATGTGTTCAGTGTGCCATTAAACACCTTCCCTGAAAATTTGAATGAAAGGCGCAATTCATTATTATTATTATTATTATTATTATTATTATTATTATTACTAGCACGGTGGCACAGTGGTTAGCACAGTGGCAGCACAGCAAGAAGGTCATGGGATCGATTCCACCCTTGACCATCGTGGGTTCGATCCCACCCCCAGACCATCGGTGACCCTTCTGTGTGGAGTTTGCATGTTCTCCCCGTGTCTGCGTGGGTTTACTCCGGGCACTCCGGTTTCCTCCCACATGCCAAAAACATGCAAGTTAGGTTAATTGGCATCAAAACTGGGGATTCTAAATTGTCCTTGGGTATGGATGTGAGAGTGAATGGTTGTTTGTCTCTCTGTGTTGGCCCTGCGATGGACTGGTGATCTGTCCAGGGTGTACCCTGCCTCTCGCCCAAAGATGCTGGGATAGGCTCCAGCCCCCCCGCGACCCGAAAGGATTAAGCGGTAGAAGATGGATGGATGGATGGATTATTATTACTACTATTTCCCCATTGTGGGACTAATAAAGGATTCTAAATCTAAATCCATCCATCCATCCATCTTCTCCCGCTTAATCCTTTCGGGTCGCGGGGGGGCTGGAGCCTATCCCAGCATCTTTGGGCGAGAGGCGGGGTACGCTCTGGACAGATCGCCAGTCCATCACAGGGCCAACACAGAGAGACAGACAACCATTCACTCTCACATCCATACCTAAGGACAATTTAGAATCCCCAGTTTGATGCCAATTAACCTAACTTGCATGTTTTTGGCATGTGGGAGGAAACCGGAGTGCCCGGAGTAAACCCACGCAGACACGGGGAGAACATGCAAACTCCACACAGAAGGGTCACCGATGGTCTGGGGGTGGGATCGAACCCACGATGGTCAAGGGTGGAATCGATCCCATGACCTTCTTGCTGTGCTGCCACTGTGCTAACCACTGCGCCACCGTGCTGCCCTTCTAAATCTAAATTATTATTATTATTATTATTATTATTAACAGACAGAAATGGCAGCAACAACAATATGACTACATTATATGACTACATAATAATAATAATAATAATAATAATAATAATAATTCTAAATCTAAATTATTATTATTATTATTATTATTATTATTATTATTAACAGACAGAAGTGGCAGCAACAACAATATGACTACATTATATGACTACATAATAATAATAATAATAATAATAATAATAATTCTAAATCTAAATTATTATTATTATTATTATTATTATTATTATTATTATTATTAACAGACAGAAATGGCAGCAACAACAATATGACTACATTATATGACTACATAATAATAATAATAATAATAATAATAATAATAATAATAATAATAATAATAATAAAACTGTCATAATAGTATAGGGCATACATTGCGGCTGGGTAATTCCACCTTAAATCACCATCATGGTTTATTGAATCTTTCAGGTTGGTTTTGTTTTTTTTTGTTTTGTTTTTTTATTCCTCCTCTCTTCTCCATTACAGTTTACTGACAAGGTTCATAATTATTAAGCAATATTAGACAACAGTGCGGTGTCATACCTTTTTTCTTTTTGCAGTTATCAACTGCAAATTCATATCGTACCAATATTAGCTACCGCAACAAACTTGTAAGAAATATGACCATGACAAAGGCACAAACGCTCACCTGGCGCACATGTTCCTCCAAGCATTTGCTTTCAACTTTTCATCATGATATCCTTTTAGTGTCAGATCAAAGAGTACTGGGTTGTTTGATGAAGCAAAGTTCAGCCTCTGCACTGTCGGTCACCTCCCGTTCTTGTTTTCCTTAATTCTGATTGGCTGCTTAGAAAGGTCTGACATTGACGAGCACAGCTGTACAGTAGTCTGACAAGTTGAACTTTTTTCAGCCCTGAGCACCGCGACAAAAAGCGGCCACTGTCAAAGCACAGAAAAAACGAGTTTGTTGGACACACCCTCTAATACTTTTTCTGCGGTGTTTGGTTTCTGGGTTGCCAAGGCACGTGACCCGATGGCGTGACCACGTAAATAACTCAGTTGACACATCTTAAAGGGGAAATAGATGAAAAGTGGCAGATTAATGTGAAGATTCGTAATACAGAGGGTCAGAGAGGCAGTGGAAGAGGACCGCTGTGTGAAAGCCACAGGGCTTGCCTCTCAAGGGCAGTGGATGCAGTGGAACCATGCACTCGAACGATCACTGTCCTGGAATGATATCTGGGGCACAGACCAGGGCAAGTTGGCTTTTCTTCTCCGTGCAGTGACTGATCTTTTACTAACACCAAGTAATTTAAAACTTTGGTACAAAGATGAGAATTTATCTTGTAAGCTGTGCAGTATGACCCCTAGTACTTTAAATCACATTTTGACCAGGTGCTCTAGAGCACTTGGAGAAGGGCGTTACCGGTGGAGACATGATAAAGTCCTTGCAGAAATGGCAAGGTGGGTTGAATTCCAGAGGATTAGAGCCAATAACCACCAGGCAACAGCATTTCGGGTCATCAGCTTTCAAAAGCCAGGAAATAAGTCTCCGAAGGAAAAAACAACTGCCAGAATGCGCCCCTCTGTTTTGCATAAAGAATCAGGCTGGGAGATGAACGTTGACCTAAAAAAGAAGCTCGTCTTCCCAGAAGAAGTAGCAACAACCACACTCCGCCCGGACATGATTCTTTGCTCTCGGAGTGCAAAATCCATTGCAATAGTTGAGCTTACAGTGCCTTAGGAGGAGAGGCTGGCTATATCTCACAAACTCAAGAAGGAAAAATGTCAGGACCTAGTTGATGAGGCTCGTATTAAAGGGTGGCACACTACTTTATTCCCCATCGAGGTTGGTTGTCATGGGATTCCAGCCGCATCTTTGTATCATTTTTTACTTAAGATAGGTCTGGAACCTAAACATCTTAGGAAAGCCATTGGAGACATAGCCTCCGTGGCTGAGTCTAGTTCAAGGTGGTTGTGGCTCACAAGAGAACGTGGTTGGAACCCTTCTGCAAGTGAAGATTAATCTTTGCTGCCCCACTCAGGCGAGGCGTACAGGTTCAGGGGTGAAATGCCTATGACCCTGAGACACCTGCTGATGATGCAGGAGGGATCCTCTAACAAAGTTCTGACCACCCAGCCACCAGGACTGTTAAGAGGAGAAACTGATGTTTCATCTATTTTGCTTCTGCAGTTTCTGCTTGTAGCAAAGCATCTCTGATGTTTATCTCACCTATAAAATAATATTCAAAAAATTCCTGCCTCCATGTTCCCCATGCCATTACACACCTTTCCTGAAAATTTCATCAAAATTCATTTATAACTTTTGGAGTAATGTTGCTAACAGACAGACAAACCAATGCCTCTAAAAACATTATCTCCGTCCTCCCTTGGCAGAGGTAATAATGTATTAGATTTATACGGCGCTTTACATGTCAAGTGACATCTCAAAACACTTACAGTGAATCCATTATTCATTCACTCCAGACAGACATTAATAGTAGTAAGCTACGACTGTAGCCACAGCTGCCCTGGGGCAGACTGATAGAAACGTGGCTGCCAATCCATACCAACAGCCTCTCCGACCACTACCGAACATTTATATACATTCATTCCCAGTGTCATGGACACTGGAGGCAAGGTGGGTAAAGTGTCTTGCCCAGGGACACAATGGCAGGATGGTTGGGGAGACCGGGATTCGAACTGCCAACCCCCCGGTTATTAGACAACCACCACTACCTCCTGAGCTACTGTCGCCCACATTTCCTTCCTCTGTTCCATTTTTGTTGAGCTGGACAGCAGGAAGTTCCATTTTGATATGGTCTTTTGGCATGACCCGGCCGGGACTTGAACCGCGACCTCCTGGTTGTGGGGCGGATGCTCTACCTCTAGGCCACTACTCTGGTTCAAATACAACTATACAGCATGCACTCACTGCATTTCCACACATTCAAAGCTCCCACACAACTGACTCAACAAATCTCCACACTTAAACCTTTTTCTTCTTAGTTGTTTAATTTGCTTTCACAAATGAACCATATTATTGCCGATCGTGGCATCTCTCCCCTTTATTTTGTTATGGCACTGGAGCTGGCCGTGACAAATCGGGGGCTCGTCCATTTTAAATCCGGTGTGAACACTTAATTGGATTTGGGTTCCACCTGACTCGATTTGGCTTTTTGGTGCTCCCGGTTTGATCCGGTATTTTTTTTTTTTTTTTGCGCTCTTTTCTTAATTTGGCATTTGGGCGTTTTTGGGGTTTTTTTGAGCGCATTGTGGGGAGACGTCCAGAACATTAAGCTACCTGTCGGCTTTTTTGTTTGGAAAAGAGCCTCAGTTTGGTCAAGTGAAAGGTAAGTGATAACACGCTGATTTCATTTTGTTTTGTTTTGAACTAAGCTGCAGCGCCTATGTCCTCTGACAGGCATATCAACGTTACTGTCACGCCGCGCCATTCATCAGCGGCGCCACCTGCTCACGCACCTGCTACTCGTCAGCGGCGAAGGATAAAAGCCGCCTCGCCCTGAGCGTCGGCCTGAAGCCGTAGACTTCATTTCCTTGTATGGACTTCTACCACATTCTCTTCAGCATCCTCATCTCCGGTAAGAAGTTCACTTACCTCATCTCTCCAGTCTGCTCCCCTGTGCACAGGTGGATTCCTCGGCGGCGGACAATCCCGTCCCTCGTCTCTCCTCGCTGCTGCACCGAGCCCTGCAGGTGGCTGTCTCCCGGGCTTCCATCCTTGAAGCGCCAGTCATCTGCCCAAACAAGTAAGCTTCTCTCCCTCGCCTATTCTCCTCCCGTGTTGGTGTGTGCTCATCACCCTGTGTCTGATTTCTCCCATAGGGTTGCCGGCTGAACGGTCTCCTGCCTCTGGGTCCGAAGCAGACGCCACCACCAACACATTAACATTCCGCAGACACGCACCCAAACATCCCTGTTGTTAATAAACAGTTTGAACTACTCTGAGCCTGTGTGTGTGCGTCTCCTGAGCCGAACGTTATGTCAGTACGGCTTCAGCAGAGCGGCTCGGCGGACGGCGGGCTCGCACACCGGTTTACCATCCTCGAGGCTCGGGTGGATCAGATTGTTTATCAGCAACAGGTGGTTCTTCATCAATTATTAGAGCTGACTAACCGATTGAACCGCTTGGACCCCCAACAGCCGTTCCTCCCGACTCACCAGGGTGGCGCGGCTCCTGCTGTTCCAGCGGCCGTCCAGCCGGCTCCAGTGGCACCGGTTCGGCTCACGCCGATTCCGACCCCCGCCCGCTTTAGCGGTAAGCTCGGCGGAGCGCGGGGGTTTATTATGCAGTGTGAGTCCGTGTTCCACCGTGTGCCCGGAGATTTTCCCTCGGATCACAGCCGAATTGGTTACATAGGGAATCTTCTGGAGGGGCGTGCGTTAACCTGGACCTACGCCGTAATGGCGAGGCCCAGTTATGCCACCCTCACCTATGACCAATTCGTGAGGCGCTTTCTGGAGGTCTTTGACCACTCACAAACCGAAACGGTCCAGGTCGATCGGCTTCTCGCTCTCCAGCAGGGAAGCCGGTCGGCAGCGGACCACTCGGTCGACTTCCGGGTAGCGGCGGAGGAATTGGGCTGGGAGGAACGCTCCCTCTGTGGCCTGTTCCTCCGCAGCCTCAATAGTGATCTGAGGGATGAACTGGCTGGTCGGGATATCCCTGGGACGCTAGCGGAGCTGACATCCTTAGCGATAAGTTTGGATAACAGGCTGCGCGAGCGCTCCTCGGGGCGGAGGTCTTCTTCTTCTCGCCCTCGTGGAGCCTCGCCGCACCTGTTCCAAGCTCGCCCCCTGGCGGCGCCGCCAGCATCGCGCCCCGAGGAGTCGGAGCCGATGGTGACGGGCTGGACTAAACTTTCCCCTGTGGAGAAACAACGCCGCCGTGAGTTGGGCCTCTGCATGTATTGCGGAGGCGACCAACACACCGTGGAGCGTTGTCCACGGAAAGCCAGTCGGTGGGGTCCGCGAGTCACTGTTGGAAGCCTCGCGGATGTCAATCGGTTAGGATCACCTTCTCAATTGAAGCTGCCCATCCGTTTCTGCCATAACCCTACTGGGCACCTCACCCACGCACTGGTGGATTCGGGCGCAGAAGGCAGCTTCATTTCACAAAGCCTGGCAACCCGATTGGGCATCCGCTGCCAGGCACTCAACACTCCCATCTCCCTAATCCACCTCTCCCGTGCCACCCTCGGGAGAGTGACACATCAAACTGTTCCCCTACCGGTCATCATCTCGGGAAACCACCGGGAGGAAATGACCTTTTACGTCCTTCCCAACTCTGTGTCGCCCGTCATCCTGGGGTATCCCTGGCTCCGCCTTCACAATCCGGTCCTGGATTGGAAATCAGCTGGGATCTTGGCATGGAGTACGTTCTGTATGGGCACCTGCCTTCAGTCCGCTGCCTGCTCTCCGTCCGCTCCTCCCCCTGCTACGGACGCTGCACCCCCGGACCTGTCTCTGGTGCCCCCAGAATTTCACGACCTGGGTATAGTGTTCAGCAAAGCGAAAGCTATGTCTCTTCCCCCTCATCGGCCCTATGACTGCGCCATCAACCTCCGCCAGGGGGCTCCCTTACCCTCTGGTCGCCTTTACAGCCTGTCTGCGCCGGAGAAGGAGACGATGAACGCCTACCTGAAGGAATCATTGAGTGCTGGGATTATCCGCCCATCATCGTCACCCGTGGGGGCAGGGTTCTTCTTCGTGGGGAAAAAGGATGGGTCCCTCCGCCCTTGTATCGACTACCGGGCCCTCAACAATATCACGGAGAGGGACCGTTACACCCTGCCTCTCATGGACACTGCCTTCCACTCCCTCCAGGGGGCGACCTGGTTCACCAAGCTGGACCTACGCAGCGCTTACCACCTCGTCCGGATCCGGGAGGGAGATGAGTGGAAAACGGCCTTCCGTACCCCGAACGGCCACTTTGAATATCTGGTGATGCCGTTCGGGTTGACCAACGCTCCTGCAGTCTTCCAGCGCCTCATTAATGACGTCCTCCGGGACTTCATTGGCCTTTTCGTGTTCGTCTACCTGGACGATATTCTCATCTTCTCCAAGTCCAGGGATGAGCACCAGGTCCACGTGAGGCGGGTCCTCCAAAGGCTGCTGGAGAATCGTCTGTACGTTAAGGCGGAAAAGTGTGAATTTTACGCCAGGAGCACATCCTTCCTGGGGTTCATCATCGCCCACGATAAGGTGCTCCCCGACCCAGAGAAGGTAAAGGCGGTGGTGGAATGGCCCACACCTGCATCTCGGAAACAGGTGCAGCAATTTGTTGGCTTCGCCAATTTCTACCGCCGCTTTGTCCCCAACTTCAGTGCCATCGTGGGACCACTGACCCGCCTCACGTCCCCGAAGGTCCCGTTCCGGTGGACCGAAGAGGTCGCTGCCGCCTTTGAGGCGCTGAAGGCGGAATTCTCCTCCTCCCGGGTCCTTCGCCAGGTCGACCCCGCGCTGCAGTGCATTGTTGAGGTAGACGCCTCGGACACGGGAGTGGGAGCAGTGCTGTCCCAGCGGTCACCGGACGATGGCGCCAAGCGACCGTGCGCTTTCTTCTCCCGGCGCTTGTCCCCGGCGGAGAGAAACTACGATGTGGGGGACAGAGAGCTCTTGGCCATCAAGCTCGCCCTGCAGGAGTGGCGCCACTGGTTGGAGGGGGCAAGCCTGCCGTTTGTGGTCCTCACGGACCACAGGAACCTGGAATACTTACGGTCTGCCAAGCGCCTGAACGCCCGCCAGGCGCGCTGGTCTCTGTTCTTCGCCAGGTTCCAATTTTCCATCACCTTCAGGCCTGGCTCTAAGAACGTCCTGCCTGACGCCCTCTCCAGGCAGTTCGCCCCCGTGGAGTCGGAGGAGGCGCCCCACTCCATCCTGCCCAGGTCGTGCGTCGTGGGAGCCATCTCGTGGGACATTGAGAGCAAGATCCGGAAGGCACAGGAGGTGGAACCTGACCCTGGCGGCGGACCGGAGGGGAGGCTGTTCGTGCCATCCGCGGTCCGAGGAGAGGTCATCCACTGGCTCCACACCTCCAAGCTCACCTGTCACCCTGGCACCTCCCGGATGATAGATCTCCAACGGTCCTTTTGGTGGCCAGGCCTGCGGAGGGATGCAGCCCGCTACGCCCGGGCTTGCCCAATCTGTGCCACCTGCAAGTCGGGAAATGCCCCTCCAGCGGGTCTGCTCCAGCCCCTGCCCGTCCCTGGCAGGCCCTGGTCGCACATCGCTCTGGATTTCGTCACCGGACTCCCCATCTCCAACTCCTATGACACCATCCTGACCATCATGGACCGCTTCTCCAAGGCCGTGCACTTCGTCCCCCTGCGAGGCCTCCCTACTGCCCTGGAGACGGCGGACCTCCTCGTCCAACACGTGGTCAGGCTGCATGGGATTCCGGTGGACGTGGTCTCGGACCGGGGCCCCCAGTTTTCATCTGAGGTTTGGAGGTCTTTCTGCAACGCCATCGGAGCCAAGGTGAGCCTCTCCTCCGGCCATCACCCCCAATCCAACGGGCAGTGTGAGAGGACCAACCAGGAGCTGGAGGCTGCGCTCCGCTGTGTGTCCAGATCCAAACCCGCGTCCTGGAGCAACCATCTTGCCTGGGTTGAATATGCCCACAACACCGCTCGCTCTTCTGCTACAGGGATGTCCCCCTTCAAAGCGTCCCTGGGTTACGACCCCCCGCTGTTTCCGGAGCAGGAGAGTGAGGTAACTGTCCCGTCAGTCAGGGCCCATCTCAGGCAGTTCCGCTCCACCTGGGCTGCCGCGCGCCATGCGCTATTGCGCACAGCGGAGCGCAACAGGACTGTGGCGGACCGGCGTAGGAGACCTGCCCCGGCGTACAGAGTTGGGCAGCTTGTTTACATTTCCACCCAGGACGTCACTCTAAAAGGCGAGAGGAGAAAGCTGGCACAGCGCTTCATGGGTCCCTACCCCATCACCCGGATCATCAACCCGGTGGCTGTGCGCGTGGCTATTCCCCCCTCCCTCCGCATTCATCCTACTTTCCACGTGTCGAAGGTGAAACTGGCGGTTACTGACCCCCTTTGCCCTCCTCCTGCAGCGCAACCCGCGCCCCGGATGATTGGTGGCCATCCGGCCTGGTCCGCCTCCTCCATCCTGGACTCCCGGCGCCGGGGTCGTGGGTTGCAATACTTGGTGGACTGGGAGGGCTATGGGCCCGAGCATCGACAGTGGGTGCCCCCGTCGTTTGTGTTGGACCCATCGCTCATCGCGGACTTCCACCGAGCGCACCCGGATAAGCCATCGCCAGGAGGCGCTGCTAGAGGGGGGAGTACTGTCACGCCGCGCCATTCATCAGCGGCGCCACCTGCTCACGCACCTGCTACTCGTCAGCGGCGAAGGATAAAAGCCGCCTCGCCCTGAGCGTCGGCCTGAAGCCGTAGACTTCATTTCCTTGTATGGACTTCTACCACATTCTCTTCAGCATCCTCATCTCCGGTAAGAAGTTCACTTACCTCATCTCTCCAGTCTGCTCCCCTGTGCACAGGTGGATTCCTCGGCGGCGGACAATCCCGTCCCTCGTCTCTCCTCGCTGCTGCACCGAGCCCTGCAGGTGGCTGTCTCCCGGGCTTCCATCCTTGAAGCGCCAGTCATCTGCCCAAACAAGTAAGCTTCTCTCCCTCGCCTATTCTCCTCCCGTGTTGGTGTGTGCTCATCACCCTGTGTCTGATTTCTCCCATAGGGTTGCCGGCTGAACGGTCTCCTGCCTCTGGGTCCGAAGCAGACGCCACCACCAACACATTAACATTCCGCAGACACGCACCCAAACATCCCTGTTGTTAATAAACAGTTTGAACTACTCTGAGCCTGTGTGTGTGCGTCTCCTGAGCCGAACGTTATGTCAGTTACTCCTTTTGAGTTTCGTTGATTTTGTTGTTTTAATAGTGTTGGGATGAACGTGGTTAGTAGCAGTTGTCTCGGGGGCACGTCCAAGGTTCCAGGAGTAGTTGCCAGCGGGCTGGTCGCTTCTCTGTGCCTTTGGGTTTCAGTGCATAAATATCCACTGCAATTAGAGTGTGAGTGTGACACAGGGTTACACAGGGTGCATGTGAAGCGTCTAGTGCAGTAGTATAGTAACATAGAGATGTTTGTAGATAGTGCATGTTGCATGGCATATGTTACATGTTGCTTTCTGCTTGCTGCTCTGCTTACAGCTATCGCCACCAGCTAGCCCCCTTTGGGGGTGAAAAGAGGAGCCGAGTGCATAAGTCTCCTCCTGCTGGTACATAGCCTCTCCACCACCAAGACCCCTGCAGTGCCTCCTCGTGGCCACACATGGTAACTGGGTACCTTGCGGTCCCAGGCTAAACTGGAGGGGATCTCGGAGCAACAGGGGGCCCCAGAGACGCGGCGTATAGGCCCACCCTGTGTGGACACGCCCTGACGCCCGTCAACCCCTGCCCCAACTATGGGTAAATAGCCCCACTGCCTTGTGGGTAATCTATTAAGGTGAAGGCTAAGGGAGCTACCCCTGACAGAAAAGCAATGCGCTGGTGGTGCGCAAAAGGCGGGACTTAAAAGACCAAGGACCCAGCAGCCTCCTGCAGCCATGTTGAGGGACTGGTCGTCATGGGCTTACCCACGCCACCGGATTTACCTTATCATCGCGAAGACAGTGCTATTGGGAAGAGCGCGCCCCCTATGGCACTCTAAATAATTCAATGCGCAGGTATCCACCTCTGACCGTGGTGGGCCTTACCTTCCTGGACATCTGGTTGAAGTCTGGCGGCGACAGGGGATGTGGCGACGGGAGCAGGTATGAATGTTACTGGGAGCTCCTAGCTATAACCCTGCACGTCAGCAGCACAGGGCTATTATGGGCGCTAACAGCTGGGGTGGCAGCTGTTTTCGGCAGACCCCTGTGTGATTGAGCAGCCCTATTTAGGACAGCACTGCTCACCGCAACTGGGGAGGGGCCTAGAAAAAGTGGCCTAAAAATTGCCCACCCATCTTTCGCCTGAACAGGTTACCACGCCTATTGGGTCATTCCACCTCTGCGGTCAAAACAATAAAAAGAGAACATGCAACCTAAAACTGGCAACATGGAATGTAAGGACACTCCTGGATCGAGGTTCTGATAGACCCCATAGGAGAACAGCTCTGGTTGCTGCTGAACTGAGTTGCTACAACATTGATATTGCTGCACTGAGCGAGACCAGGCTCCTAGATGAGGGCTCTTTAACAGAGGAAGGGATGGGCTACACATTCTTCTGGAGGGGTTACCCCTCAGGAGAACAACATCTGCATGGTGTATGACTGGCCATCAAAAACACCCGTCTACCAAGACTCAGTGAAACACCTGTTGGCATTAAAGAGAGACTGATGACACTCTGTATCCCCCTGGTTAAGAATCGCTTTGCTACACTTCTTAGTGCCTATGCACCGACCCTGCCATCAGAGAGTGTGGCCAAGGATTCCTTCTATCAGTCACTGGACAAAACTCTTCTCCGGATCCCCAAGAATGACAAGATCTTCTTACTTGGAGATTTTAACGCCAGAGTGGGTCAGAACAACCAGATATGGAGTGGAGTGCTTCGCAGACATGGAGTTGGCCAGGCTAATGCAAATGGAGTGAGATTGCTCACTCTCTGCTCTGAGCATAACCTGACCATAACCAACACCATCTTCCAGCAAAAGGCCAAATACAAAACATCATGGATGCACCCTCGCTCTAAACACTGGCACCTGATTGACTACATCATTGTGAGGCGCAGTGACATCAGAGATGTCCACATCACCCGTGCCATGAGAGGTGCAGAATGCTGGACAGATCACCGGCTGATCATGGCCAGGGTCCACATGCAAGTGCGCCCCCCCTTGTGACTACAAGGGCCCAAAAGGAGGAAACTTGATTGCTCCCGTCTGGCGAATCTGGATGTAAGAAATGACTTTCGTTACTCCCTGGTTGAGAAACTAGGGGGGGGGGGTGGAGCATTTCTTGAGTCTGCCTGAGAAGACCATGGACCAGAAGTGGGACTTCATCAGCTCGGCTCTTTGTGAGGCAGCAGCCCAAACGATTGGCTATAAGAGGAAGAACCACCAAGACTGGTTTGATGACAACTCGGACACCATCCACGACTTGCTGGAGGACAAGCACAGAGCACATCAGGCAACCTTAAGGAATCCCTCATCCATTATCATCAGGCATCAGTGGCAGAGAGCTCGGCGGGATGTACAAAGGGCTACTCGGACAATGCAGAACGAGTGGTGGACAAAAAAGGCACATGAAATCCAGGCCTTTGCCGATAAAAATGACATGCATAATTTTTATAATGCAGTCAAGAAGATTTACGGCCCAACAAATCGCTGCATCACTCCCCTGAAAACAGCAGATGGGTTGAAAATCCTAAAGGATCAGCCTAATATCTTGCTGAGATGGGCTGAACACTTTAGTACTCTGCTTAACCAGGACTCAGATGCAGACCCCACTGTTCTTGACGACTTGCCTACACTTCCTCCAATGCAAGACCTGGATCAGCCCCCAACCTTCCTGGAGGTTCTATCAGCTACCCGCTCTCTCAAAAACAAGTCCCCTGGTAATGATAACATCCCTGCCGAGCTGTTGAAACAAGGAGGCTACTTGTGTACAAAAACCCTGCACAAGTACATCACCAAGGTCTGGGCTGATGACAACATCCCACAACAATGGAGAGATGCCACAATTGTCACCATTTATAAAAACAAGGGTGACAAGGCTGTCTGCGGCAACAGCAGGGGTGTTTCGCTTCTTGCTGTTGCTGGTGAGGTCCTGGCGAAGGTGATGCTTCATAGGCTGATCAACAACATCACAGAATCAGTGCTGCCTGAATCGCAATGCGGTTTCAGGAAGGGCAGGAGCTCGATGGACATGATTTTCACAGCTCGGCAGCTGCAGGAGAAATGTCGGGAGCACCACCAGGACCTGTTCATGGCCTTTGTCGATCTCGCCAAAGCTTTCGACACTGTCCATAGAGAACTCCTATGGGAAGTTCTTCTTAAGTTTGGCTGCCCCAGCAAGTTTGTCAATATCCTCCGCCAATTTCATGATGGTATGACTGCTTGGGTGACTATAGGAGGACAGGAATCTCCTTCCTTCCCCGTTTGTACAGGGGTTAGGCAGGGGTGTGTATTAGCACCAGTACTTTTTAACATCTTCCTGCTCTGTGTCACCCAGCTTCTCCACAAGGAGATTGAGGACAGCAGCGGTGTAACAGTGGACTTCCGTCTAGATGGCAACCTTTTTAATATAAGGAGGCTCCAGGCAACCACCAAACTGCAAAGGGTGAGAGTCATTGAGCTACAGTATGCAGATGGGGCAGCACGGTGGTGCAGTGGTTAGCACTGTTGCCTTACAGCTAGAAGGTTCCTGGTTCGAATCCCCAGGCTGGCAGGGGTTGGAACCTTTCTGTGTGGAGTTTGCATGTTCTCCCTGTACTGCGTGGGTTTACTCCGGGGGCTCCGGTTTCCTCCCACAATCCAAAGACATGCATGTTAGGTTAATTGGCTGTTCTAAATTGTCCCTAGATATCTGTTTCCTATAGGCCCTTAGAATAGAGGGTTAGTACTAGTGAAAGCGCTTTGAGTGGTTTTTGTGACTAGAAAAGCGCTATATAAGTGCAGGTTAGTTAGTTAGTTAGTTAGATGACTGTGCTCTGGTATCTCATAGCCCACAAGATCTCCAGTCTGTTCTTACTGCTGCGGTGAGAGCAAACAGCAGGATGGGACTGATGGTGAACACCATCAAAACAGAGGTTGTCTGCCAATGCAGCACCAATATCCCATCTACTCTACCTACCTTCACTGTTGCTGGTGAACAGCTGTCTGTTGTTCCATCTTTCAAGTACCTGGGGAGCATCCTCTCTGTAGATAACACCACTGACAGTGAGGTCCAGAACAGGATCAGGCAGGCATCAGCTTCTTTTGGGAGACTCCGGCGTCGGGTCTTCCAGAACAAGAACCTCCATCTCCAAACGAAGATCTCTGTTTACCAAGCAGTCTGTGTCACTACTCTCCTCTACAGCTGTGAATCCTGGGTGACTTACAGCCGCCACATTAGGGATCTAGAACGGTTCCACATACGCTGCCTTCAGCGCATCCTGGGAATTACCTGGCGTGACCATGTGCCTCATTCTGAGATACTCTTTAAAACCAGCTGTAGGAGTATTGAGGCAACAATCACCCAGCACCAGCTACGCTGGCTGGGACATGTGGTGAGGATGCCCCCAAACCGGCTGCCTCGCAGGGTGTTATATGGCCAGCTACACCACGGTCGATGCTCTGCTGGAGGGCAGAAGAAGCGCTACAAGGACCAGCTAAAGATGGCCTTAAAAAAGTGCAGGATCAGACCTGAGGCTCTGGAGGAGGCTGCTGCTGACCGGAACACCTGGCGACAGCAGTGCCTTGTGGGGACCCGTATGATGGAGGAGGACAGAACAGCCAGGAGACAGGACAGAAGACTGAGGAGGAATGCACCTGCAGTCCCTGCTGCCACTACTACAACTTTTACATGCCCTACCTGCAACAGGACATGTGGGTCCAGGATAGGACTACATAGCCATCAAAGGACTCATCGATAGAATTGGATGTCATCATCAGACTCAATGGACAACCACAAGCAAGCAAGCAAGCACCCACTGCAATTAACCTCATAAAGACTAGGGCTGAGCTTAGTTAGTCTCAAATTAGGCAGATAGTGGGGACGCATCGGCAGCATTTTTTTTTTCCTTCCTCACTTTGGTGTTTGTTTTCCAGCGTGTTAACACTGTCGTTTCCATTTGAATTGTTTACAATTCTGTGTGTAAAATGGTTCGTATTGATGAGTTTTCTTTTCATATCCTTCAGAGGACTTGTTGAATGCCTATACAAAAGAGCAATTGCTCATTATTGCAGAAAAATATGAAATTGAAATTAATGAAAAATGCTCAAAATATATGGTAAAATCTAGTTTGAAAGCAAATTTGTTTGAAAAGGGTATTTTGGCTGCATCTGTGATTGAATCTGTGGTTGAGGATGTTTTTGATGGGGTTCAGGTTTTTCACTGCCACTTCAAAATTCAGGTTTCTCCTTTGAACAACAGAAAGAATTCTTGCTGTTCCAGACGGAATGTGAAAAATTTAAACATAAAGCTGATACAGAGAAATGGAGGGTTGAAGTGGATAAAGAATTGGCTGTGGAATGAATGAAACATGAGACAGAACAAGCCAAAATTAAAGTGGAACAGGAAAAATTAGAATTAATTAAAAAGGCAAGGTTGAGTATTTTTGGTGGTAGTCCATACAGGGGCTCTCCTTCAAACTCTTTTGATTTAACTACGAATTTGCGTCTTGAAAAGAAAAGAAAAGCGATATTTCATCTCATTTGTCCAAAGTCTGCCGGCATGTTTTACATAAACTCAGCATATAGCATGTTAAGCTAATTAGCAGGGATCTACTGCAGGTTTGAAAAGAACCTACAGTTCTCACCTCCCACCCACACAAAAGGATTATCTGCAGCCCCAGGAACTCCATCCCTCCTCCACTCTGACCTCCCACCAGCACTAACGATCTGTGAAGAGGAGGTGCGCCGGGTCTTTCAGAGACAAAAGATCAAGAAGGCTGCAGGACCTGATGGTGTGTTTCCATCCTGCCTGAGAGTCTGCTCCAACAAGTTGGCCCCCATCTTCACCCGGATCTTTAACAGATCACTGGAGCTGCGTGAAGTGCCTTCCTGCTTCAAACGCTCCATCATCATTCCAGTTCCCAAGAAACCCTCTGTTACAGGATTAAACGACTACAGACCTGTTGCCCTGACCTCTGTGGTCATGAAATCCTTGGAGAGATTGGTGCTGAACCACCTGAAGGTCATCACAGGCCCCCTGATGGACCCACTGCAGTTTGCCTACCGGTCAAACAGGTCAGTGGATGATGCAGTGAATATGGGACTACACTACATCCTGCAACACCTCGACTCCCCAGGGATGTACGCCAGGATCCTGTTTGTCGACTTCAGCTCAGCGTTCAACACCATCATCCCAGGCATTCTTCATCAGAAACTCCTCCAGCTCAAGGTGCCCCCCTCCACCTGCCAGTGGATCTCCAGCTTTCTGACTGACAGGTGGCAACAGGTGAAGCTAGGGAGATTTACATCCAGCTCCCGAAAAATTAGTACTGGCGCCCCCCAAGGATGTGTCCTTTCCCCACTGCTCTTCTCCCTCTACTCCAACGACTGCACCTCAGAGGACCCTTCGGTGAAGCTCCTGAAGTTTGCAGACGACACCACAGTCATTGGTTTGATCCGGGATGATGATGAGTCTGCATACAGGCAGGAGGTGGAGCAGCTGATCCTCTGGTGCAGCCAGAACCATCTTGAACTTAACCCAGCCAAAACGGTGGAGATGACTGTGGATTTCAGGCGACACCCCCCTTCATTCCCCCCACTCACCATCCTCAACAGCACAGTGTCCACTGTGGACTCCTTCAAGTTTCTGGGTACCACAATCTCCCGGAACCTGAAGTGGTCCTCCCATATAGACACTGTCCGGAAAAAGGCCCAGCAGAGGTTGTTTTTTCTGCGTCAGCTCAAGAAGTTTGATTTGCCTCAGGAGCTGCTGGTTGTCTTCTACACCGCCATCATCCAATCTGTCCTCTGCTTTTCCATCACTGTCTGGTTTTGATCTGCCCCTAAACAGGACAAGACCAGACTGCAGCGGATCATTAAGTCTGCGGAGAGGATCATTGGTACTGACCTACCCTCCACTGAGAACTTATATCGGTCCATAACCAGGAAACGGGCGGGAAACATCTGTGCTGACCCATCACACCCCGGCCACAAACTGTTTGAACTTCTATCTTCTGGTCATCGTTACAGATCACTGAAGGTCAAAACCACCCGTCACAGGAACAGTTTCTTTCCTCAAGCCATCACTCTGATGAACTCCTAACATTCACCTAGTCCTACCTGTTGCTGTACTCATGACTTCCATCCATCCATCCATCTTGTACCGCTTTTCCGGAGGTCCGGGTCGCGGAGGCAGCAGTTCAAGCAGAGAAGCCCAGACTTCCCTCTCCCCAGCCACCTGCTCCAGCTCTTCAGAGGGGATACCAAGGCGTTCCCAGACTAGCTGGGAGACATAGTCTCTCCACCGAGTCCTGGGTCTGCCCCGGGGTCTCCTCCCAGTGGGACGTGCCTGAAACACCTCAAGTGGGAGGCGTCCAGGAGGCATCCTAATCAGATGCCCATACCACCTCAACTGACTCCTTTCAATGTGGAGGAGCAGCGGTTCTACTCTGAGCCTCTCCCGGATGACTGAGCTCCTCACCCTATCTCTGAGGGTGAGTCCAGCAATCCTACGGAGAAAGCTCATTTCAGCCGCTTGTATCCGCGATCTCGTTCTTTCGGTCATTACCCAAAGCTCGTGACCATAGGTGAGAGTAGGAACGTAGATTGACTGGTAAATCGACAGCTTTGCCTTAGAACTAAGCTCCCTCTTCACCACAACAGACCGGTACAACGTCCACATCACTGCAGATGCTGCTCCAATCCGTCTGTCGATCTCTCGCTCCATTTTCCCCTCACTCGTGAACAAGACCCCAAGATACTTAAACTCCTCCACTTGGGGCAGGAGCCTGTCCCCAACCCGGAGAGGACAATCCACCTTTTTCCGGCTGAGGACCATGGACTCGGACTTGGAGGTGCTGATTCTCATCCCAGCCGCTTCACACTCAGCGGCAAACCGTCCCAGCAAGAGCTGTAGGTCATTGCTGGATGAAGCCAACAGGACAACATCATCTGCAAACAACAGAGATGAGATCCTGTGGTCACCAAGCATGACACCCTCCATTCCCTGGCTGCGCCTAGAAATCCTGTCCATAAAAATTATGAACAGGACCGGTGACAAAGGGCAGCCCTGGCGGAGTCCAACTCTCACTGGGAATGACTCCGACCGAGTGTTGGCAATGCGAACTAAACTCTCACAACGGTCGTACAGAGACCGAATAGCTCGTAACAACAAGCCCGATACCCCATACTCCCGAAGCACCCCCCACAAAAATCCACGAGGGACGCAGTCAAATGCCTTCTCCAAGTCCACAAAACACATGTAAACTGGTTGGGCAAACTCCCACGAACCCTCAAGAATTCTCGAGAGGGTAAAGAGCTGGTCCGATGTGCCACGGCCAGGACGAAAACCACATTGCTCCTCCTGAATCCGAGGTTCGACCAACGGCCGGACTCTCCTCTCCAGTACCTTGGCATAGACCTTCCCAGGGAGGCTGAGGAGTGTGATCCCTCTAAAGTTGGAGCACACCCTCCGGTCCCCTTTTTTGAAGAGAGGAACCACCACCCCGGTTTGCCATGCCAAAGGCACTGCCCCCGACCTCCACGCAATGTTGCAGAGGCGTGTCAACCATGACAACCCAACAACATCCAGGGCCTTGAGGTACTCGGGGCGAATCTCGTCCACCCCCGGGGCCCGGCCACCAAGGAGATTTTTAACCACCTTGGCGACCTCAGCCCCTGTGATAGGCGAGTCATCCCCCTCGTCCCCAAACCCTGCTTCCTCTGTGGAAGGCGTATCAGTGGGATTGAGGAGATCCTCGAAGTATTCCTTCCACCGCCCGACGATATCCCCAGTTGAAGTCAACAGTGTCCCATCCGCACCATACACAGTGTGGACGGGGAGCTGCTTTCCCCTCCTGAGCCGCCGAACAGTTTGCCAGAATCTCTTTGAAGCCGACCGAAAGTCTTGTTCCATGGCCTCACCGAACTCCTCCCATACCCAGGTTTTTGCTTCAGCAACCACCAGAGCTGCACTCCGCTTGGCCTGCCGGTACACCTCAGCTGCTTCGGGAGTCCCACAAGCCAACCAAGCTTGATAGGACTCCTTCTTCAGCTTTATGGCCCCCCTCACCACTGGTGTCCACCACTTGGTACTCATGACTTTTCATCCATTATTACATTGCACATAACTCTCACACTGCTTTTTACTTCATTCACATTATATCACTGAATCTGAGTTCACATTGAAATACTGTGTGACTGTATATTTTTTTTATATATTTCTGCAAAGTGTGGTTAGTCTGAGTAAATAACTGCATATATTCCTGTATATATTTGCATCCTTTTATAGAAACGTGGACAGACTGTAATTTACTGTACATACTCTGTTGTCATTGAATCCTTATTTAAATCCTCCACCTGAACAACGAGAGCAAGTTTTTAGCCAAAGTCAAATTCCTTGTATGTGTTGTGCATACTTGGCCAATAAAGCTGATTCTGATTCTGATTCTGATTCTAATGTAATGATGCATCACGACACGGATACACTGTTATGAAGTTTTCACCGGATCATAAATCTGAATCTAAAGCCATGTGTTTTATACTGGATATGTAGTTCAGTGTTCTGGACTTATAGCCTACACATTCATGCCAAAATAAAGCTAGGCAAATTATGCACATTATCTGTAGTTAGGTGTTGCATCTCTCCTAAACCTGAAAATAACCTGTGCTCTTGTGCTTGTCCAGTTATGGCAGAGAAAAGAAAAGTAACAGACATCCGGTCATTTTTCAATGCACCGAAAAGACAAGTAAGTAGAAAGATCCCAATAATATTAAGGCAGTTTGTTGAAAAATGTCTTTATAAAGGAATGAGGAGTTTATGGAAATGTTTAATAATTGTTTCATTAGGGACAGCAAAATCAGGGCAGGGAACTGGGCACAGAGAGATACAGTCAGTCAACCAGAGATATAGAGTCTCAGGTAAGTCTTGTCATGTTCTGGTGAGCGCACTCTCCCCCTCCCTTCCTGTTCAACTTTCGTCAACTCCGCAGGGAATCACCTCACCTGCGTGATGAGATGCACCTGCTGCCTCTGCCTCACCAGCGCTTAAAAGGACCTTCACTTCAATGCTTCAGCGCTGGCTTGTTGGGTATACTACCAACTATAAGCAAGTAAGTTATATTCTCTCTCTCAAAGGAAATTTATTAATTCCTCTTATCCTCTCTTTTATAGGTTACTACCATCTTCGTGGTGCGTCTCCGGGATTGTTGTGTGCTCACCTGCCTCATCATCACCACTACTGCAGCCATATCCACCCGGTCAGACACCTCACCCAGCTCTACCCCTGCCTTCCAGCTTCCTCTCCTGGTTCGCCATTTGTGCTGGGTTTCGCTGCCAGGTTCTCTGTTTCTCCCACGTGGGTGCAGTCCTATTTTCCCTTTTCAGTCTCCCTCCTTATCTAACCTGCTCTTGTCTCTCCTTCCAGGTTGGGTAGTCCTCTGACGAAGTGACGTCTTTCATTAACAAAGCTCTTCCTTTTGAATTAATAAAATCCAAACTAAATCCAAACTAAAATCCAACTAACTAACTGGTGGGACTTATTCAGAGGGATGAGGAATCAATGTACAGGGAAGAAGTTAGAGACCTGGGGGGCTGGTGCAGGGAGAACAATCTGGTGCTCAACGTGGACAAATGAAGGAGATGATTATTGACTTCCGGAGGTCACGGCCTGAACACGTCCCTCTCTGCATCAGCAGCCGTTTGGTGGAGAGAGTGGAGAACATCAAGTTCCTCGGAGTGTAGATCTCGCAGGACCTGACCTGGAGCAAGAATTCCTTGGGGATCAGGAAGCGGGCCCAGCAGAGACTGCACTTCTTGAGGAAACTCAAACAGGCCTCTCTCCCCATCTGCATCCTCAGGACCTTCTACAGAGGTGTGGTAGAGAGTGTTCTGACGTACATTGCAACATGATACTCCAGTTGCAGTATGTCAGACAAAAAAGCTCTGCAGAGGATAGTTAAGGGAGCTGAGAAGGTAATTGAAGTTTCCCTCCCCTCTGTTCAAGAACTTTTTCAGAGCTGTTGTAGGAGCAGGGCACTGAACATTGTTAAGGACCACTCTCACCCTCTGCACAAACACTGTGAACTGCTGCCATCTGGCAAACGATTCCAGAGCATCAGAGGCAGAACCACCAGACTGATCAACAGCTTCCTTCCACAAGCTGTTAGGATGCTGAACAGTTGATCTGGAATCCTTTACACATATTACTGCACTTTATGGACATTATGTATATTATATGTATATTATAGTTTTAGTCAGTTTTAAGTATTTATTTCTCTTAGCTACTTAGATTCACTTAGCCATTTAAATTGTTTTATATATACATAGGCAGTTACTATCATTTTAACTGCAACTGTAATAAGTTAATATTACTGTAATATCCAAATGTGTCTCAGGGATATATGAATGGCTGTCACGGTGGGGGGGTGAGGGGGTGTGAGTGTGTATTTAAATTATGTTCTTTTTACAATACGGATGCCTAGAGAAACGCAATTTCATCTTGCTTGCACTACAGTTGCATGCATAGCATCATGGCAATAAAGGTTGATTGATTGATTGATAATTTTCTTCTCTGTGTTGTGTGTTTTCTCTGGTGTCACTCCCTGCATGTGAGCTGTCAATTATTATCAATCATGACAGAACGAGCCAGCCACAGTGCAAGCTCAGCTGGAGCGACATCAGCGGAACACTGCGCTTTAGATCGCTTAGATGCCACAGAGAGGCAGGTGGCCAAGCTTATGCAGAAGCTGCCAATGATTACGCAGCAGCTGGGCACGGTCGCCGAGCATTAGGCTCACTTGTCTCATCCAGGTTCCACCCCTTCACCTGTTGCCCCAGTTTCTTCCACCGTGTGCCAAACTACCTCCGTTCCCTCACCTGCCCTGTACGTGGGGGAGGTGGGGAAATGTAAAGGCTTACTTTGCCACGTTCGGCTTTATTTGGACCAGGTCAGTGGGGAGTACCCGGACGATACTGCTATAATTCATTTTATGACCCTCCTGCTGTGAGACAGGGCCCTCAGCTGGGCCCTATCTATTCTCGACAGTCTGGAGGGCCTTAATTACTCATTTGATCTGTTAATGAATTCGCTTGCGCATTAGACCGGAGAGAGAGCGAGGGGAACATCATGAGCCAAGTTATGTCACTCCTTCAGGGGAGTCGGTCTGCCGCCGACTACTCTGTGGAGTTTCAGGTCACTACGGTGGACTCTGGATGGAATGACATTTCGCTATGCAGTGTCTTCCTCTGGGGTTTAAATGAAAACATCCATGACAACCTAGCGGTTCATGCAGTTCCCTCCTCCTTGGATGGTCTTATTGATCAGGCTGTCAGTTTAGACAACCGATACTGCGAGCGTGCAAGGGAGCGCAAGACCTCCTCCAACCTGCCCAGTGCACGCATGCCCTCTTCGGCTACTGACACAGGTGGAGCTGGCTCCTCCACCGAGCCTATGGAGCTCAGCCGAGTCCGCCTGACTCCGGAAGAGCACCAGTGGCGGAGGAGAGCCGGCACATGCATGTACTGTGGCTCTTTAAAGCACCCACTGCATGGGTACCATCTGAAGCCTAAAAGACATGGCCCGTCAGTAACTGTGGGGGGTCAGACGGGAGGGAAATCTATTCATCCCCCCGGTAGCTTCTCCATTTCGGCCCTCATCCAGTTGCCGGGGGTCGAGAGGAAAGTCAATGCTTTGAGGGGCAGAGCAGAACTTTATTTCTGAGCACCTCGTGCAGGATGTAGGCATCCCCATGACCAAATTGTCCACGCCCCTCAATGTCACTACATTGTTGGGCGAAAATATAGCATCCATCACCGAACGCATGGGGCCAGTCTCCGTCCTTCTTTCCGATAACCACAGGGAGACAATTTTGTTCCTTAGTCTCCCTAAATCGTGTCACCTGGTGGTTCTAGGGCTCCCGCGGCTCCAGAAACATAACCCCATTATTAATTGGGCACATAATTCCGTCTCATCCTGAAGCCCATATTGTTTGGCATCTTCTCTTAACTCGGCCGAGAGTTCATCATCGCTGCCTATCTCTTCTCCTCCAGCGGAGCCGCCAGACCTCAGCCTAGTACCCGAGGTCTATCATAACCTTGGAGAGGTCTTTAGCAAGTCGAGAGCGCTTTCTTTACCTCCTCATCTCTCTTACGACTGTGCCATAGACCTTCTCCCGGGTGTGCGGCTGCCATCCAGCTGGCTCTACAGTATTTCTGGGCCGGAGAGGGAGGCAATGGAGAGCTATATTAAAGAATTTTTGAACGCCGGCCTCATTCTGCCTTCATCGGCTCCTCTTGGGGCAGGGTTCTTTTTTGTCGGGAAGGAAGGTTCCTTGCGCCTGTTCATTGATTATTGGGAACTTAATGCCATAACTGTTACGGATAAATATCCTCTGCCCCTGATAAACTCCACGTTTGAGCTCCTTCAGATGCGCGAGTATTCTCCAAATTGGATTTGCGTAATGCCTACCATCTGGATCGCATTCGTGAAGGGGACTAATGGAAAACAGCCTTTAAAACACCCTTGGGGCAATTTGAATATCTGGTGATGCCACTCGGGCTCACCAATGCCCCCTCCGTCTTCCAGCGTATGATCATCGACGCCCTCTGTGATATTTTAAATCAATTTGTTTTTGTCTACCTTGACGACATTTTGATTTTTTCCCGCACGCCAGAGGAACACGCAGTCCACATCAAGCCCATTCTACAATGGCTCCTGAAGAACCAGCTTTATGTAAAGGCAGAGAGTTGTATGTTTTCCACCCGCTCCACTTCGTTCCTTGGTTTTATCATAGCTGAGGGGGAACTGAGGGCCGACCTGGCCAAGGTGAAGGCTGTGCTAGATTGGCCTACACCCCACTCCTGCAAGGACCTCCAGCACTTCTTGGGGTTCGCAAATTTTTATCACCATTTCATCAGAAAATATAGTGGGGTAGCACAGCCTCTTACCCAGCTGACCTCAGTTAAAGTGCCCTTTAGTTGGTCTGAGGCAGCTGAACAGGCCTTTTCCAAATTGAAGAGTCTGTTCTCCAATGCCCCATCTTGGCCCAGGTCGACCCCCAGCTCCAGTTTATTCTAGAGGTGGATGCTTCTGACTCGGGGGTGGGCGCCGTCCTATCATAGCGCTCAGCTTCAAATCAGAAGCTCCATCCATGTGCGTATTTCTCTTGGCGGCTCACGCCTGCTGAGAGGAATTATGACGTAGAGGACCGAGAGCTCTTGGCCATTAAGTTGGCCCTTGAGGAGTGGAGAGACTTGCTGGAGGGAGCGGCTCAGCCCGTTGTTGTGTGGACCAACCACAAAAATTTAGAATATCTTCGGTCAGCCTGCAGGCTGAATGCCAGGCAGGCCCAGTGGACCTTATTTTTTGCTAGATTTAATCTTACCATCACTTACAGGCGTGACTCCCATAATGTTAAACTGGACGCTGTCTCCCGCCAGTTCTGCCCCGACCCTCCTACCCTTCATTCCCTTCCCAAACCCACTGCCCCACCCTCTTGCTTTCTTAGAGCTCTCACATGGGACATTGAGCAGGGGGTTCAGTGGGCTCAATCCATGGAACCCAAGCCAGACGTGGGTCCTGACAGTCGTCTGTTCGTCCTGGCTGCTCTCCGCAGTGATGTCATCAGGTGGGGTCACACCAGCTTTTTCGCCTGCCATCACTCGCACCATCAACCTCATCCGTGGGGTGTTTTGGTAGCCCACCCTGCAGACCAACATCTGGGATTATGTCAACGCCTGTCAAGTCTGCAGTCACAATAAATCTGACTCCTCGTTCCCTTCTGGTGTCCTCCACCCACTTCCTATCCCCAGCCAACCCTGGTCCCAAATTGCCCTGGACTTTATCACTGGACTTCCCCCCTCTCAAGGCAACACTCTAATCCTCACCTGTGTGGATCGCTTCTCTAAGGCGATCCATCTGGTGCCCCTCCCTAAATTACCCTCTGCTTCGGAAACGGCAAACCTCCTTATGACCCATGTCATCTGCTTACACGGCATTCCTGTAGAAATTGTGTCTGACCAGGGCCCTCAATTCACCTCCAAAGTTTGGAGTTCCTTTTGCCGCTCCCTAGGCACCAATGTCAGCCTTACATCAGGATACCATCCTCAGAGCAACGGGCAGGCTGAGCGCGCCAACCAATCCTTCGAGGCTGCCCTTAGGTGCATAGCAGCCTGCAACCCCAGTTCTTGGAGCTCTCATCTGACTTGGGTGGAATATTCACACAGCTCTGCTATCTCAACAGCCACCGGACTGACCCCATTTGAGGCATCTATGGGGCACACTCCCCCTCTGTTACCTATGGCGGACAGGGACGTGGCTGTACCATCGGTGGGGGCCCACGCACCCCGCTGTGGCTGGCTCTGGAAGGCCACTCATGCTGCCCTCGCCCATTCAGTTGAATGCAACCACCAGTATGCGGACTGCAGGCGTACTCCTGCCCCTAAGTATTCCATCGGGCAGCAGGTGTAGTTGTCAGCGGACAAGATGCCCTTGAAGACAGAGTCCAGGAAACTTTCTCCTCATTTCCTGGGCCCATTTCCCATCTCCAGGGTTATTAGTGACGTCACGGTCCGCTTGAAGCTCTCACCGGCGATGCGAATACACCCCACTGTCCACGTTTCGAAAATCAAGCCCCTCTCCACCAACCTTCTCTGCTCTCCCCCAAAGTCCCATCCTCCCCCTCGGACCCTCGATGGTCAGACCACCTACACAGTCTAGAGAATACTGGATGTCCGCCGTCGGGGCCTGGGGCTACAATATCTTGTCCACTGGAAAGGCTACGCACCAGAAGAAAGGTAGTAGATCCCTGGTTCCAACTTCCAAGACAAGGGGATGGTCCAGGCCTTTCACAATGCACATCCCAACAAACCCAGTGGACCGCCAGGAGGCACTTCTTGGTGGGGGGGGGGGAATGTCAGGTTTTGGTGAGCGCACTCTCCCCCTCCCTTCCTGTTCAACTTTCCCTGACTCCACAGGGAATCACCTCACCTGTGTGATGAGACGCACCTGCTGCCTCTGCCTCGCCAGCGCTTAAAAGGACCTTCACTTCAATGCTTCAGCGCTGGCTCCTTGGGTATACTACCAACTACAAGCAAGTAAGTTATATTCTCTCTCTCAGAGGAAATTTATTAATTCCTCTTATCCTCTCTTCTATAGGTTGCTACCATCTTCGTGGTGTGTCTCCGGGATTGTTGTGCACTCACCTGCCTCATCATCATCACCACTACTGCAGCCATATCCACCCGGTCAGACACCTCACCCAGCTCTACTCCTGCCTTCCAGCTTCCTCTCCTGGTTTGCCGTTTGTGCTGGGTTTCGCTGCCGGGTTCTCTGTTTCTCCCACGTGAGTGCAGTCCTATTTTCCCTTTTCAGTCTCCCCCCTTATCTAACCTGCTCTCATCTCTCATTCCAGGTTGGGTCTTCCTCTGGCGAAGTGACATCTTTCATTAACAAAGCTCTCCCTTTTGAATTAATAAAATCCAAACTAATTTTCTTCTCTGTATCATCGTGTGTTTTCTCTGGTGTCACTCCCTGCATGTGAGCTGTCAGTTATTACCAATCATGACAAGTCTGTTGAGCTTTTGTTTAGTGTGATGATATAAGGAGAACTCTCTTATTTAGACTACTGAAAAAAATACAGTGCCTTGCAAAAGTATCCCCCCTTTTTCTTTTTACCTACTGTAATTTGTTACATTACAACCTGTAATTTATATGTATTTAATCGAGATTTTATATAATAATGTGCAAAAAAATAGTCTACATTTGTAAAATATGAAAATTTAAAAAAAAATTAAAAACATACATTGGCATGTGTATATGTACAGTATTCACCCCTTCGCTATGGAGCCCCTAAAAGTTCTGGTGCAACTAGTTACCTTTAGAAGTCACAAGAACAATAAAATAAAGTTCACCTGTGTCCAATCTAAGTATCACATGATAATTTTGAATGAATTGACAAGGCACTATATGTGTATTGGGTAGTTGCAAGTTTGAAAGATATATTATTTCTATTCTAGGAGGCAGACAGTTCATAGTCAGGGACAGTGGTGGAAGGGCCAACCATAGAGCTGGAGACTCCACTTGACAGCCCAGGGGACAGGGATACAGCAGGTCAAGATCAGAAACGTTCTACCAGCAGCAGCACCAGCACAGGGACAGGAGACAGAGGCACAGCAGAGAAATCAGACCCCAGTGACTGTACCAAACCGCATCAACCACATCCACAATTTATCGAACCACAAACTCTTACTCATAGAACACTTACATTTCAAGTCAGATGGTTTCATGATTTTCCATGGTTACATTACTGTCCATCACTTAAAAGGAGTCTTGTGTTTTTACTGCAGCAAAGGCTATTCTCACCAGTCCTCTTTTGGACAAAGAGCTGATGCTGCATTCATCAGTGCAGGCTTCAGTAACTGGAAAAAGGCCATTGAAAAATCCACAGCACACCAAAACTCTCAAGCCCACCACCACTATGTAAGTGTGAGTGCACATCAGCCAAATCCCATCAGTGCCCAGTTTTCCAGCACGTGGGGTAAACAGCAAGAGGTAGCAAGACATTGCATAGCAAAAATTGTTAGTTCTGCGCAGCATGTAGCAAGACTGGGACAAGCCTTAAGAGGCCACACTACTGAAAGTGGTAATCTATATCACCTCTTGAAACATAGGGCAGACGAGGATGACCCAGTGTTGCAAAAGTGGCTAACGGAGCGCAGCACAATGTACACAAGCCCCAAATCTCAAAATGAAATTCTGAATGTCATGGCAAATACCATAATTCGAGGCATCACAGCTGAAATTAGGTCTCTTCCCATTGTTCAGTTTTCAGTGATTGTTGATGGTACTCATGATGTTTCTGGTGCTGAGCAGGAGATTGTCTGTCTGCGCTATGTGGATCATGACCTTGTCCCACATGAGGAGTTTGTTGGGCTGTACGAGGTGTCTGAGACAACAGGCCAGGGCATAGCAATGGTGGTAGTTGATGTGTTGTTGAGGCTTAATCTACCTATTTCTTGTTTACGTATGCAGACTTAATGATGGCGCCTTAACCCCTTAACGCCTGAATTTATTTCCAATTATGGAAAAAAAAATTCACTTGTGTTTTTGCTTTCAAGTAGATGCTAAATTAAGTTGAGAAAGTTAATTTGACTATAGCACATAAAATAGATATAATTATAGATATGATGCAAATTAGCGACAACAGGCATCTATGGTAAAAAAAATGGTAAAAAAGCATCTGTTCCCATCTCAAGTATGAAGAGTCTTTTATTTATGCAACAAAGTTATTTTCAGTATTTTCAACTCTCATGACTGCCAAACTATAACCCTAACCCTAACCCTAGCAATCAGGAAATGGATGGTGCTCCGTCTCTGACCGTTCCTACGAGAAACTAATGCTTGCAAAAAGTTCCTAGGTATGTGTTGGAAGTGCTCCAACCGGAAGTGGAGGAATACAGACGGTATTTTGGTTGCATTTGGAGCAGAAGCAGTTTGATGCGAATTCACGACAACAGGCGTCAAGGGGTTAAACATAACAGGATGGTTCACAGGCACACAGGCAATACTGAGGAGGCAGCTGCCATTAGCCCTCTATGTGCATTGTGGTGCTCACTGTGTAAATGTAATTACACAGGCTGGCTGCATGTCCCTCCCACTGATTTGGGACTGCCTTTCTTGGGTCCACCAGTTAGGTGTCCTCTTTGGCCAGTCAGGCAAGTTCAAGAGCATGTTTTAAAGCATTGCTACGTGTGAAGACATGAGTGGGTATTTACAAGCCTAGAGGAGATGGCAGAAAGCACATCCAGGACAGGTTCAACTGCCAGTGGCTTATTTGAACCCTTCAGTAAAGGCAAGACTGTGTTGGGCCTCACACTTGCCATTGCTGTTGTTGGAGAGCTGGAATGCCTGAACATTTCTCTTGAAAAGAAAACTCAGACTGTCTCAGGTATGCAAGCTGCAGATAATTGTGTGAGGTCTTCTCTTAAGGGAAAGAGAAATGACAAGAGCTACCTTGCACTGTATGAGGAAGCTACAACATTGGTTGACTCCATTGAAGCCATTGAATCTGTAGAGTTGAAACATCCAAGATGCTTTGCTGGGAAACCAATAGATTACTACAGGGCAGAGTTCTTTAAAGTGTTGGACAGTGTGGAGGTTCAGTTTGGTGAGTGCTTTGACCAGGATACTCTAAAGCTTCTGTAAAAGGTGGAGAGTGCATTCCTCGCTGGGGAATTAGATGACTCTCTAGATCAGTACCCTGAGCTGAACAGACCTTCCGTCTCTGTGCAGTTGCCCATCTTTCACAACAAATACCCCTGTAGCAGTAGTGTAGAGGCAGCAGAGATTCCCAGGGTGCTGCTAGTGGAGGTGAGGGGGGTTGTTTGACCAAGTGCAGGTACTCATCAGAATCTTGCTGGTAGTGAAAGTGTCTTCATGTGAAGTTGAGAATAGTTTTAGTGCACTGCGCAGGCTTAAGAGTTGGCTTTGGGCTACTATGGTCAAAGACAGACTGAACAATGTCTTTGTCTGTAATGTGCATAAGTAGGGACTGGACAAACTGGACATAAAAAAAATGATCTGCCAGGAGTCTGTTGGATCCAGTGACACCAGAAGAAAAACATTTGGTTCTTTTGTTTAGAGAGATGGAGATCAGGTTGTTGTGACATGGTGTTCCAAAGAGTGTGCAAGATAGTTCCCCCCTCTGTTAGGAGCCAATTTGTGCATTTACTTCAAGATACTTAGCCCATTTCCTGTACAATTCCTACTATATGAAAAACAGCCAAATAAATAAGTAAAATGTTGCAAATGTAATAAAAATACGTAGATGCCCCTTTAGATAGTTAGGAGAATGTGTTTAAGTGCACATTCCCTCATTGCAGACACAAACTGTTTTCTTATCTGGCATCAATGATGATGAAAAATCAGGATAAAAAAAGGAGTGGAACATTTCTGTTTATATTGTAAAAAAATACTTTTTGTATGATAGAGTAATATTTTCAGCATTTTTCGCTGTAGAAAAGTGGTTCAAATACACTGTTGCCCATAAAGTTTGTGTATTTTTGTTAATTTTTTTTTTCTTTTGCTGCCAATTGTGTTTTTCTTTACTTATTTTGTTTATTTTGATGCATTTTTGTCTATATTTGTTAATTTCTTCAGTCATGAGTCTTTTTGCCTCCACAAAAAGAAACATAAGTAGTAATGGATAGGTATTATTACTGTAAATTAATCCTCAGTATCACTATGATTAATCAGATTAAAAAATGTCATTGTTTGACAGCCCTAGTTTTAAGACATATTGGGATTTTGTTTTGTTGTTGCTTGTTAATAAATACATATTTTTCAGGAATAGTTTAATGTAGTTTAATTATTCATTAAGATATTTCTTCTGGTTTTAGAACTTACTGTACTTTGCGCTTTAAATTCTTGTAAAGCTGCTGTGGTGGGAATCAGACCAGTGTTCGTGGTGCGCAAAGACATTTTGCTAGATCATACTGTATATGGTGTAATTGACACCGACCACCCAATAAAACTTTTGGTATTGTTGGTTGATTGTGTAAAAACCCGTTGACAGGTAGGATATGGACTAATAAGGAACAATGACATCATTATCTGATATCATTATATAAGACATTTGAGAAAGTATCAGACACAGCAAAAATGGCATTTTTCTATGTCCCCCTCAAAAATTAAGCTTTCAAATTTTCCTGTTTATTGTCCCCCCCCCCCCCCCCACCAACAGTAAAATGGGATTTTTTTCCCCTGGTTTAGATTATGCAAAAGTTACAGCAGCTGTTCTCGAAGTTTATGAAATGGTTCCAGAAGCCTATCGACAATGTTTTAGAAATACCAAGAAGGATGACAAACAGTCTGTCACGAGCCTCCTCGTGTGCTTTTATGCAGTGCACGGAGGAGGGAAAGGATGAATGGATTTACACGCAGGTTACTCCCCACACACATTTATTGAACAAACAACAAACAAAACCAACTGTACAAAATAACATAAGTGTTCAGGAAACTTAAGGAGTCCTCCAGGATGCTCAACAGTCTAAGAGTGAGAACCACCGGGGAATAACACACAGTCAATAATCACTAACCGGAGCAGTCTGAGTAAGTCCATATGTTGCCTGATTACCCTTGCATATGAAAGTACATCCATATGGCGATTCACAACCACATGAATATGCACAATAGTCCAGCAGTGCTTGACTGGCAAAGGCCGCCTAAGTACAAGCACTGCTGGACAGCAGATTGGGTGCACCTGGGCGAGGCGCGGGAAAGACAGTTACTGAGTGGAATCAGCTGGCTGTCAAGAGGCAAGAGTAATGTGGGTCAGAAGAAGCTGCCTAACAGCCACCGGCCAGAGCGGTGGCTACAGGCAAGGAAAAGAAAAGGAACAAGACATAAAATCAACAAAAACTCAAAAGATAACACAATACATAAATCACCCAATACCTGAGCCACAGAGAACGGTCAGAACCGAGCCTGAAGGACAACACTGGCTCGGTTTGTGACACAGTCATACAGTGGTGTGTAAAAGTGTTTGCCCCCTTCCTGACTTCTCATTTTTTTGTATGTTTGTCACACTTAAATGTTTTAGATCAAACAAATTTAAATATTAGACAAATAAAACACAAGAAAACACAAAATGCAGTTTTAAATGAAGACGTTTATTATTAAGGGTAAAAAAAAATCCAAACCTACATGGCCCTGTGTGAAAAAGAACGGAGCAGCTCCGCGTTGTTATCCAGGTGCTGGACTGTGCTGCTGCTGTGCGACACTGCTTTCAAATCAATTCAATTCAATTCAATTCAGTTCAGTTCAATTCAAACAACTTTATTTATCCCTCAAGGGGCAGTTGATTTAAAAAGCAACTTGTACACTGATGCACCAAATTGTGCAAACACCAGAGACAATAGACAAACCAGGAAGAAACTAAAAGTCACATCTAACCAACCATTAGAGAGAGTGCCATAACACCTTCTTCTGTGTTGTATCCTGAGTTCAGAGCCTTTATGTCATTATCTCCTGAGTTTAAGGGCTCTGTTTTATCTCCTGAGTTTAGGGATTCCTTGTTATCAGCTCCTCAGTTTAAGATTTTCATGTTGTCACTTTCACCTGAACTTAAAGTGCCCCTGCAGTTGTCTATGGACCCATACTGTTCTCCAGTCTGGTGGCCTAGGAACTTTGGGAGCCCACCAGATCCACCCTGCTACTCGGTCTAGGGTCCCATGGACTTGGGTAGGTTCCCTGAGCCACCTTGTTCTCTGGTCTGGTGGTCCCGGGATGTTGGGAGACCACCCAGCCCACCTTGTTTTGTTTTGGGGCCTTATACTTTGGGTTGCCCCCACAAACTGGGTTTTTGTGTTGGACTTTGCTTGGGGAGGGAGTTTGTTTCGGCTTGCCTGGCTTTTCCCCCCACCACCCACCCCGTGAGGTTTTTTGGGTTTTCTTTTTCCCTCTTGTTGGTGTTACCCTAGGGTCATCTGGGCTCTGCCCCTTTAGGGGGGGGGGGTACTGTAGTGGTCTGGACAGGGTCACTGACCCTATCCGTGCTTTGTGTTCCTTTTGGATTCATTGTTATGTTTATCATCATTATTAGTATTCTCTTGCCCTTGCTTTAGGTTATATTCTACCTCTGTTATCATTATGGTTATCACATCCTTAGTTCTTAGTCATGTTATCCTTTACATTATTATCATTGCCATGATCCTGTCCTACTCATCATGTTGTGTTTGCCTTGTGACAGCGTTCTCAGTTCATTTTCTGCTCCTCAGTTATTGGTACTTTTGTTTTTAATTGCTCACGGCTATGGCAGCGCGGTGGAGGAGTGGTTAGCACTGCGGCAGCACAGCAACTCACCCTTGGCCGGGGGATCCTGGGTTCGATCCCAGCCCCTGACCAACAGTGATCTGTGTGGAGTTTGCATGTTCTCCCTGTGTCTGCGTGGGTTTACTCCAGGATTTCTCCGGTTTCCTCCCACATGCCAAAAACATGCAAGTTAGGTTAATTGGCATCAAAAACTGGGGATTCTAAATTGTCCTTAGGTATGACTGTGAGAGTGAATGGTTGTCTGTCTGTCTGTGTTGGCCCTGCGATGGACTGGTGATCTGTCCAGGGTGTACCCTGCCTCTCGTCCAAAGATGCTGGAATAGGCTCCAGCCCCCCCGCGGCCCCAAAAGGATTAAGGGGAAGAAGATGAATGAATGAATGAATGAATGCTCACGGCTAATGTTGTTTTTTGTTAATTGAATTAAACTGTAGTTTTTGGTAGTAATCTGGCTTTGTGCATTTCCCCTTTTATGTTTTATAATATTTAATTTACTATTATTTCTTTTGAACAAAACAATTATGGAAATAGTGAAATTTAGAATATCGACTTCACTGTTGCTGTTTACAATTTGTTATTAAAAATATATACAGTGATCCCTCACTTATCGCGGTTAATGGGTTCCAGAACCGACCGCGAAAAGTGAAAAACCGCGAAGTAGCGTCACCCCAATGACGTCATCCATAAACAATACGTACGTTCATTCTCTCACTCTCATATGATACGTGTGTGTGTGTGTACGTGTACATACATACGTAGATGTAAACAAAGTGTACATAAATATGTTTTTAGAACTCTTTTATTCTTATAACAAGATACGTAACTCAAGATGAAAATGATTTACTGCACAGGTTAATGAGAGCTTTACTGCTCCTCAGATGACGCCTCATCGTGAGGTGCTGGAGGCGCAGGATCATCGAGGGCAGCTTCCGATAGAGCTGAAGCTGCAGGAGGCGGCGTAGTGCCTCGACGGGAAGACTATTTCGCACAAAATGGCACAAGAGAACAGCAAAAAGTTCCACGCGGAGAGACTAAGTAACACGAGCGATAAAAAGCAATGAATGCGGTCTTTCTTCCCTTCATGGGTGCTCGGCAGGAAGAGGAGGTGGGTGAGACGTCTCGGCCAATCAGCTTGCGGGGTGAAACGTCTCGGCCAATCAGCTTGCGAGATTTCCGAGCCCAGCCAACACAACAACAGCGAACAGAGAGTTGTGCTGCTCTCCGTGTTGACACATGATGGTCTAATGTAGTCTCCCTGCCTTCTGCTAGCGCCCGCCCATTATTTCTCAATTTTTAATTTTTGATGAATATTTTTGAAAAATCCGCGATGCACTGAGGGCGCGAAAGGTGAAGCGCGAAGTAGCGAGGGCTCACTGTAGTGCAAAAGTTGCACATTCCATTAAAAAATAGTAAATCAATGGCCTTTTCCATATACCCTTTACTGAATGGTTGCTAATCAAATCTTATTCCATCAGTGAATTAGTTCACTTGACTGAGTTTCATATAAACTTATTCATAAATTTCATGTTATAGATTGTAGGTCATTCTGTTCATAATTTATATAACTTGACAGCAGCCGCATCCTAAATGTTAGATGTTTTCAACAAATTAGAGTGAGATGGAGAACTACTGCCATCTACTGACCTTCCTTGGTATTGCTGTTTCAAACAGTCCATCATAATCTAGTCTGAATTTATCAATTGGTATGGCAGATATACATATCTGAAAAATATTTTCATATATATACAGTCACATGAAAAAATTAGATGTACTTTATTGATCCCAAACTGGGAAATTACAGAATAATCCTGTATAAGCCTGTGTGTTTTTTAACATATTTGGACACGTGGATATTTAATATCCGTGTTTAAAATACTGGGAGATTCATATAATACAACTAAACAATTAAAAATAAATTAAAGACTTTTTTTTCAAATTTTCTGTAAAATACAATTCTAAACACATAGTTAGGAATAAATTAGGGTTAATTAAGGTAAATAAAGATATCTTTTTAGGACACCCCACATTCATTCCCACTTAAAATGGTTAAAATAAATGTTAAAAAAATGCAAATAAAAACAAAAACAAGGTTGGACATACATATGCAAACATTTCTTAATAAAGAACTGAAGATTCAATGGGGTATCCTAATTTCTTCACATGACTGTATATACAGTGCATCTGGAAAATATTCAAAGCGCTTCACTTTTCCCACATTTTGTTATGTTACAGCCTTATTCCAAAAAGGATGAAATTATTTTTTTTCCTCAAAATTCTATACACAATACCCCATAATGACAACATGAAAAAAAGTGTTTTTTTTAGATTTTTGCAAATGTATTAAAAATAAAAAACTAAGAACTCACATGTACATAACTATTCACAGCCTTTGCCATGAAGCTCAAAATTGAGCTCAGGTGCATCCTTTTTCCTCTGATCATCCTTGCGATGTTTCTACAGCTTAATTGAGTCCACCTGTGGTAAATTCAGTTGATTGGATGTGATTTGGAAAGGCACACACCTGTCTATATAAGGTCCCACAGTTGACAGTGCATGTCAGAGCAAAAATCAAGCATGAAGTCAAAGGAGTGGTCTGTAGACCTCCAAAACAAGATTGTCTCAAGGCACAAATCTGGGGAAGGGTACAGAAAAATGTCTGCTGCTTTGAAGGTCCCAATGAGCACAGTGGCCTCCGTTATTTGTAAATGGAAGAAGTTCAGAACCACCAGGACTCTTCCGAGAGCTGGACGACTGTCTAAACTGAGTGACCTGGGGAGAAAGGCCTTAGTCAGGGAGGTGACCAAGAACCCAATGGTCACTTTGTCAGAACTCCAGTGTTCCTCTGTGGAGAGAGGAGAACCTTCCAGAAGGACAACTATCTCTGCAGCAATCCACCAATCAGGCCTGTATGGTAGAGTGGCCAGAGGGAAGCCACTCCTTAGTAAAAGGCACATGGAAGCCAACCTGGAGTTTGCCAAAAGGCACCTTAAGGACTCTCAGACCATGAGAAACAAAATTCTCTGGTAGGATGAGACAAAGAATGAACTCTTTGGCGCGAATGCCAGGCGTCATGTTAAGAGGAAACCAGGCACCACTCATAATCATGACGATGGGATTGGCAGCATCATGCTGTGGGGATGTTTTTCGGCAACAGGAACTGGGAGACTAGTCAGAATAGAGGGAAAGATTAATGCAGCAATGTACAGAGACATCCTGGATGAAAATCTGCTCAAGAGCACTCCTGATCTCAGACAGGGGCAGCAGTTCATGTTTCAGCAGGACAACGACCCTAAGCACACAGACAAGATATCAAAGGAGTGGCTTCAGGACAACTCTGTGAATGTCCTTGAGTGGCCCAGCCAGAGCTCAGACTTGAATCCAATTGAACATCTCTGGAGAGATCTGAAAATGGCTGTGCACCAACGCTTCCCATCCAACCTGATGGAGCTTGAGAGGTGCTGCAAAGAGGAATGGGCGAAACTGCCCAAAGATAGGTGTGCCAAGCTTGTGGCATCATATTCAAAAAGACTTGAGGCTGTAATTGCTGGCACAGGTGCATCAACAAAGTATTGAGCAAAAGGCTGTGAATACTTATGTACATGTGATTTCTTAGTTTTTTATTTTTAATAAATCTGCAAAAATCTCAAAAACTTTTTTCACATTGTCATTATGGGGTATTGTGTGTAGAATTTTGAGGGAAAAAATGAATTTAATCCCTTTTGGAATAAGGCTGTAACATAACAAAATGTGGAAAAAGTGAAGTGCTGTGAATACTTTGTGGATGCTATCTCTCTGTATATGTATGTATGTATAGCAGGAAAATAAGTATTGAACATGTCAACATTTTTCTCATTAAACAATATTTCTGATGGAGCAATTGACCTGAGATTTTCACCAGATATCAGTAACAATCCAAGTAATCCATACATATAAGAAATCAAGGCAACTGTGTTCACAAAACAAGTTAAAATTAATAAAATGGAATGATACCTGCTGGCTTCATCTAGCAATGACCTAAAGTTCTTGCTGGGACGGTTTGTCATTGAGTGTGAAGCGGCTGGGATGAGAATCAGCACCTCCAAGTCCGAGTCCATGGTCCTCAGCCGGAAAAAGGTGGATTGTCCTCTCCGGGTTGGGGACAGGCCCCTGCCCCAAGTGGAGAAGTTTAAGTTTCTCGGGGTCTTATTCACGAGTGAGGGGAGAATGGAGCAAGAGGTTGACAGACGGATCGGAGCAGCATCTGCAGTGATGCGAACGTTGTACCGGTCTGTTGTGGTGAAGAGGGAGCTGAGTTCTAGGGCAAAGTTGTCAATTTACCAGTCAGTCTACGTTCCTACTCTCACCTACGGTCACGAGCTTTGGGCAATGACCAAAAGAACGAGATCACGGATACAAGTGGCTGAAATGAGCTTTCTCTGTTGGATTGCTGGACTCACCCTCAGAGACAGGGTGAGGAGCTCAGTCATCCAGGAGAGGCTCAGAGTAGAACCGCTGCTCCTCCACATTGAAAGGAGTCAGTTGAGGTGGTATGGGCATCTGATTAGGATGCCTCCTGGACGCCTCCCACTTGAGGTGTTTCGGGCACGTCCCACTGGGAGGAGACCCTGGGGCAGACCCAGGACTCGCTGGAGAGACTATGTCTCCCAGCTGGTCTGGGAATGCCTTGGTATCCTCTCTGAAGAGCTGGAGCAGGTGGCTGGGGAAAGGGAAGTCTGGGCTTCTCTGCTTGAACTGCTGCCTCCGCGACCCGGACCTCCGGAAAAGCATTAGAAGATGGATGGATGGATGGAAAGACACAGGGAATAAGTGTTGAACACACTTGGTGAAATTGATTTAATATTTTGTAGAAAAGCCTTTGTTGGTAATAACAGCTTCCAGACACCTCCTGTATGGAGAAACTAGGCACATACATTGCTCAGGAGTGATTTTAGCCCATTCTTCCACACAAACTGTCTTCAAATCTTGAAGGTCCCATGGGTGTCTTCTATGAACTCTGATCTTCAGTTCATTCCATAGATTTTCAATTGTATTCAGGTCAGGTGACTGACTGGGCCATTCTAGCAGCTTTATTTTCCTTCTGTGGAGCCAGTTCAGTTTCCTTGGCTGTGTGTTTGGGGTCATTGTCTTGCTGAAGTGTTCACCCTCGTTTCCTCTTCAGCATCTTGGCAGATGGCAACATGTTCTTATCAAAGATGTCTCTGTACATTTGTCCATTCATCTTTCATTCAGTTACATGAAGTCTGACTGTACCATGTGCTGAAAAACAGCCCCATGCCATGATACTCCTGATGGTGTTTTTGGACTGATGTGCAGTGCTTTTTCTCCCCCAAACATGCTGTGTGTTGTGACATACATAAAGTTCAATTTTGGTCTCATCTGACCAGACTATTTTCTCCCAGTATTTTACTGGCTTGCTCAAATGTTGTGCAGCAAACTTTAAATGAGCTTCAACATGCTTTTTCTTCAGCAATGGAGTCCTGTAAAGTAAGCGGGCATAGCGTCCATGTCGGTTGACTGCATTACTTATTGTTTTCTTTGAAACAGCTGTACCTGCTAACTCCAGGTCTTACTGGAGCTCTCCACGAGTGGTCTTTGGCTCTTGGATAACTCTTTTGATAACACTGGTCAACACCAAATTTATTGTCTAAGGTTTTTTTTAGCTGATTTAGGACAATTTTGATGTGCTGAATCCAAAAACCACATTGGTTTTGCTCAATCAGGTCAACGTTTTGAACTATGGCCACATGTTTTTTACGTTTTCCGCTCACCTCTGTAGTCATGAAGTCCTTTGAGCGCCTGGTCCTGTCTCACCTCAAGTCCATCACCACACCCCTCCTAGACCCGCTGCAGTTTGCCTACCGTGCTAACAGGTCTGTGGACGACGCAGTCAACCTGGCCCTCCACTCCATCCTGCAGCACCTGGACTCCCCGGGAACCTACGCCAGGATTCTGTTTGTGGACTTCAGCTCCGCATTCAACACCATCCGCCCCGATCTGCTCCAGGACAAGCTGTCCCTGCTCAACGTGCCTGACTCCCTCTGCAGGTGGATCACCGACTTCCTGACGGACCGGAGACAGCATGTGCGGCTGGGGAAGTCTGTCTCAGACTCTGTTAGCATCAGCATTGGATCACCCCAGGGCTGTGTACTTTCCCCCCTACTCTTTTCCCTTTATACCACCTCCTGCACCTCCTCCCACCAGTCTGTTAAGCTGATTAAGTTTGCGGACGACACCACCCTCATCAGGCTCATCTCCAACGGTGATGAGTCCGCCTACAGGGAAGAGATGGCCCAGCTGGTGTCCTGGTGCAACCACAACAACCTGCAGCTGAATGCTCTGAAGACAGCGGAGATGATTGTGGACTTCAGGAAAGTCACATCTCCCCTGCCCCCCCCTCACCATCACAGGCTCTCCCATCACCTTTGCAGATTCCTTCCGCTTCTTGGGCACCACCATCACCCGAGACCTCAAATGGGAGCCAACCATCAGCTCCCTCATCAAAAAGGCCCAGCAGAGGACGTTCTTTCTGTGGCAGCTGAGGAAGCTCAAGCTACCCACCAAGATGTTAGTGCAGTTCTACACGGCCATCATCGAGTCCATCCTCACCTCCTCCATAACTGTGTGGTACGCAGGAGCCACTGCCAGGGACAGACTAAGGCTGCAGCGCGTCGTGCGCACTGCTGAGAAGGTGATAGGCTGCAAGCTCCCATCTTTCCAAGACCTGTACATCTCCAGGACCCGGAGGCGTGCTGGCCGGATCATAGCCGATCCTTCACATCCTGGTCACGTGCTGTTTGCCCCCCTCCCCTCAGGTAGAAGGCTTCGGTCCATTCGGACTAAAACCTCCCGGCACATGAACAGCTTTTTACCCTCTGCCATCAGACTGCTGAACACTAAGTGACTTTTGACTCTCGTGCACTATGTACAGCAGCTCAACCAGACTCATGTCAATCATCACTGTTTTTCTGTTGCATTATTGACTGCACTATGTGGTACTTCACATTATCTGCAACATGCTAATTTTTTAAAACTGCCTTGACTAGTACTACTCATTATTACTACTATTATTATTATTATTATTATTACTTATTTTTCTACGCTTATTGCACGTTTCTAGTCCTTTAGTTTTTTAGTTTATCCCTTTTTCTCATTATGTTTTTAATGTTGCAGCATGGCACCGAGACAAATTCCTAGTTTGTGTATCACATGAACAATGGCAATAAATCTGATTCTGATTCTGAAAAAAAAAAAAAAAAACGTTTTTGTTCACATGTACGGGTATTTTCACTTTATATGATGAAAAATTCTTTTTTATTTCTTGAAATTCTCTGAATTTTGAACAATGATGATATAACATTCAATTTATATGTACTTACCTTTATCAGTGTCTACTATTCAATTTACAGTACAACTGTACAACTGCTGTACAACTGCTTACACTTAGCATAAAAACCTGACCTGATCGAGAGAAACGGATGTCATTTTCGGATTCAGCGGTGCAAAATTGTCTTAAATCAGTTGAAAAAACACAGACAACTTACAAAAAAATTATTTTTGTTATGTTGTGTAATTCTTTTGACTCCTCTGTTAGAAGTCTTGCAAGGAACTCCTGGTCGTGGCCGGTTTATGATTAAATGATGTTCTTTCCACTTCTGAATGATGGCTCCAACAGTGCTCTCTGAAACATTCAGCAGTTTAGAAATGCACCTGTAACCACTGCCATCATTGTGTTTTGCAATAATAAGGTTGCGAAGGTCTAGAAAGAGCTCTTTGCTTCTACCCATCATGAGTTCTTTGTGGTGTGACAATCTGATATTCACAGACCTTTTTAAACGCTACCAGTCAAGGCTTAACCAGCTGAAATTAATTTTCATTGATGGGGGATGGGATTGGAGTCTTTAGCATTTATCAGAAGACATAATCCTGGGGACTTTTAGATAGAATTCCTCAATAATCTATCATCAAACAAAATATATTTGAATAAGGTTAATGGGAACTGCAATGTATCAGTTGGTGAGGAATAAAGATGGAGACAGAGAAAACAGTTTTGATCAGTCTTGTAAGCCTCAATTTTGATTAGAGAACTAAAACAATAGAAACTAATTAAATCATAAGGCATGTCAATAGGGGGACTAATTCTTCCATCTCCATTTGGAGAATGATAGACTTCCATTAGGAAATAAATGCAACATTGATCCCAGACAAAGTCCTAGAATAGAGATGTGAAAATTGATGTGGAAAGGGAAAATGTCTGTGGTTATAGAAGACAGACAACAATTTTATTCAAACGTCACATTAGTTATGGCTGTTTGAAAATGACAAGGAGACAAGTCAGATTTTTCTTTTATAAAGTAATGCTATTACTCATCGAATACTCTTACTACATTTAACAGCCCAGTTTTTTTAATGTCTTATTCATTATTTAGAGATTACTGTGCTTTTATATTAAGAGTAGATAACATTGTTTTGCTGTCTACATAACAAAATGGAACAAAATTAATCAGTATATACCATCCATCCATCCATCCATCCATCTTCTACCGCTTTTCCGGAGGTCCGGGTCGCGGAGGCAGCAGTTCAAGCAGAGAAGCCCAGACTTCCCTTTCCCCAGCCACCTGCTCCAGCTCTTCAGAGAGGATACCAAGGTGTTCCCAGACCAGCTGGGAGACATAGTCTCTCCACCGAGTTCTGGGTCTGCCCCGGGGTCTCCTCCCAGTGGGACGTGCCTGAAACACCTCAAGTGGGAGGCGTCCAGGAGGCATCCTAATCAGATGCCCATACCACCTCAACTGACTCCTTTCAATGTGGAGGAGCAACGGTTCTACTCTGAGCCTCTCCCGGATGACTGAGCCCCTCACCCTATCTCTGAGGGTGAGTCCAGCAATCCTACAGAGAAAGCTCATTTCAGCCGCTTGTATCCGTGATCTTGTTCTTTCGGACATTACCCAAAGCTCGTGACCATAGGTGAGAGTAGGAACGTAGATTGACTGATAAATCGACAGCTTTGCCTTAGAACTAAGCTCCCTCTTCACCACAACAGACCAGTACAACGTCCGCATCACTGCAGATGCTTCTCCAATCCGTCTGTCAATCCCTTGTTCCATTTTCCCCTCACTCATGAAAAAGACCCCAAGATACTTAAACTCCTCCACTTGGGGCAGGAACCTGTCCCCAACCCGGAGAGGACAATCCACCTTTTTCCGGCTGAGGACCATGGACTCGGACTTGGAGGTGCTGATTCTCATCCCAGCCGCTTCACACTCAGCGGCAAACCGTCCCAGCAAGAGCTGTAGGTAATTGCTGGATGAAGCCAACAGGACAACATCATCTGCAAACAACAGAGATGAGATCCTGTGGTCACCAAGCATGACACCCTCCATTCCCATTCCATTCATTCAGTATATACATTGTGCTATATTTCATATTTTTTACCATGTTAAATAAATTATATGATAATCATAACTAGAGGGCACTCAAAGAACACATATCTCTGATAAAGGCTCCATCTGTCCCTTTGTCCCTCTCTCCTTTTGTCCATCTGTCTCTCTGTCAGTCCGTACCTCCCTCCGTCTATCTGTATCTCCAGATTCATTCAATAGTTTTTGTTTAATCCTATTGACAGATGGATGGATGATCACATTGCATTGCAAGCAGAAGTTCCGCTAGAATTTATTGTTGTCCATTATCTTGACGGACAGGATTGTAAAAATTCTGTCACTATGTTCAATATTATAATCCGCCATAACTAGGGCTGCCACAATGGAGACATTTTCCATGTGGTGATGGTGGGTAGTTCAACAGTGCAATATGCGGTACTATTGCAAATAATTTTTAGGGCTCTGTGATTCCATAATTTATATCTTTGTAGCTTCTGAGACAAATAGAAGCACCGTGGAGCACCGTGCAGCACCGTGGGCTGCACGGTGGCGCAGTGGTTTAGCACTGTGGCAGCACAGTTTTACCCTCGGCCGGGGGACCGCGGGGATCATGAGATCGTGGGTTCGATCCCAGCCCCCGACCAACAGTGAGCTGTGTGGAGTTTGCATGTTCTCCCCGTGTTGCGCGGGTTTACTCCGGGATTTCTCCGGTTTCCTCCCGCACACCAAAAACATGTAGGTTTAGGGCGCTCGCGCACGCAGCGACCAGCAGCCGGTGGCTTGTCACCAGACTGCAAACCAAGTCTACCTACGGGTACAAATAAGTAACAAAAAAAAAAAAAATAAGCAGAAAAAAACAAACTGTGAGACAGTCACTGCAGCTCCGTTCTGTGTGCAACGGGAGAGCAGCGGACTGGTTTCCCCACAGAGTCATGGCTCACAAGGTGAGCCGCTGTTTCTCTTAAAAAAATCCCCAATTATTTCCATAAAGCAGTATGTTAAGGTTGAATTTGGCATGGTACAGTTTGGAGCAGTAAACCATGATCAGCTCATGAACCCGGATGATGATGGAGCTTTGCTGATAGAAGCCAGATGCAGATGGGCTGTTCCACTGCCAAATGTGCAGCAAACATAAACATAACCTTCCCGCTACCAGCTCCATGTCTGGCCAAAGGGGAGCCTGCAGACTGGTAACTGAGCAGTCCACAGACTTGCATTAAAAGCCAAAGTTCATGTGGCAGCCTGCCATTGGGGTGCTGCTGCAAGGTTGCCCATGGGTCAGTGTGGGGGGAAAAAACTGATCAGACCCAGGCAGCAGAGGCTGCCTATAACGGGGGTGGGGGGAGAGGGGGTGCAGAAAAGCTCATAGGCTGAGAAGTGGTCAAAGTTGACCAAATGTGGTTTATTTTTCATCATAGTCTCCCCTTCGGTGCACACACTTCTTCCATCGGTGTTGCAGCGCTTGGATCCCTGCAACTGAAAAATAAACCACATTTGGTCAAATTTGGCCACTATGAACTTTTCAGCCCCGCCCCCTCGTATGTCAGAGAAAGCCACTTTGTTGATAAGATCCAGAAACTGTCTCTGCTCACTCGGAGAAACATTCTGTCAGCTTTTTTTTGTTTGTTAATTTATTTAATATTAAATACAGACACATACGTAAATAAAAAAAGAAGGTGACAAAATAAAAAAGTGAATATTGCGGTTTTAATATAAAAATATCTCCAATTAACCGAACCTGCATGTTTTTGGCTTGTGGGAGGAAACCGGAGTACACTCATGCAGACACGGGGAGAACATGCAAACTCCACACAGAAGGGTCACTGATGGTCATTGGGTGGGATCAAACCTACAGTGGTCAGAGGTGGAATGGATCCCGTGACCTTCTTACCGTGCTGCCACAGTGCTAACCACTGTTCCACCAAGCTGCCAAATATATCTGATACAAACTGAATTATTAGTCGTTTCAATATATTTTTTTCTGACAAAAATACTTTTTTTTTCTAATAATATTTGGAAATAACCAAAAAAATAGTTCATAAGATTTTCATCATGCAGAGATTCCATTCCCAGAGAGGAGAGGACACAGTTTGGGATAAAGGTTTTATTTGTTATAGAGCTGGCATTAACCAGCTCCATCCTGATGGGCGCAGCTGAGCAGCAAAGATGGAGCTTGCATCAGTGGCTGCACATTCTGCAGATACACCTATAGTGGACTGGGGTGCAGTGGCTTGGATCACTTGTTCTGAGCCAATGACAGTGGGTGATCACCAAAAAGCAAAGAGGTGAAAAAACAATCCATTGTGCCGGGAGTGGGACAAACAGGCTGTGTAGAGGTAAGCTGTTATTTTGTCTTTTGTTGTCAAAATGCATGAATAAGTCAGCAGACAGATGAAGCTTCAAAATCACAGTCCATCAAAATGATATACAGCCTTTACAATTTCCCTTCACTGTTAAAAAATTCATCAATGATTTCAAAGAATTCTCAGTGGGTGCAACCTCTGATAGATAAATTGGGCCTTGGTGGAGGCATGCACTTATGGATCACATCCAAAATCTAATGGGTTCATCCATAGCCCAAGGGCCACTTTTGGTGAAAATTTCATCACAGTATGTCCAGTAGTTTTTGCATAATCCTGCTAAGAAACAGAAACACAAACCATGCAGATTACATTACCTCCTTGGCAGAGGTAATAAGCATACCAAAATGCTTTGTGTTTTGTCTTCAGTTTGCGGCTTTAGTGCTTTTTCTCCCCAAAAGTAGCTATAGACTAAATCGCACACACTGAGAATATGCTGTTATCCTGTACATTAATTCAGATCATATTGCACTCAGTATGGTAATCACTGGCTGGTCCATTACTCCTAATTATATCAATCATCACCCGTAGATTTAAAATGGCATGTTCCACCCTGCTGGGAGCATTTATGGCCATGTATTCATCAGAGGAAAATTGAAATTCAGATCACATAAAGCAAAAAATCTAAGCCCACCCCTGCATCTCTTTTAAACATGCCTTCTTTTTTGCAATGTCTCTTTCTCCCCTCACTCAATGTTGACAACATGACTCTTTTAGGAACTAAACAGAAAACTTCTACAACATATCAACTCTCCATTTAAGTTTGACATGTCTATCAAGAGGCTGCATGATTCTTTTTTTATCCCCAAACCTCTAAGGTAATTTTCTCCTTCCTTGACAATGTAATTTCTGTTTCTTGCATAATTTCATAGAGTAACACAATTTTAGAGCAGTAACATAAAAAGACTGCCATAAGATGAGAGCCCATATTCACATAAGTTCTCTCCTGCTGGAGGAACATAATTTTACAGAGGAGGTTAAGGGAAGGCAGTTTTTAGTCAGAGAGTTTGGCCAGTGATGAACAAAACATATAAAACTATCCAACAGCACAGTCTAAAGAAGGGCTGTACGATATGGCCAAAATTTCATATCACAGTATAAGTAATCTTATTTGACGATAACAATATATATGACGATATACATTTTCTGTAAATTCTATAGTTTATGATAACCAAAAAAAGACCATCTCTTTTTCTACATTTTAAATTACATACTGAAAAAATCAATTGTACAAATTCATCTGTCATTAATTTTATACACTTCTTCCTCCTCTTAATTTTGCAGTGCTGCTATAAAACCGTTTTTTTTTAATGTGCATTTGCGATGACTTCAACTTTATACATTATTACTACTTGACTAATTAAAAAATATTAGAAATCAAGTTACAACTTCTACAGTTGTGATCTGTGGAGTAGGCCGAGCCATGGGACAGAACCTGTCTGCAGTTCTCTCAACAGAATCCACGACCGTCCAGATGGAACAAGATCCAATGGACCGCCTGCTACCACACGGGACACAATCTGACTCTCCTGTGCTGAAGGTCTGTTGTCCAATTTAAACTTAATTCTTCAGAATGTTCCTAGTATAGGTTCTATAAACTTAAGATCTTCAAACTCATTTCAGAACTTCAAATGTATTTGTCTTTTCATTAATCTCCATTCCTTTTCAGAGAAGCACCAATTTCCCTTTTTTATAAAATAGTTTAATCATCATTTTCTTCATAAAATTGCATCCACTTTTCTTAACCAATGCTATTTTATGGTTTTTCATTTTCCATGACATCGCCAAGTTAAACTATGGTTTTCTTTGGTTTCACAAATGTTTGACAATACATGTTATGCTCAGTAATTCAATAACAGTCTATGGTGCTCATGATACATGCTGAATTCCCTGTCTTGAAATTATCTGAATGTGTTAATTAATCTATTCTGAAATTTCTTATTAAACTATCAAAAAGACATATGGGAGTTATTGTTTGAATCCATGCCCATCTTCTTGATTAAAAGCAGACAAGGGCTCAGTTTTTGTTTTTTTTTGTTTTTTTTTTAAAGACTGATTCATTATTGGTACATATACAGAATTATTAATAAAATTGTTCATTGTTTTGGACTGGTTCCCCACGAGCTTGTGTGTTGATAATGAAAATGAATTTTCATTCCTACTCATATGCATATTTACATTAATACTTCTACCAACAATAAACACCTATAAACACCCACTACATTTTTTTTATGGTTTCCTGGTGCAAGGCTCTGCATAGAATCATAGAGAATGGACATGAAAGTCTGAGGTAACAAGTTGTGTGTGGATAGTCAAATATGATCTTTTTTGCACGTTTAAACTTGATTTTTCTCTAATAGTCTGTATCTATCTGACTGGCCACTCAGCCAGGTATGTGTATGACCCCCCCCCCCCCATCTGCTGGAACCAGCAGGTCTGTGTGTGAAGAGCAGAGAGGGGAGGGGTTGCCTATTCACCCACTGCAAAACTGCTGTCACTCCCAAGACTGCTTTTTATTTTCAAAGCATGCTAAAGTTAAATACAGCATTACCATATGCTAAATTAAATAAAATAAAGGCCTAAAGAGGCATGATCGCGAAGAGTCCGACCCGTCTCTTATTAATTCAGCCGAAGTAGTGAGTTTCCCGTTTTTAAAAAACTGAATTAACAATTTTTAACCTCATCTGTAAGGCTGTGAAACTAGCTTGTTCACACTGAACAACAGTAATAAAAGTTACTGAGAGGAAATTGTTTAAGGCAACAGCACCAAATCATATGCAAAGTTAAAATTTTGAGATTATTCTTGCATGAACAATCTGCAGAATTGCTAGAATTGTTAATGGAGTTTGGCTTATGACAAACCCGATTAAAGGGAGCCCAGTTCTCTACTCATTTACAGACGTGGACAAAATTGTTGGTACCCCTCTGTTAATGAAAGAAAAACCCTCAATGGTCACAGAAATAACCTGACAAAAGTGGTAATATATAAAAATTCTATGAAAATTAACCAGTGAAAATCAGACAATGCTTTTGAATTATGGTTCAACAGAATTATTTTAAAAAACAGACTCATGAAACAGGCCTGGACAAAAATGATGGTACCCCTAGAAAAGATTGAAAATAATGTGACCATAGGGACATGTTCAACCAAGATGTGTCCTCTAATTAACATCACAGGTGTCTACAAACTTAAAATCAGTCACTCGGCCTATTTAAAGGGTGACAAGTAGTCACTGTGCTGTTTGGTGACATGGTGTGTACCACACTAAACATGGACCAGAGGAAGCAAAGGAGAGAGTTGTCTCAGGAGATTAGAAAGAAAATTATAGACAAGCATGTTAAAGGTAAAGGCTATAAGACAATCTCCATGCAGCTTGATGCTCCTGTGACTACAGCTGCACATATTATTCAGAAATTTAAGATCCACGAGACTGTAGCCAACCTCCCTGGACGTGGCCGCAGGAGGAGACGGATACTACGAATGGTAACAAAAGAGCCCAGAACAACCTCTAAATATATTCATGGTGAACTCCAAGGTCAAGGTACATCAGTGTCAGATCGCACCATCCGTCGTTGTTTGAGCTAAAGTGGACTTCATGGGAGACGACCAAGGAGGACACCACTGTTGAAAACAAATCATAAAAAAGCCAGACTGGAATTTGCCAAACTGCATGTTGACAAGCCACAAAGCTTCTGGGAGAATGTCCTATGGACAGACGAGACAAAACTGAAACTTTTTGCAAGGCACATCAGCTCTATGTTCATAGACGCAAAAATGAAGCGTACCAAGAAAAGAACACTGTCCCTACTGTGAAACATGGAGGAGGTTTTGTTATGTTCTGGGGTTGCTTTGCTGCATCTGGCACATGGTGTCTTGAATCTGTGCAAGGGTACAATGAAATCTCAAGACTATCAAGGTATTCTAGAGAGATATTTATTCACATATTTATTCCATTTGGCTACAATGCTCCGCACTGTGTGTGTTTATATGTTCATATATTTAGTCCATCTAGCTACAATGCTCCGCACTGTGTGTTTATATATCTATATATTTATTCCATCTAGCTGCAATGCTCCGCATTGTGTGTCTATATATTTATGTTTATATGTACATATGTATACTCGCTGCTCTTGTTTTTTTTCTTGTCTTCTGATTGTTGCTCTGAGTGTTGCTATCCCTGTGCTGTTGCAATCCTGGAATTGCCCCGTTGTGGGACTAATAAAGGCTTATCTTATCTTATCTTATCTTAAATGTGCTGCCCAGTGTCAGACAGCTTGGTCTCAGTCGCAGGTCATGGGTCTTGCAACAGGATAATGACCCAAAACACACAGCTAAAAACACCCAAGAATGGCTAAGAGCCAAATATTGGACTATTCTGAAGTGGCCTTCTATGAGCCCTGATCTAAAGCCTACTGAACATCTGTGGAAGGAGCTGAAACATGCCGTCTGGAGAAGGCACCCTTCAAACCTGAGACAACTCGAGCAGTTTGCTCATGAGTAGTGGGTCAAAATACCTGCTGAGAGGTGCAGAAGTCTCATTGACAGTTACAGAAATCGTTTGATTGCAGTGATTGCCTCAAAAGGTTGTGCAACAAAATATTAAGTTAACCACTTGCACTCCGTTGTTCCGCGGGCGGGCAAGCCTCTGCGTTCTAGGGCGCACGAGGGCGCACGAGAGCGCCCTCATGCGCGCTTGGATGCATGACGCATGATGGTGATGTAGTGGCGTCCAAGCGGCACTAAAAAAAAAACTGCAGAGACAGCCGCGAACAGATTAGTTCATCTGATTGACCTCTCATTCGACTAATAAGAGCCTTGAATTGGGTTTCTGAAACCTAGAAGAGCCAATGAATGAAAATCTAGGAAGGAGGACCCGCCTACTGTGAACGCAGGAGCCAATTGAAGCACAGAAATTCAGGCTGGGTGAAGACAGATTTACTGCTGCAGCAGATGAAAACAAAGGACGCTGGACGAATCTACTACAGACCCCGCAGCATGGAGACCACCCACAAGTGGGACCTGCACTCATTCCAGCAGAATAGACGTTTAGGATTCTCTTCCGTCATCATAGACCGACGGAGGCCGACGACAAAGGTCGTAAATCATTCACCAAAACCGCAATAATGGAATTATGTTTTGATCGGGATCCACGAGCCGAGCAGCGTCGCGTTCGTCTTACAATGGGGAAGAGAATTTTGCCACGACTCTGCTGCTGTGAAGAGGTAAGGTGTTATAAGCTAAATTATTATTTCTCCCTGAAAACTGTAATCCAAAAATGACTTTTGACCGATCGGTAAATTACAACTGTACTGCGCACGAAGTACGAAGTGCGTGCGCCGCGATAACCGGTTCATTTGCCGTGTTCGGACCGTGAACGCCCCCCCCCCCCCACCGCTGCAGAAGAGGAGCGGGGGGGGGCGTTTACGGTCCGAACGCCCCCGGTCCGTGGGGGGAAGCATATGAGTCTATTCCTTCATGTAGCAATGGCTGTCTTCTGCAGCGAGGGGGGGGGCAACCCCCCCACACACACACAGTAGCGAGGGGGGGGGGGGCTGTGAAAACATGCAAGGAGTGTAATCCATCATGTGGCGAGGGCCGAACTCCCGTCTTTTTTAGCGGGGGGGGGGGACAACCCCCCCCCCCCCCCCACACACACACACACACAGCCCTGAGTGTGACCTTTCATTAGAGCCCAAAATGAAGATTCTACATTGAATTATTCAAAAGTTACAGATGTTTTTCCAAACTGTGCCATTTGGCACAGTTCCAAAACGCCTGGGAACTACCTGAGAACAAAGCTGTGTAAAATATTCATTTTCTGTGGTATTGTTACCAAATTTGGATCTTAGCTTGATAACACTTGGTTCTACATTTCTGTTGCATTTTCCAGCCGGATCGGACAGCTGTGTGTTATTTGTAAGCATTTGTATCCAAAAAAACACTGTGTCCAAATTTATTTTCTTCAAGTTCAGTATGTTTAGATGACTGTAACTCAGTGGCCGGAGCACGTAGAGAGATTATGTTTTTTTTGCCAAAAAATTCAAAGTGTTTTCTTTTAAATGAGACCAACCCCATGAAGATGCTGCAAAGGGTTGAATAACAGCTTTCAATTTACTTTGGGCACGTTATTTTTTGGCATTTTTAGGAAAATTGCCCAGAGTGCAAGTGGTTAAAGGTACCATCATTTTTGTCCAGGCCTGTTTCATGAATTTGTTTTTTAAAATAATTCTGTTGAACCACAATTCAAAAGCATTGTCTGATTTTCATTGGTTAATTTTCATAGAATTTTTATTTATTACCACTTTTGTCAGATTCAAGTTATTTCTGTGACCATTACGGGTTTTTCTTTCATTAACAGAGGGGTACCAACAATTTTGTCCACGTCTGTAAAAAATTTGTTGGCAGATAAAAGCCAGTAGAAAAAAAAGCAAGGTGTGGTTGATTGTTGAACAGGCCATGTTACGCATTCACGGGTGACCAAAAGTGCCTCATTGTACGTTAAATTTTTTTTGGAGCTGCACATGCGCAAACCAGGTAGTGCAACCACCATTTTGGGTTGAGTTGTCATCCTGGCCTCTATTTTGGAGTAGACTCAGCTGGACCGCCTCCAAGCAACGTCATTGTTGTCTCCTCCTCCTTGAGTGCAGAAGGAACTGCCTCCATCTGGTGGTCAACTATAATAATTGCATCCTTTCAAAGAACAGAATTTCGCAGAATTATATCCAAATTAAACGTTTGAATTTGTTTAGCTGTTTTACAACCAAATCAAGCTTCCAAATGAATTTAAAAGCAACAATTATAAACTTTTGAAGCTATTGTAGAAGACTCAGGCTAGACTGAACACTAAAATTGGAACTTTGCTTCATGTATGAATGAACTGTCTAACCTCTGCCCAGTTTCATAACCCCCAACACGATCCAGCTGTGATGGAGGACCATATGCAGCACCCCTGCCCCCTCGTTTCCTTCCTTTCAACACAGATCCTTGACATGGAGAAGAGCGAAGCAGGAAACAAACTCCCCCACTGAGACATTATTTTATGACCACAGCAGTACAATTCTTGCAGAACAGGAATTTTTTCCTAAAGACTTCCTAAATGTGCTTACAATGTTGCTGCATTATCTGTTGTCATAAATGTTTTATTTATGGATGCTTTTCTTACTTATGAACCCTCATAGATTAGAAAATTCAGATAGAGGTATTCTGATAATGTGTGTCTAGTTGTGATAAGTGTTTGTTTGTTGACTGTCTCACTTCTCCATTGGGACGAGCAAATTTACCAAAGGAGCAGTGAGATAGTAATGCAAAGCCCTGATTGGCCTACCCCTCAGGAGCGCCCTGTGGGTATGTGCCTTTATCACGTCTCTACCCAGAATTCTTTTTTTTTTTTTTTGCTGCTGTTCTTTGGAGGAGAGAGGTCATCGGCGCTCTCTCTCTATCCTCAGAGGCCTGAAGGCCTCTAATCCAGCTCTAATCTGACTGAAGGTAACACTTGAAGCTTTCCTTTTTTTTTTTTTTTTAGCATGCTTTAACTACCTAAACTTTGATACTTTTTGAATTTTTCTTTAAAACTTCATCATCTTCTCTAGCAATCCATGACTAGTGGAAGTAATCTTCAAATTTTTTTATCTTTTCTAAAGCCAACCAAGCCATGAGTTTCTTCTTTAATCTTAATTTTTCTGTAAGTCAAGCGTGATCACACTTTTTTTTTTTTACAGCTTATTCCATTATTAAGGCTTCCTTTTGGCTATCCTGCACTGCCAAATGCAGGCCTAGAGGAGATCCATTGTTCCAGCCATCTCCAGCAGACGCAAGCTCCGGGCCTGAACCAGGGCCCACCTCACCGAGGATTTCCAGGCCGAGACCCTGGAGCACAGGACAGCAGGGAGAACCATTGCTGCCAAGACTCGTTTCCAGCCCAGGTTGGACCAAAGCCGGGCTACCCAGAGTCATTCCTCCCATGCCTGTGACCCCTCCTAAGGCTCGACCATTTTGTCCTGTTCCAAGCCTCTTGGGAACCAAGCAACGCCAAGAGAGTAAGGCAGTTAACAGCATTAGCTTCAAGGAAAGCCATAACCTTTTTCTGTAACAACCGTCCCTTTTTGAACACAAGGTAAAGTTAATCTGTTTTCTTTTTCATAACAATTTTTTTCCAAATTCCTTTTTCCTTAACTTTGTGTTCCACTTAATTTTTACCTCTATTTTCACTTCACCCTTATTCCACATATGCAAGACCTGTAAATATGTAAATATTGCGGTTTATTCATATATGCAAAATCACCACTGTTCATGGTAATTTGAGATGAGATGATGAGATGAGATTCAACTTTATTGTCATTACACATGTATGAATACAAGGTAACGAAACGTGACTTGGCATTTGGGCACGCTCTGCAGAGCGCATCCAAGGCCGGGGCAGCCGCTAGGCGCCAGTCATAAAGAAAGAAAAAAGGGAAAGGATATGACACAGTAGGCGAGAGAAAAAAACATGTTTATCAAAATGGCGCTCAGTGAGTGAGCGAAATTTTGATTGCAGGAAAAAAAAACCTCAATGCACATTTAGCAGACAACAGAACCAAAAGTCAGAGAGGATCAGTGAATGAATGGATGTAATTCAGTATATGTGAATCAGTGTGTTTGTGTATGTTGAATGCAGGTGGGTGTTTATCAGTTACTGGAGGCAGCAAATCTCTCCCAGCCGAGATGTTATGTCTTAGTGTCTGAAACTCGGAAGCATGTCCTTGAGGCATGGCAGATGGAAATTTCCTGAGCCAGTCACTGTCCTTGAGAGTTCAGATTGCAGCAGACCAGAATGTTTATGAAGAGAAGCACAATCTTCTGTTTTGTCTTAATCCAGGAGGAAAATAGTCAACAGGACACCAAATTCAAGGTCTGATAACACAGATCACTCAGAGCATAGAATTTACAGCTCTTGCAATCCTGTGTTCATAATTTCCATACATAGGCTTTAAATCCATTCTTGGAGGGCACCAAAACGACTCCAGATGTTTCCCTTCTAAACAGGGGAAGCATGTCCGGCAGAGTCCATCTGTCTACAATGCATGCCAGATGGTAATTTCCATGTTAGTCTTGCCGTTAGTTAGTGCTCTCCCCCGTCTAGTCAAATTGTTGAAGAAGCAGCTACGCCGGGACCGCTTTGATTAGCTCTTCTAGTTAAATTTTCGATACACCAGGAAAACTCCAAAGCCAATCAGCAGAAAAATCCTGTGATCGTGCCAAACCAGATAGATGTTTCCACATCATCAGTCGAATTCTGCAGACACATGTGTTCCAATCCATGGGTCTCTCCATAGGGGCTCCCCCTGGCCCAAATTTATGTAATAAGTTGTTAATTTTATTAAAGCCGCTCACCAAATCCATTTTTTCATTTGGATCAAGATTCAGCCAGAAGAACAGCGACGCAGACAAGACAGCAAGCTGGGATTCTCAGTTAGGGAGGGTGGAGGAGGGTGAAAGAGGGAGCAGAAGAAAAAGCGACCGTTCTCTCTGAAGGGCAGGAAGAAAAAAAAAAATTGGTTATCTTCCCATTCTACAAGCTATACAGATGTCTATTGTCATTTTTGTTTTTTCTGTAATAAATTTGCCAACCTCTTCATCGGTGTCCTCTCTGTCCAGATTTTAAGAATCACACAGTGTCAAGAACTGATGCCCAGATTATGAAACTGATCAAATATTATCAATAGAATTATTAACTAAGGCTTAACTTACCATTTGCTAAATTCTTAAGCTTAAGTCTTTGTTCATAAGAGCTTCCACCTCTATAAAATGTGGATAGTGCCCCAACTAGTGTTACAAATGAGGTAATGTAAGAGTTACTAATAATTATTAATTCCAGTTATTAATTATTAATAATCATATACATATCAATGATGTCCCCACCTCATGATAATGCTACACTATATATGTGTGTCTTAAGTGCTGCATTGTTTGATTTCTCCCTCAGGAAATTCACTTTAACTTAAGGATTTGAATAAATGCCAATATTTATCCATAAGTGACTTTAAAGTAGTCTTAACCCCGTGCAGGCTGGTAAAAGATTTAGTGATTCACTGAATATTTACCAAAATTTTTCAAAATAGCAAACCACATTCATTAATTAACACTTAGAAGGTCTGTGTAATTTAAAGTCATTGTGCTATTCTTGGTTCATGTTCTTCTCCATGGAAAAAGAAAGGCATTAACCAACTCCCTACTTCTCACCAGGATTTAAAAGAAAAGGCAAAAGGTGAAAATATTGATTATTCTGTAAATAAATTTTTTTTATAGATAATGAAGAAAATCACCATTAGCTTTAATCTTATGAAATCCTTAGTGGCAACACACAAAAACAATTCACTTGTGTTTCCTAATCTGTAAATATTAAAACATTTAAAGCTTTAAATGAAAATCTGATTTAACAATAAAGACAAAAATCAACCTTAACTGTAAAAGAAAGTGAAAACTTAGAACCTTAAATCTCCAAAGCATTGAACCTTTTCTGTTTTGTTGTTCCCTTTTGTAAATAAAATGATCACTTTAAAGTGACATTCCACAAAATTCCAAAGCTAGTTATTGATGACACTTCAAATACTAGGCTGTGAAAATTTAAGAAAATAAGTCAATCCACACAAATTTTTGAACTACAAATCCAAATACAGTTTCAACAAACAAATAAATGAACACATCTCCATATTTCTACAATAATTCCAAAATTCTATCTCCCTTTTTAAAAGCCTGTAAGTTGGGACAAGTTCTAAAAAGAGCTTATAACTGCCACTACTATAAAATAACCATCGATGTTGTTCCTTGATTAACAAATTTAGCTATAAATTTGGACTTATCCAGGACTTTGTGGACTGATGCCATCGGAAATGCCTCCAGATCAACGCAAGGAAAACTAAGGAGCTGGTGGTGGACTGCCGCAGGCGAGGACAACCCCTCACAGCACCAGTAAACATACAGGGAACAGACATTGAGATGGTGGCATCCTACAAGTACCTGGGTGTTCATCTGAACAATAAACTAGACTGGTCACACAATACCGACACACTCTACAAGAAGGGACAGCGCAGGCTGTTCCTACTGAGGAGGCTCAGGTCATTTGGTGTACAAGGGAAAACTTAGAACCTTAAATCTCCAAAAACATGTAGGTTTAGGGCGCTCGCGCACGCAGCGACCAGCAGCCGGTGGCTTGTCACCAGACTGCAAACCAAGTCTACCTACGGGTACAAATAAGTAACAAAAAAAAAAAAAAAGGGGCACTGCTGAAGACATTCTACGACACGGTGGTGGCATCAGCCATCACTTTTGGAGTGGTCTGCTTGGGCAGTGACATTACAGCAGCCGATAGAAAGAGACTGAACAAACTGATCAAGAAAGCTAGCTCTGTCCTGGGGCAACGCCTTGACTTAGTGGAGAAGATAGGAGAGAGAAGGATGGTGGCTAAACTGTCATCTCTGGTGGTGGAGTCCGAGTCCCACCCTATGCAGGACATACTGAACGCACTGAGGAGCTCATTTAGCAGTAGACTACATCATCCTAGGTGCACAACCGAGAGGTTTCTCAGGTCCTTCCTACCTATGGCTGTCAGACTGTATAACCTAAGCAGGGCTGCTCACAGAGATAGCAAAAAAACGTGACAACCTAACATTATTGAATGCAAAAAACTTAATAGACTTACACAAATGGTCCCCTCCAGTATACAACTAGGACAATACCAGTCGCTACAGAGGGTGACAATATGTATGGATACATATTCATACTATGTAGGATAACTAAGTAGACGGTTATGCTGTTTATTCCATCTAGCTACAATGCTCCGCACTGTGTATATATATTTATATATTTATGTGTACATATGTATATTCACTGCTCTTATTTTTCTTATCTTCTTAATTATTGCTCTGAGTGTTGCTATCCCTGTGCTGTTGAAATCCTGGAATTTCCCCATTGTGGGACTAATAAAGGCTTATCTTATCTTATCTTATTATCATCAAGTTGATTTTTAAGCTAACTGGTAAACAACGGCAAAACATGGCAGATCAAGAAACAACCGACCAACTTACTGAACTGGATGACCTTCAAACAACATTGGAAGAATTGACTTCTGACTTTATGTCTAGTTTCACAACAAGGGTCAAGAGAACACAGTACAAAGAATTGAAGCAACTCACTGAAAAACTTTTAGATGAATGCAAAGAAAACCCACAAAAAGGAAAGGATCTCCCCAGCGTGTTAGGAAAGTTGGTGCTAGCATTAGTCACGAGATTAAAAGTAGCTGAGAACAAGGTAGGGAATCAACAATCAACAATCCTCTCTCTCCAGGAAGAGAACAAATCACTAAGGAAGAAACTGGAACAATCTCAAGATGAAAACAATGATTCTCAAGCTAAACTTGATGATGCGTTACGAGATGTGAACCAGGCAGAGCCAGAAAAGCACCGGTTGACTCACGACAACGACTTGCTTTGCCAAGAGAACAGTGAACTTGAAGATGCCCTTCAGGACACGAAGAAGGAGCTTAGAAGAGTTGAAGGTCAACTTGGAAATGTGAAGTCTGACTACAAGCAATGTGAACTGCTCCGACAGGAAGCACATCAATGTCTAAAAGATTTAAAAGTAGAAGTGGTGGAAAACCGACAAAAAAAAGGAAGCAAGACCACATTTTCTTCCACGACCTCCAGAAACTCCGGCTACTCCCCGGCCAAGACCACTAATCATGAACGGGTTGGTTAGGCAGAAAGAAGAATGTGTCCCATCAGACTGGGACTTCCACCACGCTCCGTTGCCAGATTTCTGTTTTGAGGCCAAACGATCGTGTGAAAAGCATGTGTGTGTGTGTGTGTGTGTGTGTGTGTGTGTGTGCGCGTGCGCCCCTTCAGACTGCAACCTTGACAAGATCGCGTGAAATCTTATGAAATTTGATCCAGGTCCGACTGGTTCATCTGATACCAGAGCCTATTTACAAGACATTGACTACTACCTGCGTAAGTACTCTGATGCTACGGTTGACGATAGCATCTATTTGGTTAAATTAACATCTAACAGGTCAGTGTCAAAATTTATAGACAGACAGCCAACAGATATCAGGACAGACTACATGCGACTCTGCGATGCCATCAAAAAGGAATTCTCCTACAACTGCCTACAGTCAGGGCTATCTGCAGCCCTGGCAGTAAAACAAGGTCACTCAGAGCCTCCACAGGCCTACTACCAGCGGCTCCTGCTTGTATATTTCGGATCTCAAAATACACCAGGGATGGAAGAATACCACAATTTTAATCCCTCTTCATCCAGAACCTCCATCCCAGAGTGAGTCATTACCTTGGAGTTACAGCTAACCCAAGGTCATGCTCAATAGGCCCGCTGAGAGAGTTCGCACATTCTGCTTTCCAAAAACAGCAACAAAGCCGCAACAAGCATGCTGAGTCTCCACCATGCTCGCTATCACCTCTGCTTCTGACACCCTGGAGTTGGAAAGAGCCCCTTGCCCTACTCCATCTCCTACACCGTGATCACACAAAAGTCCAAGACGTTTCTCCAACCGACCTCATCAAGGTCAAAACCAAACTAGGTCCTTTGGATCCCACTCAGAGCCAACTTTGCAAAAGCCTGACTACCACTGTTGGCCAAATCAACCAGACAGATCGCGAGAATACGGTATGGACCTATCGAGATGACAGATACCGATCTGAAGACATGCATAACCATGGCAAATTGTCCCCTCCACCTCGTCATAGAAGCTCAGAAGTAGAGACCAATCAGAAACCTTCGAAGAAGAAACTCCTACTCTCAGTAGAGAAGATATAGAAGCTGTCAAACACCTCCGAGTGAAGATTCGAAACAAAGAAGATAAAAAAAGCTGACATCGTAGCTATCGCAGCTGAGCCAACTCAGAATGAACACTCTAAATCACGAAGAAAAGGCAAAAAGAAAACCCCTCCTACAAATGGAGAAGAACCAAAGGACCCAACTCAGTTCAATGCCACTCTGACAATCCAGCCACAAGCCAAAGACGACTCCTCTACAAACGACATTTCACAAATCTGTGTCGAACCACTGGTTCCACAGTTTCTGTGTGATTTAACCTCTTGCACTCCGGGATACCACGGGCGGTCACGTCTTTGCGTCCTAGTGCGCCCTCTTGAAAAAAACTGAAAAAAAATCTGAAAAAAAAAGCTGCATTTCCGTTCTTCCACTACAGACACAGCCGCGAACAGAAAGCCAAAGGAGTGCTTTGATTGGTTTAGATTTGATTGACCTCTCATTCGACTAATAAGAGCCTTGAATTGGGTTTCTGAAACCTTGAAGAACCAATGACTGAAAACCTAGCAAGAAGGACCCGCCTACCAACGGCTGCGAATACAACGAGCCAACTGAAGCAGAGAAGTTTGACGATTGAAAGGGTGTGTCCCGTGCGTAAAATCTGTTTTGTGTAAGCCGCTGTGTGTAATGGTAGCATTCGCCAGTCTTTTTATTACTACTGTTCTTATTTGTTTTGAAAAATCATTCGCCAAAACCGCAATCATGGAAGCGCAAAACTGCAATAATGGAATCATGGTTTGACCGGGTCGTGTGACCAGAACCACGAGTCGTAACAAGCGGACCAGCTTCATGTTCGTCTGACAATAAGGAACAGATGTTCGCCAGCGACACTGCTGTTGTGGGCAGGTAAGTGTTATAAGCTAAATTATTCTTTATCACTGAAAATAGCACTCAAAATGACTTTTGATCAATCGGTAAATTACAACTGTGCGTCATCGCCACATGATGGACCGCGGCGCACGGTCCGGTCCGTGTGCCGCGCTCCTGTGTAGCGGGGGGGGGGGGAGTTGTTATCCTCTACATTGCAGATATTTCAGTATAATTTTTATGGCACTGTAGGTTATTTTTTCTTGTAAAAAAAAAAAAGCCACACATTTTTTTACGTGGCATGCTTCTTTGTGTGTGGGGGGCTTGTTTGTTCATTCATTCATTCATGAATGAATAAACATCCCACCCACCCCACACACACACACAGCCCTGAGTGTCACCTTTCATTAGAGCCCAAGATCAAGCTTCTATATTGAATCATTCAAAAGTTACAGACGTTTTTCCAAACTGTGCCATTTGGCACAATTTGGCACAGTTCAAAAATGCCTGGGAACAACCTGAGAAAAAAGCTGTGTAATATATTCATTTTTTGTGGTACTGTTACAAAGTTTTGACCTCAGCTGGATAACACTTGGTTCTACATTTCTGTTGCATTTTCCAGCCTGTATCTGACAGCTGTGTGTTATTTGCAAGCATTTGTATCCAAAAAAACACCCAGGTGAACTTTATTTTCTTCAAGTTCAGTATGTTTAGATGACTGTTACTCAGTGGCAGGAGCACTTAGAGAATTATGACTGTTTTTCCTAAAAAATTCAAAGTGTTTTCTTTTAAATGAGACCAACCCCATGAAGATGCTGCAAAGGGTTGAAGAACAGCTTTTGATTTACTTTGGGTATGTTATTTTTAGGCGTTTTTAGGGAAATTGACCAGAGTGCAAGGGGTTAAACGAGAAGGGGCTGGTACAAAAATTCTATCTTCTACTGACCTTTGAAGACATGATGTGTCAGGATGCTCTTTTGGACACCACTGCTGACATCACTGTCACGTCACATAAGCTCTTTGACAAACTATGTGTAGCTGCTAACCACACTCACAAAGACTTAAAACTGGAACCTTGTTCATTAGCCATTCGACCATACACGCTCACTAGCACAACCCTGTCGGGTGTGTCACTAATAAGAGTCTCCATTGGTCCCATGACCTTGACTCATCTGGTCTATGTGTCCAAACTTTATTCCATTCCGTTGCTCATTGGCAAGGACCTAAGAAATTGCTTTGAGCCACTGATTGACTTCAAGAATCTCAAACTATGGGATCAAACTCAACAGCCTCACCCATTCAACCTACCAAAGACAAGTGAATCACAGTGTTTGGTTCTTGACACTTTGGACACCCTGAGTCTCACTCAACTAGCACTGTTGGAACAACTGAAACTGATTGAAAGCAACCACAAAAACCAAGGTGAACACCGTCTTCAAGAAGTCAAAGGTCACCTTCAAACACAAGGTCAAGACACGGAATTGAATGACCTTGGCAACTCACTGGCAAAGGAAAAAGCTCCACATGGCCCCCTTTTTAGCTCTGACCCAACGTTAGTGTCACCTTCTGAATTCCACCCACCCACCCCTGCAGCCTGTGTGGTCACAGGAGCCAAATCAATCGGCTCCCCGGACCCTCCACAACCTAAAGGTTCTGCATCGTGTACCCCACTTTCATGAACACTGGACACATATCTACTCAAGCCCATGACCCCATGGACCATAAAACCGTCAAACACCGGTCAGACCCAACCGAGCATGCACTATCCGCGTCAAATTTCTCTAACATACCGAAATTGAATACACTTCCTGCGACGCGGCCTTCTCTGCAGCTATGCAACGGCACTCATATTCAGGCTTTTGACAACCAATCATCGTCACCGCTCGTAGTTCATCAAAACCAGAGGAGGGTGATGACTGCCAACGCCCATGACCTTCTGCTGCAGAACACAAAGGTGTCAAAACAACGTACCACACTCCTAAGGCCACATTTCAAAAACACTTGGATCGATCCACCAAGCTACGCAAAGCGTACAACAACCAAAGAACCTCCCATTGTCATATGCATGCGTAAAATGCATTGCATGTGGGAATTGAATACGAAATCCAAACGCATGAGTGAGTTGAATGTGCTTTAATGACAAACGTGTGGACAGTTCAGAATCAAACAGATGAATGACACCAGCAAACAAGGGAGACGGTCAGGATGCTCTACAGCTTGTGAGGAAGCGGAACATGAAGGAATGGCCCAGGCGCTACAGGTGGAACTGTGAGTGGAGGGAGGCAGAGGAACCCAGGTGCTTCCAGACGGGACTGGTAAGGCGTGGGCAAATATAGTAAAACTTACAGAGCGGGAGCAGTCCGAGGCAGTCCCAGGTAGCTAACCCAGTGGAACAAAAAGGGCACGAACAAGCTGGTGGAAATACAGATGATCCAGCGACAGCGGTACAGGCAGTTAAATTCAACAATGAGGGGAACAAATACTGTGAGGAACGAACATTGACCTGGCGATGCACATCAGTGAACACAGAACTTAAATACTGTACTGCAACTGATTAATCAACTAAGTGCATGCCAGTGATGTGTAGTGAGTGCGTGGGTGTGTGAGCAAGTGAGTGAGAATGAATGGTGTGTGCCGAGTGCAGCATGTGTGTAAGTGAGTGAGTGTGCTGAGTGAAACACAAATGACAAGCAGCTGTGACCCTGACAAGAGGAGGGGGCGTGGCAGTTGGCTGTCAGGAAACAGGCAAACACCAAGGCTCTCAGCAGCCTGACACATGAACCTGACAGACGACAGACACAAAAGAAATAATAAAGGGAAAAAGGAACCATGTCATGGAGCAGGGTAGGAAAAAACTAAAACCTCACTCATGACTGCTGCGTCTGACACTGCGTGCTGCTGCGTCTGACACTCATCGCATCAGAGTACTTTCTTCTCCGTTTTTGTTTGTTTTTATTGATTGTTTTTATTGATTTCATTTTTTTTAATCTCTGTTTGTTGTTATTAGTTTTTATTTACTGTTACCTCGGTATTGGCCTCGCCTAAAAGTCCATTCGGACGCACGAGTAGCTGTTTGTGGGTAGCTGCGGGCTATCCATCTCAGCGCCTGGAACGCTATGGCTCCTTCTCCGTCATGTACCCGCTGTTTATCGCTCCTCGATAAGGTCTCTGAGCTGGAAACGAGGCTCTCCAATCTTTACAAGATTCGGGAGGCCGAAGACCACATCGACACCATCATTCTCGGGCCATCATCGGCTCCGGTTACTGACTCGCAGCTGGCGGATACTGCTACTCACTTGTGTGAGCTCAGCGCGTCTCCACCTACCTCCACACCTGCGCCAGCCTGCGCAGACGCCCATGACCTCAGCAACAAACACTGGTTTCGTCTCGGGGCTAAACCAAAAGCTTCGCTTGGTCCCTCTCATCCTCGATCCGCGTCCTGGACCTTGGTTCGACCAGCTAATAACCATCGTCGATCGACCACAATGGGCCACGCCTCTTCTCTTCCCATGTCCTTGGATAACAAATTTGATATCTTTTCCCTGGAGGATTTTCCCCACCTGGACGCTGGCCGCCCGCCCATGGACGCCCCTCGTCCTTCCTCCTTTCCTTCAGCGGCGGCTCATGTCCGCAAACCCCGGTTAAAGACCACCCAGGGTGTGTCAAATTACACACCAGCTCCAGATAGAAGAAAAGAACACATCTCCCCACCTTCTCAACAACAACATCATCCTCTTCACAATTCCTCTCCACATCAGAATCCACCGACAAACCCCCCCCAGACGACGTTGGTAATTGGTGACTCGATCGTGAGGAACATCAGAAGCAGGTACTGTGTTACTCGATTTTTTTCCCGGGGCTAGAGTCTCTGATATTGAGAATCTTATCCCTGACCTGCTGAATGAATTCCCTCACGTACAAACTGTCGTTGTGCATGTAGGATGCAATAACATCCCAGATGAAGCCTCTGAGATTTTAAAAAGTGACTTCAAGAGCTTTCTGTCCACTCTCACGAACTGTGGCAGATGTGCGCTCATCTCTGGGTCTTTGGCACCTCTCAGATGAGGCTGCTATCGTTTTAGCAGAACACTCAGTCTTAATTCTTGGCTGTGTTTTACTTGTCCTATTTTTAACATTGGTTTTGTTGACAATTTTAACTTATTTTGGAACCGCCCATCACTTACAAGGCTTGATGGCATCCACCCAAATAGACTTGGTGCACGTGTTTTAACAGACAATCCATTCTATTCCATTCGGTGGGTTTTAGTACAGTGACTGGGACTTGGTGTGTTTACTCGCTCTGAAGCTTCTGGGTTTGCCAAGCTGCCCTTTTTTGGTTCTGTTCCCACTTCTTGTATCGATCCCATTAATTCAGGTGGTCTTTACCGTTTGGAGCAGCCCTTGATTTATAATCCTTCAGAGATTGAGTCTGTCTCCCATTGCCCTATATATTGTAACCCAGGACAAATACAACACAACTTGAAAAACACACGCACTTTTGCAGCTCCTCCTCATCCACCACCTTTCAACTTTGCCCCTGTCTCCTCCCTCAGAGAACCTTTTTCTGCTCCCTCTAAAGTTAATAAAAAAGTAAAAAAAAAACCAGAATGCATAAACTTCCCAGATTGATTAAACATAATGTTGGTAAAATTCTAATCCAGCCTCAAGTCCTCAAAATTAATAAAATTAATAATTTGGCCTCTGCTCCTCCCCAAAGTTTAAAAATTAAATGTGGCTTATTAAACATTAGGTCTCTATCTTCTAAGTCTCTTCTGGTCCATGATCTATTAATCGATCACCAGATCGATCTACTATCCTTCACAGAGACCTGGCTCGGGCATGATGATTAGGTTGGTTTGAATGAATCAACTCCCTCTGGGTATTTAAACTGTCATAACGCCAGAGGTTCTGGTCATGGTGGTGGAGTGGCGGCAATTTTCCATTCTTAAATTACTAGTTAATGTTAAGCAGAAATTATGTTTTAATTCCTTTGAAGGTTTGGTCCTCAGTGTGAGGCCTGTTGGCAATCTTGGCTTGAACCCAATTCTTTTTGCCATAGTTTATCGTCCTCCCACGGCCTATTCAGAGTTTCTATCAGAATTTGCCGAATTTTTAGCTGATTTAGTGCTGAAAACCGATAGAATAATTATTGTAGGGGACTTTAATATACATGTTGATGTTGAGAGTGACTGTCTTAATAAGGCATTCAATTCAATTTTAGACTCAATGGGGTTTTCCCAAAAAGTAAAAAATTCTACCCATTATTTCCACCATACATTGGACCTTGTTTTGACTTTTGGTATAGATATCGAAAATCTGGTAGTGTCTCCTCATAATACTGTACTGTCTGACCATTGTCTGTTAATTTTTGATTTCATTATCTCTGATCACTTATTTCCTAAAGAAAAATACTACTACAGCAGATGTCTTTCTGATGACGTTGTTGCTAAATTTTTGCAGATTGTCTCCTCTATGCCATGGGTCAACACAACAGAAATACCAGAAATAAATGATGGAGAGTCTGCTCCATTTGTGATTGATAGCATGGTTGATGGTGTTACTGCCTCTCTGCATCAGACTCTAGATTTGGTAGCCCCTTTAAAAAAGAAAAAGTCTAATCAGAGATTTCTTACCCCTTGGTTTAACTCAGAAACTCGTGGCTTAAAACAGAAAACTCGTCAATTGGAAAGGAAATGGCATTCAACTAATTCAGATGAATTCTACTCAGCGTGGAGAAATCATTTCTTAATCTATAAAAAATCTCTTAAAAAAGCTAGATCAAGCTATTATTCTGCATCAATAGAAGGAAACAAGAATAACCCCAGGTTTCTCTTCAACACTATAGCCAGGCTTACAAAGAGCCAGGACTCGGTCAATCCTCACATTCCCCCTGAGCTTACTAGTCAGGACTTTCTGAACTATTTCAATCTTAAAATTTTATCTTTTAGAGATGAAATCAGTCAGATTTTTTCTACCGTAAACTCTAGTACATTAACTACTGCAACTCCCTCAATTGATATCTGCTTAGATAAGTTTACTCCAATCGACCTCTTAGAGTTGGATAAAATAATTTCCTCTTCTAAGCCTTCTTCTTGCTTTCTGAACCCTATTCCTTCCAGGTTATTTAAAATTATCTTCCCAATTATTGGTAGCTGTATTCTTCTTATCATTAATTCTTCCTTAACTCTTGGTTATGTTCCACTGGCTTTTAAAACTGCTGTAATCAAACCCTTACTTAAAAAAAAAACGATGCTCGATCCTGGAGTTTTGGCCAATTATCGACCAATCTCTAATTTGCTTTTCATTTCAAAAATTTTGGAAAGAGTTGTTGCTGTGCAATTATCTGACCATTTGCAGGGAGTTGGTTTGTTTGAGGTGTTTCAATCTGGGTTCAGAGCTCATCACAGCACTGAAACTGCCTTAGTGAAGGTCTCTAATGACCTCCTGACTGCATCTGACAATGGACTTGTCTCTGTTCTTGTTCTTTTAGATCTCAGTGCAACCTTTGACACTATCGATCATTCCATTCTACTTGATAGATTGGAACACTTTGTTGGACTCAGTGGAACGCTGTTGCAGTGGTTTAGATCTTATTTGTCTGATAGATTTCAGTTTGTCCATGTCAATGATGGATTTTCTTCCAGCTCTAAGCTCAGTCACGGAGTTCCACAGGGATCTGTGTTAGGCCCTACTCTTTTTAGTCTATATATGCTCCCGTTGGGCAATATCATCAGAAAGCACTGTATACATTTTCACTGTTACGCAGCTGACACACAACTATACCTGTCAATGAAGCCCGATGATTGTGATCAATTAGCCAAGTTAGATACCTGTCTTAAGGACATCAAAGCTTGGATGACTTGTAATTTTTTCCTATTGAACTCTGATAAGACTGAAGTCATTGTTGTTGGCCCAAAACATCTTAGAAATTCCTTTTCAGATTATGCCCTTAATTTAGATGCTGCCACTCTCACTCTAAACAGTTGTGTGAGGAACCTTGGAGTTATTTTTGATCAGGATTTGTCCTTTAATTCGCATATTAAAACTGTTTCTAGGACTGCCTTCTTCCATCTGCGCAATATTGCCAAGATCAGGAGCAGCTTGCCTCTGAATGATGCTGAGAAACTGATTCACGCCTTTGTCAGTTCTCGATTAGATTATTGTAATTCGCTATTATCTGGCTGTCCTAAAGTATCTTTAAAAAATCTTCAGTTGATTCAAAACGCTGCTGCTAGAGTTTTAACTGGTTCTAGAAAAAGAGATCATATTTCCCCAGTTCTGTTCTCCCTCCATTGGCTTTCCATAGAATTTAGAATCAAGTTTAAAATCCTTCTTCTTACTTTCAAAGCTCTTAACAATCTGGCCCCCCCAATATATAAAAGATCTGATATTACCTTACCATCCTAATAGAGCATTACGCTCCCAAAATGCTGGCTTACTTGTGGTGCCCAGAATCTCCAAAAGTACAGTGGGAGGCAGAGCCTTCTGCTACCAAGCTCCTTCTCTCTGGAATCAGTTACCACTCTGGGTCCGGGAGTCAGATTCGGTCTCTGTTTTTAAGAACAGGGTAAAATCCTTTCTTTTTAATATAGCTTACGTTTAAGGAGGGTTTTTGTGTCTCTTAATCGGTTGAACTCGGGAGATTCCGCAGGCGGAATCTCAGTGCGCACTGAAAAAAAAAGCTGTATTTCCGGTCTTCCAGTACAGACACAGCCCTAAACAGAAAGCCAAAGGATTGTTTGACTGGTTTAGAATGAGATTGACACCTCATTCGACCAACAAGAGCCTTGATTTGGGTTTGTAAACCTTGAATAACCAATGATCGTAAACCTAGCAAGAAGTATCTGCCCATCAACAACCGTGAATACAACGAGCCAATTGAAGCTGAGTAATCTGACGATGGACGTGTCGTTTAGCCAATCAATTTCTGACTTCAATGACATCCTACATGCCTAGTTCAGTGTTTATATTTCCGGTAAAATACCATGCGTTCTCGTGCGTAAAATGTCTTTTGACTCCGCCGCTGTGTGACGCGCAGTCCTTTGTGATACTGTGCAGAAGGGTCAGGGTAAGATAAGCCATTATTTTACTCGTTTTGAAAAATGGTTCACAAAATAAACCGAAAGGGCCTGCATGAAATCGTAGATGGCTTTGACCGGGTCCGGTGACTAGACGATGAATCAGTAAACAATAGAGGTTTCCATTGATCAACGGAATAGCAGACGATCGTCACACGCCAGTGGACAATACCAGCGACAGTGCGGTTGTGGACAGGTAAGTCTTATAATCTAAATTATTCTTTACTGATAAAATTAGTAATAAAAATAACCTTTGACCAATCGCGGTAATTACAAGGGTCCCGCATGGCGACGTTTTTGTGTGTGCCGTGGGGTGGGGGGGGGGGGGTTATTTGTTACTCTGTATATTGCAGAAAAAATTAATAATTCCATCCATCTTCTTTGTAGGCTATTTTTTCCTGTAAAAAAAAAGGAACTGTGCTGTGTATGTCTGGGTTATTATGCCTTTGTTTTACTGTGTAAACGTGATCTGGTGAAATGGAGCCCTGACCATGCGAGCACACTATTGTGAGCACCCCAGGTGGACCTCGGTATTCAATCTGTACATTTTCAATCCAGTGATTTACAAAGTGATTCATAATTTTCTAAAGCCTCATCCAGAACATTATAGTCCCACAGACCGGTTTTCATCTAGGGCAGCATTTATAAATCACTGGATGGAGAATGTACCTGTACATGTACAGATTGGATTCCGTGGTCCACTTGGGGTGCGCACTTGGTCAGGGGTCCAGTTGACCTGTATCTGTGTAAACTGGTGAGATAGTGAACTCTGGAAAAATTGGAGGTGGGAGAGGGTTGTTTTTGTGTATACTTTAGCGAAATTTATTAATTTTTCGCATAATTTTTCTTACACTGTAGGCTATTTTTGCATGTAAAAAAACAAAAAAAAAACAAACAGGAACTGTGCTGTGTATATTTGGGTTGTTACCCCTTGGTTTTACTGCGCAAACTGCTGAGATAGTGAACTCTGGAACATAGCTTTCTAAACTGTGCCACTTGGCACAGTTTGGCACAGTTCAAGAACACCTTGTTACAACCTGAGAAAAAAGCTGTGTAATATACTCATTTTTTGTGGTATTGTTACAAAATTTTGACCTGAGCTTGAAAACACTTGGTTCTACATTTCTGTTGTTTTCCAGCAAGTTTCACACAGCTGTATGTTATCTGCAAGCATTTATATCTAAAAAAAAACACTCAGGCAAACTTTATTTTCTTCAAATTCAGTATGTTTAGGTGATTGTTACTCAGTGGCAGGAGCACTTAGAGAGATTATGACTGTTTTGCCAAAAATTCAGAGTGTTTTCTTTTAAATGAGACCAACCCCATGAAGATGCTGTAAAGAGTTGAAGAACAGCTTTTGATTTACTTTGGGCATGTTATTTTTAGGCGTTTTTAGGGAAACCGACCAGAGTTCAACAGGTTAACCCCACTCTTGTTCTATTGTTACCTGAGCCATACTGCTGGTTGACCTCCAATAATGTACTTGGCATCTTACTGTTATGTTCTTTATGTCTGTCCTTTCCATACTCCCTATCCCCTCATCCCCAGCCAGTCGCAGCAGACGACTGCCCCTCCCTGAGCCTGGTTCTGCTAGAGGTTTCTTCCTTCCGAATGGGAGTTTTTCCTCTCCACTGTCGCTTAGTGCTTGCTCATAGGGGATCGTCTGATTGCTGGGTCTTTCTGTGACTGTGTGTGGTTTTTTTTTCTGCACTGTGGCGCCACGAGATGGCTTTTGTTGTGATGTGGCGCATTATAAATAAAGCTGAATTGAATTGAATGACACCCATGGCAAACCTCAAGTGGGGAACAAAGTCATCCACTACGCATTTGTACCGCAAACGCAACAAATCAATCTACAGGCAGGAAAAATCACTCCTAAATTCCTGCCCAGGTAGATGGATCCATACATTGTCAACAACAAACCTTGGCCACCTAAGTACCAAATCCAGGACCCCATTTTCAAATGGGCCCATCACAAACAGAATAAACTTTACCAAAACCCCATGGGACTTGTCGGGGACAACACTGTCACAGTAAGTCCATAAATAAGATTCAGATCAGGCCAACAAAAAACTGTTAGCTAACTAGTAGCGTCAGGTACACTTGGTCGCATTTCTACAAACCAATCAGTTAACGGCATCAAGACTTCCAAAAGAAGAGAGTCAAACTCAAACCAGATTATCTCCTAAAAGCTAATCTCAAAACACTAGAAATTCTAATCGATTTAGACCAGCTTACTATTCTCAAATAGCACATACAAAACATCCAATACCATGAGCTTGAGCTAGCAACATCAAAATCCCAACAAAGGTGATAAAATATCTAAGGTTTAGAGTTCCATCTCTAAAAGAAATTGTTCCACCTCTGAGAATATTTTTTTTCATCTGCCACTCATGCATCTAAAAAAACCAAAACAAAACAAAACAAAAAAAACCCCAACAACAACAAGGTTGAGATTAACCTCTTGCACTCCGGGATACTGCGGGCGGTCACGTCTCTGCGTCCTAGTGCGTCTCAGTGTGCACTGTGCGTCCCAGTGCGCACTGAAAAAAAAAAGCTGCATTTCCGTTCTTCCAGTACAGACACAGCCGCGAACAGAAAGCCAAAGGAGTGTTTTGATTGGTTTAGATTTGATTGACCTCTCATTCGACTAATAAGAGCCTTGAATTGGGTTTCTGAAACCTTGAAGAACCAATGACTGAAAACCTAGCAAGAAGGACCCGCCTACCAATGACTGCGAATACAACGAGCCAATTGAAGCAGAGAAGTTCGATGATTGAAAGCATGCGTCCCGTGCGTAAAATCTGTTTTGTGTAAGCCACTGTGTGTAACGGTAGCGTTCGCCAGTCTTTTTTTATTACTACTGTTCTTATTTGTTTTGAAAATCATTCGCCAAAACCGCAATCATGGAATCATGGTTTGACCGGGTCGCGTGACCAGAACCACGAGTCGTAACAAGCGGACTAGCTTCATGTTCATCTGACAATGAGGAACAGATGTTCGCCAACGACACTGCTGTTGTGGACAGATAAGTGTTATAAGCTAAATTATTCTTTATCACTGAAAATGGTAATAAAAATGACTTTTGACCCATCGGTAATTACAACGGTGCGTCATCGCCACATGACGGACCGTTGACGGACCATTTTTTGTGTGCCGAGCTCCTCTATAGCGGGGGGGTGGGGGGTGGGAGTTGTTATCCTCTACATTGCAGATATTTTAGTATAATTTTTATTGCACTGTAGGTTATTTTTTCTTGTAAAAAAAAAAAAAGGCCACACATTTTTTACGTGGCATGCTTCTTTGTGTGTGGGGGGCTTGTTTGTTCATTCATTCATTCATGAATGAATAAACACCCCCCCCCCCACACACACACACACAGCCCTGAGTGTGACCTTTCATTAGAGCCCAAGATGAAGCTTCTATGTTGAATCATTCAAAAGTTATAGACGTTTTTCCAAACTGTGCTACTTGGCACAATTTGGCACAGTTCAAAAACGCCTCGGAACAACCTGAGAAAAAAAGCTGTGTAATATATTCATTTTTTGTGGTATTGTTACAAAATTTTGACCTCAGCTTGATAACACTTGGTTCTACATTTCTGTTGCATTTTCCAGCCAGTATCTGACAGCTGTGTGTTATTTGCAAGCATTTGTATCTAAAAAAACACCCAGGCAAACTTTATTTTTTTCAAGTTCAGTATGTTTAGATGACTGTTACTCAGTGGCAGGAGCACTTAGAGAGATTATGACTATTTTGCCAAAAATTTAAAGTGTTTTCTTTTAAATGAGACCAACCCCATGAAGATGCTGCAAAGGGTTGAAGAACAGCTTTTGATTTACTTTGGGTATGTTATTTTTAGGCATTTTTTAGGGAAATTGACCAGAGTGCAAGGGGTTAAAATCACTCACTTGTTTGCCACTTGTTTACTCACTTGTTTGCCAAGATGGTTAAACAACGGTGTAGAGGCTAAGTATGGTGGCCAAGAATCGACAAGGATGTGAAGGTCATGGTTAAAGACTGTGTGCCCTGCCTTGCTAGCAGAAAAACTGGCGTGCCACTACCACCACCCCTGCAACCACTACCATGGCCATCAGCCCCGTGGAAACACGTCCAATTGGACATATGCGGCAAACTGCATCGCACCCCACCCAACACCTACACTTTCTATTAGTGGCCTATGACCTCCACTCAAAATGGCCCGAGGTGTGGCTCATCAACTCAGTCACCACTGATGTAGTCACTGACTCCCTCACCTCCCTTCTCACCCGCTGGAGTGTGCTGGATGCAGTCACAACGGACAATGGACCACAATTCACCTCAGCGGATTTTGAGGCCTTCATGAAAGAAAGGGGCATCAAACACATAAGAACTTCTTCTTCCACCCTCAGGCGAATGGGTGGGGGTGGGGGGGAGTCAACCAGACCCTCAAGAATGGTCTCAGGACACATCTAGCAGATGGGCTCCCATTTTCAGCTGCACTACAGAGAGAGCACCCTACTACATTATAAAGCAACGCCTCATGCCATGACGGGCAGCTCCCCGGCATTACTGATGCTGGAAAGTGAGATGAGCCTTCCCCTGGACCGACTACGCCCCCCACTGGCCGCTACACCGCTGGGGATGCCCTCACCTAGAGGGAGGGTGGTCAAGCAACAACAACGGATGAAGCAATGGTTTGTCAAGAAGCGCAGGGTGAGGGGACCGGGACTCACAGTGCTAGACTAGGTACGCATCGGACACCCCAACCGCACCCACAGGTTGCAGTCATTTTGGACAATGCTGATACAGATCACAGCACAGTTAGGCCCAGCCACTTTTTGTCTCACTGATGGGTGGCACGCCAGCCACCTTAGAAAAGTGACATCGACTTTGGCCCTGGATCAGGAGACGACTGCGGACACGACGGGATCAGGCTGAGACTTTGACAACACAAGACCCACAACCCCAACAAACATCCACCAGAACCAGTGACAGTGGCACAGCCCGAGCACCACTCGGTCCAGGTTCGGCAGAGACCCCGCTACCTTAGGGACTTTGTAACTAAATGATGGACTCTTAAGTGTAGTCAGAATGTGACAGATAACAGTGGCAGAATAATCCACTCGGTCACACTGGCATACTGGTGGTCCACCCGGGTGCCCGGGTAGTTGTACATAGTTTATTGGGTTTTCGGGGGGGGGGGGGTGCTAATGTGGTGTTTGGACATGGTGGCTTGCCGTAGGTGACGTCATTATGTGGCGAACTGGCCGTGGCACGATATGGCGCCATCCTTCTGTATACAGTTGAGTTGTGTGTTGAATAAATGAGAGTGCAGTTCATACCCGCTGTCCGCACCTCATTCTTAGACATAACAGGCAGCCCTGTGGAAATTGTTAAAAAACAAACATTTGCCTGATAAGATCACTGCACTTGTGCATTTGGCCTATGATGATTCAGTCCCTATGGTTCACATCCAAGATGACCTCTGATGAATTCAATATCAAGATGGGCGTCCGCCAAGGGAATGTGGTCTCTCACCTCTTGTTCAACATTGTCATCAATGCCATCATGTGACAGACATTTGAAGGCTGAACGTGAGAGCAATTTGATACTAACAAGTTCACGACAGATCACATGCTCACTGGTGACAGCACTGATTTCGCCAGTGACAACACTTAAATTACAGATAATCTGTATGATATTGCTAACTTTGCTCAGCTGTATGGCCTCAAGATCAGTGTGGACAAGATGGAAGTTCTCACAACAGATGGCTTGCTGGCCACAGACTACCTCGAGGGCATTAAGATCGAAAAGTTTTGAGACTTCATGTATCTCAGTTCACCGGTGACTGTAAAGAAAGTAGACAGCAGAGATATAATGCAGAATCAGGTCTGAACTTCGATCTTCGTGTCCCTCAAATGGTGTGTCTGAGATGGTGTGAAGAAAAGAAAATGACAACATCCATGAACAATGCCAGCAGCAGTTGGCCGTTGAAGAACAAGTCCAGAATACAGGCTACAGTGGTTCAGCCATGTCTGCAGAATAAGCACTGACTGACTACTGAAACGAGTCCTGTGGCAGCAATACCCTACGCACTGGAGAGTCCATCGCAATGCACTGAAAAAGATGAGGGCCAAGCAAATAGAATAGGCTTTATTCTCATTGTGTAGTTGTAAAGCAAAACAAAACTGGGGGTGCTCCACCAAGCTACTGCACAATAAAGTAAAAGAGAAGGATTAGATAAAACACAGTTACAGAACACACAATTAAACACACAACTGAAAAAAAAAATAGCCCAGGATTATGGAACTATACACAGTTATGGTAGTGGCTTCACGGAAGAAATGATGTACATCGAAGTGCAAATTGAGAATGACTTAAAATCTTGGTGCCTCAACCTCAATCAAGCTAAGGCCAGCGCCATGGACCGTAAAGCATGGTAGAGCATCGTCAATGGTGTCTGTCAACCTGTGGCACCCACAGCAGCGTACCGGTTGCAAGGACGTGTCACATGCTGAGCCTGAGTCCACTGCCAGACTCAGCTTCATGGCACTTTTCTTTGCATTTATGTATATTTATTGAATTGTTTGCCTTTGTGTATCATTATTGCCTTTTTATGTTCCTATTTTGTATTTTGAGTTCTATCATGTGTTTCTCCTTGTTGACAGCTGTTGGCTGCGTTTCCGGGGTTACGCTCCGCTGGGGGTGTCACCCGCCAGGCTGTCAAACGCTTACAGTTGGCGTTCAGGGTCGACAATGCCCAGCAAACGTATGGAAAGGAAACGTGTTAACCACGGTTGCGCCCCAGGGCCCACATCGTTTTGAGGGGCACAACAGAACCACGGCTGTGTGGAGTGGCTAACACGTCGTGATAGTGTTGACAATATTTGCTAACTGACAACACAGCAGATAATGCAAACATAATATGAATAGCCCGGGGTAGACTTAGACTACTCCAGGACGCTCAACTGTAGCTGGAGGAGGGAACTAGGCTACGCTAAACAGTTCATACTCACGGCCAGGAGCAGTCCAAAAAGTCCAAGTAACCGACAAACATATACCAACAACAGCTTCACTGAGGGGAATGGCGACAGTGAAGCTTTCCCTCAAAAGACAGTTCAACCGTGCGGCGCTTAACGTCCGCATAGCAATGCACAATGGTCCAGCAGTGTTTGACTGGCAAGAGCCGCCTAAGTACAAACACTGCTGGAATGACAAGTTGGACACTCCTGGGCGAGGTGCGGGAAAGATAATTACTGGGGCGAATCAGCTGGCTGTCAAAGAGAGAGGGGGCGTGGTCGGACCGGTGAATGTTAGACAGCGCCCACCAGAAAGTGGGTCAGAAGAGGCTGCCTGACAACCACTGGCAAGAGCGGCGGCTACAGGTATGGAAAATAAAAAGAACACAGACATAAAAACAACCAGAACTCAAAAGGTAACAATACATAAACCCCGAAGCCTGAGCCACAGAGAACGGTCAGATCCGAGCCTACAGGAAAACACCGGCTTGGTTCATGACAACGTGGCTCAGGCAATACACATATTAACATCTTGTCTGAAAACACCCTGCCAAAATTCTTTTATAAAAAGGGCACTTCACATAGTGACCTTTATATATTAGCCATGTCGACATAACAACAACGTAGCCTGGGTACTGCACACATTAACATTTCAGCAATGCACATGTTAATATTTCAATTCAAACACATTTCCCCCCTTACCACCATACAGTCCCGATGGAGAAACCACCCCCTGGAGACCCATCCGGAGGGTCCCGTCCACAGCTTCTTCTTTGCTTCACCCCTGGAGATTAAACACGTCGGAGCCCTGACACCTCCTTCGCCTCGTTGGTGCGCCGCAGCTTGTTGGGGTGTCTCCATGAGTCATCGGACAGCTGAAGGTAACCGTCCTGCTGAACAACCACCACCTGCAGCCACCCCTGGTCTGCCCTTCGTTTTCTCTTGCCATGGATCCCTATCAGCCGAGCCTCCTCTCTGGGTCGAACCACATCAGCGACTCCCAGAGGAGCCCGACTCGGCTTCCAATGTCCACAATGTCTCAACCGGGCCTCCTCACTGGGTTGCACCACACCAGCGAAGCCTGACTCAGCCTCCAGTGTTACTGTGTGGCATGTTTTTTCGCCGTTCCAGCTGGTCCTGCCCCGCTCGCTTTCATTTGCAATGCTGGCAAAGTCGTTGTAGCCCCCTGCTTCTCGATACCTCCTGGTCAAACTCTGGAAGCAGTGGAAGCTATCCCATTGGCTCCATCCGCTGTCACGGGCGTCCCACCATGCCGCCCAGTTCCCTCACCTAGGGTAACTTGGGCCCTGGCACCGGAACCCTCCCACAATGGCCCTGGATCAATCAATCAATCAACTTTTTTTATAAAGCACTTTTAAAGCAACACTCGCTACACAAAGTGCTGTACAGAAAGAAAACATAAAAGCAGGAAGCAGGGCACTAACACAAAAACAATATAGAACCACAGTAAAAAAAATAAATAAAATGAAATAAAAGGTGAAACAAACAAGCAAATAAATAAATAAATAAATAAATAAAATCCATTTCATTCAATAAAATCACTGTCTTATATTGGGTCGAAGGCCAGGGAGTAAAAGTGTGTTTTAAGACGGGTTTTAAAAATGGACAGTGAAGGTGGTTGTCTGATGTCCAGGGGTAAATCATTCCATAACCTGGGTGCCATGATCAAAAAGGCTCTGTCCCCTCTGAGCTTCCGCCTCGCCTGTGGCACCCCCAGAAGCAGCTGTTCAGCTGACCTGAGGGAACGGGTGGGAGCATAGGAATGCTGAAGCTCAGAGAGATAAGGCTGAGCAAGACTGTTCAAGGATTTAAAAACAAATAAATTTTTTTTAAAATGAACTCTAAAATGCACAGGCAGCCAGTGGAGTGAAGCTAAGATGGATGTGATGTGATCTCTTCCATGTGTACCTGTTAAAAGATGAGCAGCGGCATTTTGAACCAGCTGCAGATGCGAAAGAGATGACTGGCTGCACCAGCATACCTGGTGGGATCGTCACTTCCTTGTGGTAACGTATCGTCACTTCCTGTTTTGCTGTCTGCCTGTGTGGTTTGCTCTCTAGCCACTAGCTATGGCTACTAGCTCTCTTTCCTCCCCTCCTCTGGTGTGCTCTCTCTGTCAGATGTTTAGCTACACCTCTGCCTCTTTTAGCGATAACGGTAAATGTAATAAATGTTGTCTTTTTGAGGCGCTCGAGGCGAGGTTGTCTGAATTGGAATCCTGGCTCCGCTGCATTGAAACACCGTCTGTGCCAGTTAATCTTGACGGACGCCCATTAGCTGCAGCGGAGCTAGCTAGCTTAGGCCCCCCTGTCAGCGGTCCCTCGGCTCTCCTCAGCAGCAAGGAGACTGGGTGGGTGACGGTGAGAAGGAAGCCTAGTCGCAAAGCCCCGGTTCACCACCAACCTGTTCACGTTTCTAATCATTTTTCCCCGCTCAGCGACACACCCGCTGAGGAAAAAACTCTGATCATTGGCAACTCTGTAGTCAGAAACGTGAACCTAGAGACTCCAGCGGTCATAGTCTAATGCATTCCTGGGGCCAGAGCAGGCGACATCGAGTCAAATTTGAAAATGCTGGCTAAAAGTAACTGTAAATATTCCACAATTGTTATTCACGCCGGCATTAATGACATCCGTCTCCGGCAGTCGGAAGTCACGAAACTTAATAGAGAATCGGTGTGTGACTTTGCAAAAACGATGTCAGCCACTGTAGTATTCTCTGGGCCCCTCCCCAATCTGACCAGTGATGACATGTTTAGCCGCTCGTCATCCTTGAACCGCTGGCTGTCTGTGTGGTGTCCTAAAAATGACGTGGGCTACATTGACAATTGGAGCTCTTTTTGGGGAAAACCTGGTCTTATGAGACGAGACAGCGTTCATCCCACTTTGGATGGTGCTTCTCATTTATCTAACAATCTGGCATCTTTTTTATCCAAATTTCCAAAACCGTGACTACTCAGAGTTGGGACCAGGAAGCAGAGTCGCAGTCTTACACACCTCTCTGCAGCTCCTCTTCATCCGCCACCCCTCAGCTTAGCCCCTGACTTCCCCATCAGAGAATCGTTGTCTGCTCCCTCCAAAGTGAATAAAAATATAATGTATAAGCATCCCAAAGTGATAAAGCAAAATATTGGTAAAACTCAAATTAAACATAAAGCCTCTAAATTGAATGATTTGGCCTCTGTTCCTCCTCATAATTTAAAAATTAAATGTGGTTTATTAAATATTAGGTCTCTAACTCCCAAGTCTCTGTTAGTCCATGATTTGTTAATTGATCATCAGATTGATTTAATTTCCCTCACAGAGACTTGGTTAGGACAAGAGGATTATGTTGGTTTAAATGAATCAACTCCCTCTGGTTATTTAAACTGTCAAAATCCCAGAAGTTCTGGTCGTGGAGGAGGAGTAGCAACAATTTACCATTCCAAATTACTAGTTAATGTAAAGCAAAAAACATGTTATAATTCCTTTGAGGGCCTGGTCCTCAGTATTGGGCACTTTAGCAATTTTAGGTTAAACCCAATTTTATTTGCCATAGTTTATCGTCCCCCATCAACCTACTCAGAATTTTTATCCGAATTTGCTGATTTCTTAGCTGATTTAGTGCTGAAATCTGATAGAATAATTATAGTAGGGGACTTTAATATACATGTGGATGTAGATAGTGACTGCCTTAATGTGGCATTCAATTCAATATTAGATTCGATTGGGTTTTCTCAGAAAGTAGGAAATTCTACTCATTACCTCCACCATACATTGGACCTTGTTTTGACATATGGCATAGAAATAGAAAATCTTGTAATGTTTCCTCATAACCCTGTACTGTCAGACCATTGTCTGTTAACCTTTGATTTTACTATTTCTGACTATTTGGCTCCTAAAGAAAAATATTATTACAGTAGATGCCTCTCAGATGATGCTGTTTCCAAATTTATGCAGATTGTTTCCTCTATGCCATGTGTCAACACAACGGAAATAAGCTATAGACAGCTTGCTCCTTCTGTAATTGATAACATGGTGGATAGTGTTTCAGCTTCTCTGCATCAGACTCTAGACTTGGTGGCCCCCTTAAAAAAGAAAAAGTCTAATCAGAGATTTCTAACTCCTTGGTTCAACACAGAAACTCGTACCTTAAAACAGAAGACTCGTCAATTAGAAAGAAAATGGTGCTCTACTAATTTAGATGAAATCTATTTAGCTTGGAGAAATCATCTTTTAATTTATAAAAAATCTCTTAGAAAAGCTAGAACGAGTTATTACTCTGCATTAATAGAAGAGAACAAGAATAATCCCAGGTTTCTTTTCAGTGCTGTAGCCAGGTTGACAAAGAGTCAGGACTCTGTCAATCCTAGCATTCCCTTAGAGCTTACTAGTCAGGACTTTATGAACTTTTTCAATAATAAAATTTCATCCATCAGAGATAAAATCAATCAGATTCTTCCCACAGTTAACTTAAATACTGTAACTACTACAACTCCTTCTATTGATGTCTGTTTTGATGAGTTTACTCCAATCGACCTTTGTGAGTTAGACAAAATAGTTTCCTCATCCAAACCTTCAACTTGTCTTTTAGACCCTATTCCTACCAGGTTATTTAAAGAAGGCTTCCCACTTATTGGTAGCTTTATTCTTCATATAATCAATTCTTCATTAACTTTAGGCCATGTACCGCAGGCTTTTAAAATGGCTGTAATTAAACCCTTACTCAAAAAGCCAATGCTAGATCCAGGAGCTTTAGCTAACTATAGACCAATCTCTAATCTCCCTTTCATTTCAAAAATCTTAGAAAGAGTTGTTGCTACGCAATTATTTGACCACCTGCAGGGAAATGGTTTACTTGAAGAGTTTCAATCTGGGTTTAGAATCCATCATAGTACTGAAACAGCCTTAGCGAAGGTCACTAACAACCTCCTCATTGCATCTGATAATGGACTAGTTTCTGTACTTGTCCTTTTAGACCTTAGTGCAGCTTTTGATACTATCGATCATAATATTCTACTTGATAGATTAGAACACTATGTTGGACTTAATGGAACTTCGTTGCAATGGTTTAGATCTTATTTATCTGATAGGTTCCAGTTTGTTCATGTAAATAATGAGTTTTCTTTCAACTCAAAGCTTAGTCATGGAGTTCCACAGGGATTTGTGCTAGGCCCTACTCTTTTTAGTTTATATATGCTTCCGTTAGGCAACATTATTAGAAAGCACTGTATACATTTTCATTGTTATGCAGATGACACACAATTATACCTGTCAATGAAGCCAGATGATAGTAATCAATTAGCCAAGTTAGAAGCCTGTCTTAAGGAAATCAAAGCTTGGATGACTTGTAATTTCCTGCTATTAAATTCAGATAAGACTGAAGTCATTCTTGTTGGTCCAAAAAACCTTAGAAATTCCTTTCCAAATCAAACTTTCAGTTTGGATGCGATTACTCTTTCTCTTAATAGCTCTGTGAGGAACCTTGGAGTTATTTTTGATCAGGATTTGTCCTTCAATTCACATATTAAATTTGTTTCTAAGACTGCCTTCTATCATTTGCGTAATATTGCCAAGATTAGGAGCATCTTGTCTCAGAGTGATGCTGAGAAACTGATCCACGCTTTTGTTAGCTCGAGATTAGATTATTGTAATTCTTTATTATCAGGCTGTCCTAAAACATCTTTAAAACGTCTTCAGCTGATCCAAAATGCTGCAGCAAGAGTTTTAACAGGTACTAGAAAGAGAGATCATATCTCTCCGGTTCTGGCCTCCCTTCATTGGCTTCCCATAGAGTTTAGAATTAAGTTTAAAATCCTTCTTCTTACTTACAAAGCTCTAAACAATCAGGCTCCTTTTTATTTAAAAGATCTGATACTACCGTATTATCCTAACAGAGCACTACGCTCCCAAAATGCAGGATTACTTGTAATACCTAGAATCTCCAAAAGTACCATGGGAGGCAGAGCCTTCAGTTATCAAGCTCCTCTCCTGTGGAATCAGCTGCCAATCTGGATTCGGGAGTCAGACTCAATCTCTGTTTTTAAGAATAGGGCTAAAACCTACCTTTTTGATATAGCCTACAATTAGGGAGGGATCATGTGTTTCTGAACCCTCCCTTAGTTATGCTGCTAATAGGTTTAGTCAGCCGGGGGACCTCCAGTAATGCACTGGGCCTCATTCCTTTCCTCACTCTCTATGAAATATTTTTTTTTGCTGGTCATTAACATTTGTTTGTTCTCTCCCATAGATTGAGTCCCCATCGTGCTGTTTGCTCTCTACATGTCTGTTCTTTTCTTCTTCTCTATCCCCTCACCCCCCAGCCAGTCGCAGCAGATGACTGCCCCTCCCTGAGCCTGGTTCTGCTGGAGGTTTCTTCCTGTTAAAAGGGAGTTTTTCCTCTCCACCGTCGCCAAGTGCTTGCTCACAGGGGATTGCCTGATTGCTGGGGTCTTTCTGCAACTGTGGGGGTCCCCCCTACAGTTGATAGTGCTATGAGATGACTGTTGTTGTGAAATGGCGCTATATAAATAAAGTTGAATTGAATTGAAAGTTGAATTAAAACTTAGAAAGTTTAGGGCCATCCAAGACTTGATGTCTTCAATGCATGTCAGGAGTGGGTTTACTGATGAAGAAGCTTTTTGTTTTAGACGGACATATCTGACAGTCATCAACATATAGGTGGAAGGAGATACCATGCTTTTTAAAAATGGAACCCAGCGGAAGAATGTACAAAGAAAAAAGCATGGGCCCTAGAATTGAGCCCTGTGGGACCCCGTATGGCAGAGGAGCAGAAGAGGATTGAAACCCAGAGATGCTAACTTTACAACTCCTGTCTGCCAGATAGGACCTAAACCAGTTGATAGCAGTGCCACAAATGCCCACTAGGTGCTGCAAACGGGAAATTAAAACATGATGGTCCACTGTGTCAAAGGCAGCAGTTAAATCAAGCAACACAAGAACAGCATATTCACCTGAATCACATGCTAAGAGGATATCATTAAAAACTCTTAACAAGGCTGTCTCTGTGCTATGAAGAACTTTGAAACCTGATTGAAAAATCTCCAAAATACCGTGTTCATCCAGAAAACCTTTCAGCTGCATATAGACAATTTTCTCTAAAATTTTTGAGAGAAATGGCAGCTTGGAACTAGGCCTAAAATTTGCCATCAAGGCATGATCAAGACCAGGTTTCTTAATCAAGGGCTGCACTACTGCATGTTTAAAATTTGCAGGAACCACACCGGATGACAGGCTGCTGTTCAAGATGATGAGAACTGACTGGCCTATACTGGGAAGCACCTCTTTAAAAAGTCTAGGAGGGACAGCATCACAGGGAGACCCTTAGGGCTTAATGTGGCCAACCACATCCTCTGAAAACGACAGAGTCACAGGTTCAAACTGATTAAAAACAGCAGAACAAGGGACAGAGACAGAGGAATCAGAGGCAGGAGCTGAGATGAGAGCCCTGGTGGTGGCCACCATACTGTATCAATAAAAAGTGCATAAAATCATTACATAACTCAGAGGAGGCCTCCAAACAGTCAGTCTGTGGGGTATTAAGAACAAAGTCAATAGTGTTAAATAAAACACATTGATTATGACAATGCGATAAAACAATATTAGCAAAATATTTGCTTTTTGCCTGGTATTAGATGGTATTGGTCCTGTTCATCTTCCAGAATACTAGGTCGAGAATCGTCCCAAACCGCATCGCCCAACACTCTTGGAACCGGCCGGTCCCACAAACCACGGCCTGACCACTCCTCTCCAATACCACTGACGATTGTGAAGCTCAGTCCGTAGAAAAGGCCGCAACTTATCACGTTTGATCTGCTGACAGTCACCACGAACTGGATGTTGGACACCAACGCTGACTTGTACCTCGCCATCAGATCCAGCGAACCCACGATGGCTAGTCTGTTACCTCCATATCCACAAAATGGCATTGACAGACCTCTCACACGGTAATGCAGGAAGAAGCCCATCACAGTAGGCCAATTCAACACGGCCTCGCCGTGCCCGTGTCAACCAGTAACGGCACTTCCACGCCGTCCAGTGTCACCATACAATAAATGCGGCCATCTGTGCTCGGGAGATGGTGTGAATAACCATAGGAGTCGTGGCGGGGGAATCCACTTCAAGTCGCCATTCCCCTCGCTCAAATCTTTTAAAGGCCCAAACATCTGGGCGATTCCAGGGCGGATCTTATTTTAATAGCAGTACCGTAATCTTCTTTGTCTTCCACGCTATCATCGCTACCTGCGTCCACAGCCTGCGCCGCTGACTATGATTCAGGTTGCCTCAACGTCATTCTCTCACCGAGGTCCCGTGATAGATTATCTGCTGCTTTGTACTGCTGAGCTATCTTTACAGTATTGGCTAACGCCAGTTCACCCAAGTGCGTGAGGTGCTTTGACTGTGCCGCTGAACACAGCATGTGCTCCGCCAACTGATCGTGGCCCATTTCTTCCTCTAAGGTCCCAAAACGGCAGTTCCCAGCCAGCCGACACAGATCTGCAACATACCACTGCACCGACTCTCCAGTCTGCTGGCGGTGCTGTTGGAACTGGATCCTCCGGACGATGACATTCTCAGGAGCACGAAAGTAGCCCGCCATTAGCTCAACCACGTCCTCAAAACTATCGCTTTCACACAATGTGTTGAGAATACGTTGTCCCTCCACGCCAAAATTATGGACCGATATCGCTCATGCACGCAGTTTCTCCAATTCACCGAGGTTCAATGTCACCAAATAATTTTGGAATGTGGCAAACCACCTCGCCAAGGGAACCAGCGACTCACCTGGGAGCTCCAAAAACTGTCAAATACTAGAAACTCCCTTATCCATACTTTTATCCTCATCGCCAAATGTTATGTCAATCACCAACACTTCAATAATGAGGCCGGAGGTGCAGTAGAACGTAACTTCATTATATAACTCACAGTATCACAGGTGCTCCCGTCTAGACAGAGGTGAGGTTAGAAAAGAGATTGTCCCTCTTCCGCATTGGCCTTGTATATTCGGGGTGGTGGCGGAACCGGAAAGGTGTAGCCGCCGCCCATAACACACAGCAATATGAACCATATTTAATACATCACAGTCTGTTGCACTATTAGCTCCTCCTTGAATGTAAGCTTTGAGAGAACAGCATTATATCAAACCCCGGAATGAGTTGCCCATTTGTACATCAAGCTTGCACAGTATCCAGGATGTTAAGATTGAACATTCTTCACAAAATAATACAACTATAAAAGCAGTTCACAAAACACATGCTACAGAAGAATCGAGTAAAACACTCTCATGCGTGCAAATTATTGTACACTGACTGACAGATTACAGCCAGACAGAGAGAATCAACATAAAGTTAACTGTAGGAGGTACAGTACATGCAAAAAGTACCGTGTGTATGGAACAGTCTGTGTCAAGGAGGAAAGGATTGGAAAATAAGAAAATCTAACAGTTTAACAGAGAAATATTTCAGATCCTACAGGTGAAAGCTCTTAAAATTAATTACATATACAACACAAACAGGACCTCCTCGCAAGATTTCTGTCAGAGGAGTCAAAAGAATTATCAGAAGAGTTATCCAAGAGCCAAGACCACTCTTGGACTGTGTACTGCTGTTTCAAAGAAAACAATAAGCAATGCACTCAACCGACATGGGCTCTATGCCCACTCACCTCACAAGACTCCATTGCTGAAGAAAAAGCATGTTGAAGCTTGTTTCAAGTTTTTTTTACACAAAATTTGGGCAAGCCGATAAGATACTGGGAGAATATAATCTGGTCAGATATGTAAGACCAAAATTTAGCTTTTTGAATGCCACAACACACAGCATGTTTGGAGGAGAAATTGTACTACACATCCCATCTTGGTGTGGGGGTGTTTTTCAGCACATGGTACAGGAATACTTCATATAATTGAAAGAAAAATGAATGTACAAATGTACAGAAACATCCTTGATAAGAACATGCTTCCATCTGCCAAAATGCTGAAGATGACACAAGAGTGGACATTTCATCAAGACAATGATCCCAAACACACAGCCAAGGAAACCCTCAACTGGTTCCAGAGAAGGGAAATGAAGCTGCTAGAATGGCCCAGTCAGTCTCCTGACCTGAATCCAATTGAAAATCTATGGAACAAACTGAAGATCGAAGTTTATAGAAGACACCCACGGGACCTTCAAGATTTGAAGACAGTTTGTGTAGAAGAATGGGCTCAAATCACTCCTGAGCAGTGCCTGCGGCTAGTTTCTCCATACAGGAGGCATCTGGAAGCTGTTCTTACCAACAAAGGCTTTTCTACTAAATATTAAAGGAACTTCACCAAGTGTGTTCAACACTTATTCCCTGTGTCATTCCACTTTATTAAATATAACTTGTTTTGTGAATACAGTTGCCTTGATTTATTTGTATATATGGATTACTTGGGTTGTTGCTGATATCTAGTGAAAATCTCAGGTCAATGGATCCATCAGAAATATGTTTAATGAGAAAAATGTTGACGTGCTCAGTACTTATTTTCCCCACTGTATATGTAGACATATTACTATATTACATATAGACATATGTAATTCAAATGTATACAATAGATAGCATACACATCATCTCTCTCTCACACATATTAATAGGTCTAATAGTTTATGGAACGAACTTTTAGTTTCAGGAGTGGTCATTCTATGATTACACATTTCTATTCACTTCATATGAAGCATGATTATATACAAATCAGCGTTGATATTCTACCATTACCTGGAGAATAAATTAGTCTGAAAATGAGACTTACTGGGGGCTGGTAGATGGATGGGCCAGCAGAGCTCCCTTACACTCTCCTGGTTTTGCCCCACTCCTTCTCTTGACAGATCTGTGATGCAGAGGAGGTGTGGGAACTTTCCATTAATAGACGCCTAGGTAGAATGACCGTCTCCTGCAGCTGTGGAGCAACATCAGTCTGTCCTGGTTCAGGTCTCCCTTCAGCTCCACTCTGTCCTCATTCGTGCACCACGGCCCCGCATTAATGTTTATCCTTTGATACTCTGCGCCTCTTTTCTGACAGCCCCTTTGAGGAAAAAAAAAAGGATCTTGCTTTGTGTGGTGTGTGGCTGAACACTAAATGTGACACAAAAACACACGGCCCCACCAAATAAAAACTGAAAGTGCACACATGCAAACACACATGATTTTCTTCCCAATTTGTTACCGATCGGTGAAGCACAAACAGTTCGGCTCCACACTGGTCAGAGCAGGTGTGGGAGGGGTGGTTAGGCATTCAGAGGGAGAGAAGGGAGGAGGTGGAGAAGACTGAGATTGTGCTGCAGACAGAGAGAGGAGCGTCTCATCTGTAGAGGATGGCCATTTGCCACAAATAAGCTGAGCACAATAAAGCTGGAGCTTTTTTTCTTCTCATTCTCATGCCCCCCACCCCCCTCACAGAATGCCACCCTCGACAACCACCCATATGACCCATATCTAAAGCTGCCACTAGTAGTCTGACAAGTTCATTTCAAATGTTTTTTGGAAATCATGGATGTTCTGTCCTCCGGGCTAAAGAGGAAAAGGACCATCCAAATTGTTGTCAGTGCAAAGTTCAAAAGCCAGCATCAGTGATGGTGTTGGGGGGGGGGGGGTGTTAATGCCCATTGCATGGATAACTTGCACATCTGTGAAGGCACCATTAATGCTGAATTGTGCATACAGCTTTTGAAGCAACATATGTTGCCATCCAAGCAACGTCTTTTTCAGGGACATCCCTGCTTATTTCAGCAAGAAAATGCCAAGCCACATTCTGCACATGTTACACCAGCGTGGTTTCATAGCAAAAGAGTGCGGGTGGTGGTAAGC